>CM035148.1:61412925-62012925 GCA_020205605.1 Panax ginseng
ACTTATCTAAAATAATATTGAAGCTTAGAGACCAAGTTTAAGTAACAATAACTGTGTTAATTGTCGGATAGGGTGACTAGAACAATTTAGAATGCCATCAAAGTCCAACCTGCATCAAACTAATTAAACTTGATAAGTGTTTATATAGGTTATAAACACTGATGTGACTATGTGGTAATGTGCCTAGGAGAAGTTTGGCTGTAAATTACAATGTTATGTGTTATGAAATATTGTGCTAATTGTAAGACCGATATTATTGGTTATAGGTCTTTCAAACGCAGATAAGTTTATTGTGTAGCTGTAATCAGCGGAGAAGGCAAGTTTCCTAACTCAACCTTGAGTTATATTCATTCAATTATTATAGTGGTTAATTATTGTTAATTATACCACGTCCAGGAATTTATTGTTGATTAGTCGCAGTTAGTGCATGTTTAATAATTTAAATTGAATTACTGATTCAGAAAATATATATTCATAGAATTACTGTTGTTAGATATTCATATCTGTAGAAGCTAATATTGACAGTACAGATAATTCATGTTTATTGTCAAATTATATTGAGAAATGTCTTAAAGCTAATTATTCGGCTGAGCAGACATTTGTTTGTTAGAACTTGATAGGTTCGAGAAGAGAAGAGAAGAGAATTTAATTATAATTGATAGATCAATGCCAGCTGTATCGGCTAGATCGAAAAAGAAAACTTGATAGGTTTGAGAAGAGAAGAGAAGATAAGTGATTAGATATTGAAATTATTGAATTTCGTTGTTAAATCAAATCTTGATTTTGAGACTGAGAAGAACAACCTTTTATATAAAGGGAACATTTTTAGTCGTTTATTCGACCATTGCGTGCGACTTAAGTATTATGCATAATATAGTGTACAAGGAGTTGGCCGACTCTAAGTACTTGCAGAGGGGGTATGATTTAATCTTTATGGTTATCTGATACACCTGCGTATATGTCAAAGTAAAACTTTAATATATACCCGAGAAGAGAAGTTCAAGATCCAACGGATCGCTCAACATAAATCTGGAAAACATTACACTTTGTTATTTCGTAGAATTAATTCTTGATTATTCATTTGAATATCGTAGAAAACCTTGAAAGCGTTGTACTCTTTCATTATCAAATTATTGTGTTACATAGATTGTGAGAAGACTTGTTAATTATTAAAGCTTTGTTCAGCTATTTCAAAGTTCCCCGAACTTTGGTTTCATTCTATCAAAATAGATAGTCTGTTCTTATTGATTCGTATACATTTATTGTATGTCTTAACTTGTCGGGCAAACTTATTGCTCACCCATGCTAAATAAAATATTTCAGCTAGGAACGAAGAGGCCAGCGGGTCAAAGAAGAACAAAGGCAAAGACAAAATGCTGGATTAGTTTTTATAAACATTATGAATATGTTGTATTTGTAAACCCTTTTTGTATATCTAAGGGGTATGTTTGTAATGTTAAGGTTAGCGACCTGGGACTAATGTATTAACAATCTCTGTTAATGACTTATATATTACTATTTCTATATGAATGGGTAGTTAGATGTTATTATATTGTGGATCGTGAGCACCAAACTCGGGGTTCAGGTAACTGGGATTTGGGGGTGTCACAGGTTGGTATCAAAGCCGTAGGTTATAAACCTTAAGTGGGGTGGGGGAAAACCCTAGGATTATAACCATACGCGAGATAGAGAAAACTCATTTAGAGTTCTAAGTGAGGGATTGCCGAAGTGCATCAATAGTGAGATAAGTGGACACATAGTGTTAGAATGTTATATTGGTGAAGTACTAATCAAGTTGTTTAAATTGATTGTAGGATGTCTGGAGAAGATCAAATGAGTACGGAGATGCTAGCGGCTGTTGCACCAGTGCCAGTAGCCGAGGTGCCAGCGCAAAGCGAATCAGTTGAGAAGGTGGGAGAAGATGAACCCATGGTCAATCTGGGGAGCGATCATGACGATTATCCCGAGATGTATCTGAGTGGAGATGAGGAGGCAGAGTCTGAGCCAGCTAAGATGGAGAAAGGGAATAAGACCAAGCTTGGAGAACAAGATCAACTATCGGCAGAAGTTCAAGAACTCCGGAATAAAGTGTTTCTCTTGGATGAGTTGTGGAAGACGGAGCGAGCATTACGCGGAATGACTAAAGAACGGAACGAGCTCAAGGCGCAGGTAGAAAGGATGAAGGCTGAAGGTGGTGGATCGTCTGAAGGGACAATCAAGCAGTAGAAAGGCAAGAAAAAGAGAAAGAGGGACAATGACAGCCCTAATTCTGAAAAGTCAAACTCGAAGAAGAAGCAAACATGTAGCAAGTGTGGAAAGATTCACGCGGGAGAATGCATGATGTGGAAGAACGTGTGCTTCAACTGCAAGCAAGAAGGACATATTTCTCTACATTGTCCTAAGCCGAATATGAGGAAGTGTTTCTCATTTGGAAGAACAGATCACAGTTTTAACAAGTGTCCCAACAAGAAGATGACTGGTGAAGGGAGTGGATGGTAGATAGCTTAAGTTTGAGCGTTAGTACCTTTTGGTAGTAGATTATGATATTAAGTGTTGTAATATCGAAAAAACGATGTGTGAACATATGTAAATATAAATATGTTTGTATGAATGAAATCTTTATTTTCTATATGAATATAAGATTATGATTAATTTATGTGTTCTTAAAACTCATACTTATGGTAAGTTAATGACTCCTAATTATATGAAATGTTTTGAACCCCTCAGCGAATGGACACCAAAGGTCTGACTAGGATAAGTTCATACACTCATATAATTATGGCAAGTTCCTGAACTCATAAGTGTGGTAAGTTTGACGAACTGGGAATAACTATGTGTAAATGGAGAAGTGCAACTTTTTGTGTAAAGTTGTGTTGTTAATCCTGATATGATTTAAAAAGGGATAGTAATATGTATTAAGTACTAAATGTACTATGAAAAATGTGAATAAATATTCGTTTATATATGAGAACTATGTGATTAACTCTTATTGTGTTAAGAATTTGTATAGAGAAAGAAAATTAATGTAAGATTTTTATTTAAATCAGATAATGCCGCCTAGACGACAGAATTGAAATCAAAGGGAAGAGCAATCAGTGAATAACGAAGGAGGTCAAGCAGACCCAATGCAAAATTTCGTAGACATGCTAGCCCAAGCTATGGAAAATAGAACTCCAGCTGTAAGAGGAAGGGCGAGGAATCATCCAGCCGACAGATTGGCTAATTTCAAAGACTTTAAAGCGGTGGGACCGCCTGAATTCAAAGGAACCACGAATCCGATTGAAGCCCAAACTTAGGTGAAAGAGATGGAGAAAGCATTCATTATTGTGCGTGTGGCTGAAGATCAAAAGATAACTTTTGCAACTTATTTGATGAAGGGAGAAGCCAATTACTGGTGGGAGACTAATCAAGCGAGGGCTGGTACAACTGTGGTGACTTGGACCAGATTCAAAGAGTTATTCTTTGAGAACTACTTTTCGCCAAGTATGCAATCGAGAATGGAAGTTAAATTTCTAGAATTGAAGCAGGAGAACATGTCGGTATCAGAATACGCTGCCAAATTCAACGAGTTGGCTAGATTTTCACCTCATCAGGTGGACACAGAGGCGAGAAAAGCGAGAAGTTTTGAGAATGGACTGAAGCCGGGGATATTCAACAAGGTAGCGGTATTGCAGATCAATACGTTCGCGGCTTTGATGGAGAAAGCGTTAATTGCTGAAGGAGGGAGCGAAGCTGCGTCTCGATTTCATCAGGATAAGAAGAAGAAGACAAACGATGGTGGAAGCAGTGGTGGTAGTAATCCAAATAAGAGGAAATGGAGCGAGAATACCCAGTCGGGTAACAAGACTGAAGAGAATAGGAAAGGGAGGGAACCATGTACAATTTGTGGGAAGAACCATGCAGGAGTTTGCCTGATGAAGAAGGGTGTATGGTGTAACTGTGGGCAAGAGGGACACATGTCACCCAATTGTCCCAATCCGAAGAAGATACAAGGTTACTTTGCGTGCGGATCGACTGATCATCTACTCTGGAACTGTCCGATGAGAAATACGGAGAAGGAAAGTGGCAACAAGGGACCCAGTAGCGGAACCTTGGCAACTCGAGGACCTGCACAGCCAGGAAGACCAACAGCCCGTACATTCAACATGACGACGCAGGATGTAGTGGCTACTATGGAGGTGGCATCAGGTAATAATTTCGTTTAGAAATTTAATTACGCGAGTATTATGAGTTAGATATCATTGTGAACTGTTTTCTTTTAAAGATTCAAGTCACAGGTTAGAATTTGAGACACAAATGTATATTGTGTTGATAAAAATGAATAGATGATACAACTTTAAATTATTGTAGAGAATAAGAAAGCGGTGATTCCGAGGAAGGAATCCTTATAAGGAGGGGTGAATGTGATAACTCGGGATTTCGAATAATCCGAATTTTACGAATAATTTTTTTTTATTATTAATACTAATATTAATTATCAAATTTGTGACAAGTATCTGTGATACGAGTCTTGAGAAGGTCAATTTGTGTATTGACTGGTAAATGAGAGTAGAGTTGTGCTTAACAGCTTTAGAAACCCTAACCCTAATTTTTGGATAGGGATTCGATAGAAAATATAGTTAAAATAATTATATTGATATGTATGTGTTTGTGCTGTATAGAATTTTTGAGCAATGATGGATCAGATAAGGTTTAAAACTAATAAACTCTAATAAGAGATTAGAAATCCTAATCTCAAGTTTAGAAACCCTAACGTATAGTTAGTAACCCTAAACGAATGTCGTGAAACCCTAATTTTAAATTCAGAAATCCTAAACCCTAATTAAGAAACCCTAATCCTAATTAGCAAGCCTAAAGTGATTAGTATGTGTTAATATAATTAGGAAACCCTAATTATACTTTAGAAATATTAATTTCTATTCAAAACCCTAATTACATTTTTGAAATTCTTAATTTTCTATTTTTAAACCCTAATTAGAAAATTCTAGAATTGGGTATTTAAAACCTAAGGGTTAGAACCTTAGGGTTAGAACCTTAGGGTTTGGACATTTGAGCCAATTGTCTATGTTTCCATTAAATTTAGAAGAAAATGACAAAAATACCCTTTACTTTAAAATAATCTAAGTAAAAGAGATGTGGTTAAAATTCTTGCCACACCTCTTGCATTATTACCAAGCACTTATTACTAGCCATGTGAAGCCACATCACACCATTTTAACAACAAGAATCAAAAGTGGGTGATTAAAGAAAGAGAAAATAAAAAACATAAGTCATTTTATGTTTTTACACTTAGCCAAACTTCTTTCTCTCCATAGCCACGAAATTTTCTAAGTGTTTCAGTCACTAACCAAGCATTTCAAACACCTAGATCAGATTGGTGAGGCAAGATCAAGGATTGGATAATATATAAGGTATAAACCCTAAACCTATTTTGATCTTGTATGCAAAGAAAGATTTCGTGTTTATGTGTTTAGATGTTTGCTAGAAGATATTTTTAGATGATCTATGTTGATATAACATAGATCCATAACATCAAAATGCTTTAAAATTGAGTTTTTCCAAAACTGTCAAGAACACGATTTGTGGTCTGACAAGCTAATGTCAGAGGCCACAGATCCTTCCCTGTTTTTGATTTTTGATGTTTTGGATTGGTAGTCTGGTAGGAAGTCTTTATTCTGCAAGTGAAATCATGGTTGTGGAATGTCTAGAGTTGTAGTTATTAACATTAAAACTTGGTTGATCGACGCGTTATCGCCAAATCTGGGTAACCCAGAAAGCCTTGATCAACGTCTGACAACCTTTTCTGGGCTTAAGATCTGTCAGGTTGTTTGTAGTTTGTTGATGTTATTGTATATATGTTGTACCCTGCTAGATGGACTATAGATCCATATCTCTAGATCTCTTAAACAACAAATCTGTTGGACGGAATGGCTGGTCAAAGATGCCCATCTGATCACAAAGTCATTTTCTGGAATTTCCAGAAAACTGGATGAACAACCCTCTAACAGGGTTTGACCGAGATATATCTTATGGATCTGTTGTTGTTTAATTTATGTGTTGCTATGTGAATGTTCTATGACATAAGGAATTTAACTTTGAACCATTAAACCACAAAAATCATGACCAAAGTATAGATTAAATTGAGTATGAAAGTGTCAACTCGACACTGTCTGGGTTTCTGGGTTACCCAGAAAACCCAGATGTGATCTGACAATGACTTTGAGAGGCTAGATATAATTATTTGTTTGTTGTATGACCGTGATTTGGATTGGATATTGTAGAGTTACATTTCCACTACAAGATAGGGTTAGAACCTTAGGGTTAAACCCTAAGGGTTAATCCCTAAGGGTTTGGAAATTTGAGCCAATTGTCTATGCTGCCATTAAATTTAGAGGCTAGATATAACCTAGATGTGATCTGCCAATGACTTTGAGAGGCTAGATATAATTATTTGTTTGTTGTATGACCATGATTTGGATAGGCTATTGTAGAGTTACATTTCCACTACACGATCAGTGTCTAAGATAGCCTATATCAGTGTCAAACGAATAAGCTTGAACTCGGGTCTGACAGTGTTCTTGAGCTCAAGAACACCTAAGACGACAGATAAGTGTCGCTATAGGCTTTAGCGACGGTTGTTATTTATTTTATTTTCTGATTTTTCAGAAATTATTTAAAAATAAAAATAAATTATAAAAAATTTTAAAAATGGTTTTAAAAATTATTTTAAATTATGAAAAATAATTTTTGACCAATTGGAATATTTTTATTTAATATTTATAATTATTTAAATATTAAAGGTATTTAATTTATTTAATTAGTGTATTAAACAAATTAGAGGAAAATGATTTAATATTATGAAAATTCATTTTAAATAAGAATAAAGTATTTAAAAATATTTTGAGTTATAAAATGTGACTTTTAATATTTTTAGAAATTTTCATTAATAAATTAATATTAATGATAATAGATTTATTTAATTATTATATTAAATAAATGAATTAAAAATAATTTTATTTATTTAAAAATCATTTAAAAATGAGAAAAAAATGTTTAAAAATATTTTAAGTTATAAATAATGACTTTTAATATTTGGATAATAATTTCATTAATATTTAAATATTAATGGTAATGGGTTAAAATGATTTTAATTAATTTAAAAATCATTTAAGTAGAATATTGATAATTTAAAAATATTTTAAGTTATTAATAATAACTTTAATATTTTGACAAATATAACATTAATATTTTTATATTAATGATGATAAGATTATTTGATAATTAAATCATTTAAAAATGATTTAAGTGTTTGAAAAATTATTATAAATTATAATAATTGTTTATAAATTATTAAAAGCTTCCGAAAAATATTATAAATGATATTTGACTTATCTAAAATAATACTGAAGCTCAGAGACCAAGTTTAAGTGACAATAATTGTGTTAATTGTCGGATAGGGTGACTAGAACCCCGAGAATGGACCGAAGTCCAACCAGACCCAACTAATTAAACTTGATAAGTGTTTATATAGGTTATAAACACTGATGTGACTATGTGGTAATGTGCCTAGGAGAAGTTTGACTGTGAATTATAGTGTTATGTGTTATGAAATATTGTGCTAATTGTAAGAGCGATATTATTGGTTATAGGTCTTTCAAACGCAGATAAGTTTATTGTGTAGCTGTAATCAGCGGAGAAGGCAAGTTTCCTAACTCAACCTTGAGTTATATTCATTCAATTATTATAGTGGTTAATTATTATTAATTATACCACGTCTAGGAATTTATTATTGATTATTCGCAGTTAGTGCATGTTTAATAATTCAAATTGAATTACTAATTCGAAAAATATATATTCATAGAATTACTGTTGTTAGATATTCATATATGTAGAAGCTAATATTAACAGTACAAATAATTCCTGTTTATTGTCAAATTATATTGAGAAATGTCTTAAGCTAATTATTCTGGCTAGACGAACATTTGTTAGAACTTGATAGGTTCGAGAAGAGAGTAGAAGAGAATTTAATTATTATTGATAGATCAATGCCAGTTGTATCGGCTAGATCGAAAAAGAAAACTTGATAGGTTTGAGAAGAGAAGAGAAGATAAGTGATTAGATATTGAAATTATTGAATTTCGTTGTTAAATCAAATCTTGATTTTGAGACTGAGAAGAACAACCTTTTATATAAAGGGAACATTTTTAGTTGTTTATTCGACCATTGCGCGCGACCTAAGTATTATGCATAATATAGGGTACAAGGAGTTGGCCGGCTCTAAGTACTTGCAGAGGGGTATGATTTAATCTTTATGGTTATCTGATACACCTGCGTATATGTCAAAGTAAAACTTTAATATATACCCGAGAAGAGAAGTTCAAGATTTAACGGATCGCTCAACATAAATCTGGAAAACATTCCACTTTGCTATTTCGTAGAATTAATTCTTGATTATTCATCTGAATATCGTAGAAAACCTTGAAAGCGTTGTACTCTTTTATTATCAAATTATTGTGTTACATAGATTGTGAGAAGACTTGTTAATTATTAAAGCTTTGTTCAGCTATTTCAAAGTTCCCCGAACTTTGGTTTCATTCTATCAAAATTGATAGTCTGTTCTTATTAATTCGGATACATTTATTGTATGTCTTAACTTGCGGGGTAAACTTGTTGCTCACCCTTGCTAAATAAAATATTTCAGCTAGGAACGAAGAGGCCAGCGGGTCAAAGAAGAACAAAGGCAAATGCAAAATGCTGGATTAGTTTTTATAAACATTATGGATATGTTGTATTTGTAAACCCTTTTTGTATATCTAAGGGGTATGTTTGTAATGTTAAGGTTAGCGGACCTAATGTATTAACAATCTCTGCTAATGACTTATATATTACTATTTCTATATGAATGGGTAGTTAGATGTTAATATATTGTGGATCATGGGCACCAAACTCGGGAGTAAGGTAACACGGATTTGGGGGTGTCATAATACATGCTACTTCTAAGTACTCACGAGCACATAAGTCCTTAACACATAAGCACATAGAGTCTTTTATCATTTTATCTTCAATGAATTTCCTTAATTCATTCCTTAGAACTTGATAATAGTTTATCACCTCTATGTTTTCGATCTCCTAGAAGATTATAGCCTAAGGTTTCCCCACCTAAGGTTCATAACCTAAAGCTTGATACCAACTTGTGACACCCCCAAATTCGGATACTTCAATTCTACAGATTTGGTGTTCACTGTCCAAATAAATTATAACTAACTACCCATAAACAAAAGATATATTTAAACTCAAAAGTTTAAATAATAAATCTCCCATCAAGGGTTACGTAATCTCAAGATAAATCCCAGGTCATCTAACCTTTAATACAATCATCAGCGGAAATTAAAACATGATCATAATTAAATCTAGTACATATGCTTCATAAATAAAAGATAACTTAAACGTTGTCGTCTAATTAATCACTTTGTCCTTGCCCTTGCTTGTAGAAAGCTCTTCAAACTTCTTAACTTCATCTGCATTATTTTGTGCAAGAGTGAGCAAACAATTGCCCAGAAGAAGAATAATATACAATAACGGTTTATAAATGACAATTCACTGAGTTTTCAATGGTAAAGTATTCTTACCGGAATAATAAAATTTAATTCAATAACTATGAGTTCAAAGGAATAATGAACATTAATTTAACAGTAGATATCAATATCAAAGAATACACTGAGGGTCACAAGACCACGAACTATACTCTAGGTTTCTAGTATTCCTACTTTAACCTTTAACAGTCTAAAAGACTATAATCATCATCTTCGTCCTAGGTTAACAGTTGTTCTACTGTAACCTTTAACAGTCTAAACGACTATATGGGCCATCATTCCTTACTCCAAGTGATCAACCCTTTGTACTATGTATTGAGCAAACATTTTAACGCTATTGCGTATTTCTAAAATAATCCCCTAATAATAGGGTTGTTCATCTCAGCTTAGATCATCAGGTTCCGAACCAAATGAAGTTTGGTTGGGAATTAGCTTCTAAGGAATTCTAGATCTTTAGAATGCTCATCAACCAAGTACTGGTTGAATCAGATAGAAAAAAATAACTATTCAAGAGTTTGATTATAATATCTTCATGAACAAGGTATATCGACGAATCAATAAGAGCTAGAGTATTAACAATTTCTAAATTGAACAAATGTTATCATCGACAACTTGTTTTTAAAATTTGTGTGAGTACATATGCAAACCAAAGGAAGTTTTGTTTGGGTTGACTTCAAGGGAAATTTAGAGTTTAGAACATTCATCAACTAAGGATTAGTTGAAATGGTAAAGAATCGCTAGACAACTTAGAGTTCGGTATAATAATGTAAGATAGTACAATGATATTGGAGAACGAAGATCAAACAACAGTTATTAGTAGCTAAATAAACAACATTACTGACTTTGAATAAACAAGGTAATCTCGTTTGAAATAAAGAAATAAAGATTAACTAACTTGTTCAACAATTAAATAAGAGTTAAAGAATTCGCATGACAATAAATCATCAAACAAGAGGTTAGAGTTACAGAATCTGCATAAGTATAACGTAATAGTGAAAAGTAACCTTGCTGAATAATAAAGTAGCAAATGTTAAGGAACTTGCCTCTTGCGTAAGCTATACAATTACAACTCACGTACTCCAATAACCTACACTTAGGTTTAGAACCACAATACCTATTAGATATGCTAACATACCATAACATGTACATTTCTTGCTAAACTTATCATTTTAGCACAAGTCTTATGCTACTATACAAATAACAGAAATTTCAAGTGTTTACCTTCATAATACTTATTTACTAATACTCATTCTCAATAATTCACAACATGTCATTTTCATAGTTTACTAACTTCTTATAACTTTAGAATCACTAACCACATAACACTATGTTATTTTAACCTTGTCGTTACACATTTGACACATTAACATAACCTTAGACCAAGTTATAATGGTATTACAAAGTCTGCAGCAGCAGACGTAGCAGACCTCAATCGACTCGAGATAGGGTATGGCAATTTGGCGCCATACACAAGCTTGGGACTAGTAGCAAACATGCCATTTCTGCCTTTGCGCCTTGCAAGAACATTGCCGCCAATGCACGCATGATACTGTAACAGAACCGATGAATGCAATGAAATCATGGCAGACTTTAACCCAACTAACACGAATTTCACCCACCAAACAATGAAATTAACACGTAAAATAAATATACAACTATCATAAACATGATTGCTAACATATTCAATCACTTAGCACAATTTAACAACAACTAAAACTATTTTAATTTCTCAAAATTAATATTTTTCATATAAAACTCCATTTTGATATCTCTTAGAAAAATCATCACTGTAATCTCTATACTTGACCAAATCACCTTATTCAAATTACGTTATCTTCATTTCTTAATGGACTAGCATAATCAAGCATCAATTCACAAATTAACATACAAATTGACCACTAAAAGTGGTACTTTTACAAGCCACATGCAAATATATATTATAATTTACTTTTCTTCCTTTTTAACTGTAATTAGCATATGAATTCTTTGTTTAAACATAAATTCAACCATGACCAACACATATACTCACAATTACCAGTTATATATCAATAATTCAACAAATTAAAATCACAGAGCATGAAATTTTATGCCGTAAACACCCATATATAAACATATATACATACATAATATTAAGGTTAAAGAAAATACCTTCAATTGGCATGTTAATTCTTGTTAAACACTGAACTTGCTTGGTAATCCTTAGGTTTCCTCTCAATTCTCCCAACTCTCTCTGTAATCTTATACTTAGCAAAACCCAAGCCAATATGCGTAAAACATAAAAACCGATATGGCCATAACCCCTATACTAAATATATCAGTTACAACTAATAAACATATATGTTATAATTATATTTTATTTATTATTTAATATATTTTATTTATAATTCAAATATTAAAAGAAATCCAAAAGCCATAGGGCTTTGTTTGGCAAAAAATCTTTAAAATAAAGACTTAATATATTTAAGTCTTGTTTGGTGAAAACTAAATTAAACTACTTTAATTTTATTTTAATAAACAATTTAGTTTATAATTCATAATCACATACTATTTATTTGGATTTCCATATCCAACATTAAATCAACTAAATTAATTACACATACTATATTTTAAATAAATATTGCACTTAAACACATGTCACAAAATTATATTCTCATTATAATTTTTGTTAATAAATTAATATACCATCTTAATTTATCACATCACAACAATAATATAACATATCATGTTATCTTACAATGTAATAACTATAAATTAAATTAATTTAGAATATTATCTAATAAATATAATTTATAAATATTTACTAACAAAAATCACATATTCATTTAATTTATGAAATACTTTAAATTACAAAACAACAACTTCATCAATAAAATATTTATTTAATATAATAAATATTTTAAATTACAAATAAAATCTTGGATTGTTACATTATAAGCATACTAAGCATACGCAAGAGAGACAAATCGGGCGTGTTAATAAACTTAAAAAGTGTTTCAATTCAATTGAAGTAAACATTATAAGATATGGAATGTGGTTAATATAAACCAATAAGGAGTCCTAACAAGAGTCAAAAACTTTAATGAACTTTGGGTATGACCTAAGAAGAAATATAGTGAGATATAAGTCGAAAGTTAACATAATCAAATTGAACATTATGTATTAATTAATATGAAGGGTTATGGAATGTATAGTAAAGTTTATATTACAACTACTATGCGTTGCCATTTGACTAATAGTTGATGTGCATGATTATAAAATTGTGTAGGGCACGTGAAATGCAGATAGTTGTAAGTTGTTAATTTGTTATTGGTAAACAACGATTAAGGCAAGTCTTTTAGTTCCTATTTGCTATGTGAACTTGATGATGAACTATTTTAAATCTATATTGCAAAGAGCATAATGTGTTATATATGTTGTAAGTATGAAATGTTAAGGTCAATTTATGACTGTGTTGATTGAGTAAGGAACTCAATCTTTATACTTGTCATGCGAACTGCAAGATGTATGTTATGTTAGTCCAATGATTTTGAGATTGTATGTTGAGCATGCTATTATATGCTACGTGATGCATGAAAACTATTAGATTTGCTGGGCTGTCGAGATCAACTATGCAAATAACCATTTTTGTTGGTTAAGGATTCAAGGTAACACTATGCGGTACTTGAATGACATGGATCCGATGCAATGCGTGAAGATTAAACACTTTAGCTATTATTGTTATTCTTTTAAACTATGTTTAAGGTTCTGAGATATGTACTTGATAAGTTATGATGTGCAAATTTCATATTTAGTTGTAAAGTTTGAGCTACCCAATGTATATGGAATATCAAGCTGAAATGTAAGATTTTATATAATAACTCTGATGAAGAGAATCATAAAATAAATTTGATAAAGAGATGTGTAGATGATAAAGGTTTTGATTTAGGGAATTAAAGTAATAAGACAGAAAAGTTTAAATTATTCTGCATTTTATTAAGTTTAACATCGAATAATGATGTAAAATCAGAAATTAGACGTATTATTAACGACCGAAGTTGAGGGATGAATTGTATGAATTTTGGGGTTGTTTCAGTTGGTAACAAAGCTGTAGGTTATGAACCTTAGGTAATAGTACCTTAGGCGATAACCTTAGAGAAGAAAGATGAAGATGATAAAACTCAGATAGAGTTTGAACAATAACATGTTAAAATATATGTAGAAGAGACTAAAATATGTATACGAGGAGATTCAAAGAAGAATCTTGAAGTATCTAAAAGATGAGAATCATGGGTTACCTGACTCTAGTAATAAAGATGTTAAGTTTTAATAAATAGACGATGTCTACAAGATGAAGATGATTAAGATAATAAGAATGAACTCAAATAAAGTTTAATTAATAAAAATTCAAAGAATGCTTATGAAACAAGTTAAGATAATATGTGTGGGTTCAAAGAAGAACCTTAAGAGATAAAAGATCAAGAAACACCTGAGTTGAATAATCATAAGATAATATGATTAAAGAGGATAGAAAGAAGGTCGTAAAAACCAAAACGATCATATAATAAGAAAGGAATCATAAAGAAGGTGATTGTAGAATAAGATCACGACGTGATCTGGTTAAGTTGTAAAATAATAGATGATCTGTAATGAATGAATAGTTATAACTTGATGCTATAAGAGAATATACTATGATATAGTACGAGGCAAACTCATGAGGAGTTATAGATGATGAAATACAGAAAATTCGTATCGAGTAAAGAGCAAGTTAAGAACAGGATAGAGTTAGGTGGGATTTCAATTGAGGACTCGTGTGATGGCTAAGTTGTACAAACCTTTGTATGGGTGGGGGTTTTGTGCTTGCACTTGGTTTATCACATTGATAATCGTTGAATGTTGGTGTCGCGCTATTGATATACGTATGGAGAGAAGATGATTCTTTTCTCATATTTATGTTTGATAGTTAGAAATAGTAGAAATTAGGTTATAGGATATTAAGACTAGGTGCGAGTTCTTAAAAACTTATACTTATGGTAAGTTGATGACTCGTAATCATATGCATGTTTTTGAACCCTAAGCATATGGACAGTCCTTGATGGGTTCTTGGACTACGTATTACTAGGACAAGTTCCTAAACTCATATTATTGTGGCAAGTTCTTGAACTTCCAATGTGTGGTAAGTTTGATAAACTATACTAGGTATAGAAAGATTGTACGTTGAGTACTAAGAATTTTTAGTATAAAAGCATTGGTGTTGCTAGAAAAAAAAAGAATTAGTAAGTGATGAATAAATGGAGTAAAGATTAAAGTTGATGGAGGATATTGGATATTATAAATCTTCTAGTTATGCTAAATTTTTGAAATTTATTGACTTCGTACTGATGTTTTCACTTCTGTGTTTTTGAAAATATTAGAGCAAATGATTGAATCAATAAAATTTTAAAACAGTGTTGTTATTCTTGTGTCTATGCTAATTGTTTCGGCTAGATAAAAATGGTTTTAAATTATCAAAATTTATTTTTTAGAATCATGTACATCATTTAATATGGTGTAGAAATAATAAACGATGGAGTCATCAATGCAATTGAACCTAGTGTTGGATGTGATCATCAGATCGTCAGCCCACTATGGTATGATGTAGTATGATGAAGTCACAAAATGATGGAATCCTCAATGTACTATTAAGACGGTACAATATCATGATGTCATAAACAAGTTTTTAGTTTTCTTTAAACTATGAAAGATATGCCAATTGGGTTATTTTAAAGAAAATCGTTTTCTTTTAACTAAGAAAGGTATACCAATTGAGTTGGTTAAGAATTTATATATATATATATATATATATATCTATTGATGTCTGAGTTATTGTTTGAAGTCTATGCTATTTGATCCGGCTAGACGATTATTGGAAATATGTTTATGAAATTTGAACGTTCTTTATGAAACTATACCAAACCAAATTGTTTTGGTGCAAATTTAGATGTTGAGAAGCTGAGGTGAAAAACCCTATAACAGGGGACATGTTATCAGAGACAATGGTTCCGAAAGTAACACATATAGTCGTTATGATGTTAAGATGTAATACGTTGTGCACGACGTAGGGTTATGATTGGCTGATCACCTAGAGTACTTACATAGAGTGTTTTCAGTCTGTGTGACTGCTAAATATTATGTTAAAGATGGTTTACAGTAGTGATGCACTATTAAACCTGGAGATGTGACGCCCCCAAAATTTCAGACACTCATATCTTGAATTTCGGTGCATCACGCTACTACTACGAATATCTTACAAAATCATTAACAACGAAAATAATAGAATAATTTACATTTATGTAATATAAATATTCACGTCCCAAGGTACCGTAACCATTACTACAACAATTCTGTGATTAGCTTAACATAGCTTAATCATTCTTGAATACATCATAATAATCATAACAATAATAATAATACTTCTAGTCTTAAGGACTAAGTTATTCTGTCGCCTTGCCCTTTCCCTTGTCCTTTCCTGAAATACCGTCTTGCTCTGCCTTAACTGAAATGTTTTAGGAAGCAAGAATGAGCAACAAGTTTGCCCAGCAAGTAATATAGCTAGAAGAACAAGCAGTTATAGCATTTGAATCTTTTAAGGGTATAATAATAATTGATAGTTCAAGGATATCAAGAATATCAAGAGTATTCAATAGGTGTCGCTATGGACTGAAGGATATCAACAAAATTTCAGGATTTATTCATTTCGAGGTTCAACATAATTGAGTACTGAGCAGTCACTAAGGACCAAGAACTCTTACTAGAATTAACAGTATTACACTGTAATCCAATATCAACGAGTACAACAGGTGATCAGCCTAAAGTACCCCACGTTATGCATAACATTTAATCATACTCATATGCGCATCGCGTCGGTTCCCGAATAATATATAATTTCCCTTCTATGAGGGTTGTTCATCTCAAGAGATTTACGATAGTCCGCACCAAATCAATCGGTTTGGATAGCTCTTTAACTCATAATAATAGTCTAGCCAAATCAAGGGCTTAGATGCGGTTTTTCATCATGCATTTAGGAATGATAAGTCCAATGCTTACCACAACGCCAAGGTATACAAGTGATTTTCGAATAGAAGCGAGATATTTGCTTGATAAAATATGATTGATATGACAACAATTCAACGATATAAAGTGTGTGAATTTAAGGAACTTGCAACACAATAATAATAGTGCTCTTGATACTTGCTCAATGTAAATTTGAGTGAGGTTAGGGATAGAACTTGCCTTTAGCGTTGATTACTACTAATAGCGAAAATCACCTCAACGAACTATGTCCGTCTATTCATGTAAGTACAATATTTATTAGCCAAAACACACTTGATATATATCAATAACATGTACACATAACACATTTTTCTTTCTATCTCTTTGTACCCATCAAAACTCATAATCGTATACTAACATGCTCATACTATTGACCACCGCTAGCTTATTCATAATCCTTCTTCCTCGAAGTTCTAAGAGGTTCATTGCTTTAAGTAGACCATAACGCCTATTAATCCCAATCACCTTTTTCTACGTATGTTTGCAAACATTAGATTTATTCTCCAAGAAGTTGGTAAAACTCTCTACTTAGAATTTATTCGTACTAATAGTTTACAACAGTATAGGAGTATTTATTAATCCATCCTTATATCAAGTTATGATGCTGTCTCCGAGTCCTGGGAAATCTCGCCATGTCTGAAGATATTATGACTTGTCCGAAGACAACATGCTTCGTCCGAAGACATCGCGCTTTGTCCGAAGACATCACGCTTTGTCCGAAGACAACATGTTTCGTCCGAAGACATCGCGCTTTGTTCGAAGACATCACGCTTTGTCCGAAGACATAACACTCTTTCCGAAGACATCACGCTTTGTCCGAAGACATCACTGCCCCACGCCACATTTTAATTTAACCAGTACCTTGTACTCTCAGTTAACTATTTGGTTGGATTCCGAATTGGATTCTAAATATCCCAAGTTTATTGGGCTAACTCAAAAGTCCATCAATTAACTTATTGGGCTAGACTCCCAATTTATTATTTGGACTTTAAACATACAAATACTTAATCATCCTTCACTAAGTCCATCCTTGTCTCACACAAGACATTTCATGAGCCTATCATAATTCTCCACATCCTAGCAATCATTAAGAGTTCAATTTTAATACAATTGAGTTACTCCCCTCATGCCACGTAAGCATTTATAAAATAAATAATTCAATTTACTCTATTTAATAATAATATTAAATCATAAAATTTACGGGTATTACATCCTCTCCCCCTTATAAAAATTCCGTCCTCGGAATTGATACAAGGTTATACGAAAAGATGGGGATAGTCTCTCCTCATCCTATCTTCTAATTCCCACGTGGCCTCTTCGATATCGTGGTTTCGCCAAACAACCTTTACAGAAGATATAACTTTGTTTCTTAACATTTGTTCTTTCTTATCTATTATCTGAACAGGAATTTCTTCATATGCCAGATTCTTCTCTACCTGAATGGGCTAATAGGAAATCACGTGCTTATAGTCAAACTTGTACGGTCGTAGCACGAAAATGTGAAACACGTTGTGGATGTGTTCCAGTTCGGGTGGCAAAGCAACTTTGTATGCCACTTCGCCCATTCGCTTCAATATCTCGAATGGCCCTATGAACCTCGGACTCAATTTTCCTTTCTTTCCGACTCTGATCTTTCCCTTCCAAGGAGATACCTTCAAAAACACAAAACTACCGACTTCAAAGTCTCGGTTCTGACGATGCAAGTCGGCGTACTTCTTTTGGCTATCTTGAGCTGCTACCAATTTTCCCCTTATTGTTGCTACCACGTCAACCGTAGTTCTTTGGACTAATTACGGTCCCAAAAGTCGTCGTTCTCCGACTTCATCCCAACATAATGGCGTCTGCACTTTCTCCCGTAAAGAGCTTCATATGGCGGTATCTGGATACTCGCATGATAGCTATTATTGTGGCGAAATTCTACTAATGGTAAATGGTCGTCCCAATTCCCCTTGAAGTCCATCACGCAAGCTCTCAGCATGTCCTCCAACGTTTGTATGGTTCGTTCACTCTGCCCGTCAGTTTGAGGGTGATAAGCAGTACTTAATCTCAATTTAGTTCCCATTCGTTCCTGCAAACTTTTCCAGAATTTTGACGTGAAACGCGGATCTCGATCGGAGACAATCGACACCGGCACTCCATGTCGCGATACGATTTCCTTTACATACAAATTTGCTATCTGGTTCAAATTAAATCGAATCTTGATGGGTAGCAAATGAGCTGTCTTTGTTAGTCGGTCCACAATAATCCAAATGGATCGTAACTCTTCTGTGTAATCGGAAGTCCAACCACGAAGTCCATCGTAATGTGCTCCCATTTCCATTCTAGAATTTCCAGCTGTTGAAGTAGTCCACTTGGTCTATGGTGTTCTGCTTTGACTCTTTGACAAGTAAGACATCTGCTAACACACTCTGCAACTTCTCTTTTCAAATTAGGCCACCAAAAATGGTGTCGAAGATCCCGGTACATTTTTTGTGCCTCCTGGATGTACGGAATACGTCATTATTGTGTGCTTCGTAGGATTTCCTCTCTCGATTCGATTCATACCGGCACCCATACTCGACCCTCGAATCTCAATATACCATCCTTATCTACTTTGAACCTTTCTTCCTTATCTTCTACTATTCTCTTCTTTATCTTCTCGCATTCTTCATCTTTCTCTTGTGCTTCCTTTATTCTATCCAATAACGTCGGGTGAGCTCTCATCATGAGAAATCTTCCTTCCGCTTCTCTTGGTTCCTCCACCTCTATTTCCAACCTTTCCATTTCTCTTATTAATTCTTCTTGAGTTGTCAATTTGAATAACTTCTCCCTTCCTTTTCTACTCAAAGCGTCATTTCTAGCGTTTTTTTTTTCCGGGTGATAAAGAATTTCACAATCGTAATCCTTGATTAGTTCCAACCATCTTCTTTATCGCATGTTCAACTCCTTCTGTGTGAAGATATATTTCAGACTTTTGTGATCCGTATATATCTCACATTTTTCTCCATACAAATAGTACCTCCAAATCTTCAATGCAAAGACTACTGCTGCTAACTCCAAGTCATGGGTAGAATATCATTTTTCGAAATCTTTCAACTGTCGTGAGGCATATGCAATGACCTTGCCATGTTGCATTAGCACACAACCAAGTCCTCTATGCGATGCATCACTATACACAACAAATCCTCCCGTATCGTCTGGTAATGATAATATAGGCGCCTCATTCAACCTCCTCTTCAATTCTTTGAAACTCTCCTCGCATTTCTCCGTCCACACGAACTTCTCTATCTTCCTTGTTAGATTGGTCAGCGGGGTTGCTATCTTAGAAAAATCTTGGATAAATCTTCGATAGTACCCGGCTAAACCTAAGAAACTCCTAACTTCTGTTGGCGTCTTCGGCTGTTCCCAGTTACTTACCGCTTCCACCTTTGCAGGATCCACGGAAATTCCATTTTGATCTATCACGTGTCCTAGAAACTGGACCCTTTCCATCCAAAATTCACATTTTGAAAATTTTGCGTACATCTTCTCCCTTCTCAATGCTTCTAATACCATCTTCAGGTGTTCGGCGTGCTCTTCCTTCGTCTTTGAATAAATCAAAATGTCATCGA
Organism: Panax ginseng; assembly: GCA_020205605.1. Lineage (NCBI taxonomy): Eukaryota > Viridiplantae > Streptophyta > Magnoliopsida > Apiales > Araliaceae > Panax > Panax ginseng. Next base: position 61,433,177 of record CM035148.1, read on the forward strand.
TAAATACTACTACGAATTTATCTAAGTATGGCCTGAAAACCCGGTTCATCAGGTCCATAAATGCTGCCGGAGCATTGGTTAACCCAAATGACATCACTAGAAATTAAGTAATGTCCATAGCGAGTTGAAACGCCGTCTCTTTTGTACGTCCTCCTCTCGCACTTTCAACCGATGATAACCCGTTAGAAATCTATCTTGGAAAACACTTCGCCCCTTGAGCTTGATCGAAAATGTCGTCTATCCTTGGCAATGGATATTTATTCTTAATTGTCACTCAGTTCAATTCCCGATAATCGATACAGAGCCTCATCGATCCATCCCGTTTCTTTACAAACAACACTGGTGCTCCCCAAGGAGACACACTTGGCCGAATGTAACCCTTATCTAGTAATTCTTGCAATTGAATCATCAATTCCTTCATTTCTACTGGCGCCATACGATATGGGGCTTTCGAAATTGGTGCGGTTCCCGGTGCTAAGTCTATTATGAATTCAATTTCTCTGTCTGGCGAGAGGCCCGGCAGTTCGTTTGGAAACACGTCTTGGAAATCTTTTACCACTAATATATCTTTCATTTCTATTCTCTTTTGATGAATGTCCACTATATAGGCTAAATAACCTACACATCCTTTCTTTAACAATTTCTTGCTTTGCATCATCGTAAGGCAAACACGATTGCTTGAGCGATGAGCTACCGTAAAAACACTACCTTAGACCGATTTGTGGTCCGAAGGTTCACACTCTTCTTCTCGACAATCGATTATCGCAGGCGTGGTGGATAACCAATCCATTCCTAATATCACATCAAACTCTCCCATTTTAATCGAATTAAGTCTACGTTTAATTTGTGACCTCTAATGTTTGCACAACAGCTTTGATGAAAACAAATTCTATGGGAATTACTTCTTATTCGCAATCTCTACGTTCAATGAGTTTTCTAAATGTTCGGGAGGTATGTTTAGTCGATTAGCAAATTCTTCGTACACAAAGGAATAGGTAGCACCTAATCAAATAATACATAGGCATTTATATTATTGATTGGGAGAATACTCGACACCACGCTCCTTTCATTCACCTGCGTCTCGGACGGTCATGTTAAAGGTTCTGGGCGATGGTTATTGGATTATGCGTTGGTCCGCCGATCATCAACTTGTTGCCCCCTCCTCGTCTGGCCGCTTCCTCCGTTGCTCTTTCTTTGGGCAATCCTTGATTTGATGCTCGGTTGAGCAACACGCCAAACATCCTTGCTCCTTTTCTTGCTTCGGCGATTAGGTGAAATGTTCCCTTCTTGGCGCAATTGTAGCGAGATCTCATGCCCTTCCAAAGATTCCCTTGATGGTTTTTCCCACATTTCGAGCAAGCTTCGCTTCTTTTCTTAAATCCTCCTTGATAATTTTCTGACTGGTTGATGCTTCGGTGGTTGGTGTAGTTGTCGTTGTTGCGGTTATCCCATTTCCTCTTTCCCAAATAACTTCCACCACTGCTACTCCCTCCATGAGTCTCTCCTCCAGCATTCTTGCTTTTCTTCTCCTTGTTGTATTGGCTCAATGCCTCGCTACCTCCCTCAGCAATTATCGCCTTCTCCAATAATGTGGCGAAAGAGTCGATTTGAAGGACCGACACCTTGTTGAACAACCAAGGTTTTAGTCCAAGTTCGAAGCGTCGAGATTTCCTTTCTTCAAAGGTCTCACTTGATGTGTTGCGAATCGTGACGAGTTCATTGAACTTGGACGACATCTTGTCTGCTTGCTATCTCCCCTTGTTTTAGTTCTAGAAACTTTACCTCCATCCTATTCTTCATGCTCTTCGGGAAGTAATTCTCGAGGAACAAAGTCTTAAACCTTTCCCAGGTTATAATCCCTTCTCCCGCTCTCTGTTGATTTGTTTCCCACCAGTAGTTTGCTTCACCCCTTATCATATATGTAGTGAACACGGTTTTCTGGTCTTCACCCACACGAGCAATGGCAAAGGCTTTCTCCATTTCCTTGATCCACGTTTACGCTACGATAGGATTGGTAGTACCTATGAATTCCGGAGGTCCTACACTCTTGAAGTCCTTGAAGTTTGCGATCGGAGCTACTTGGGGAACGAGTGGTACTTGTTCATTTCTTCCCCTAAGAGCCTCCCCTAACAAATCTACAAGCCTCTAAATGGGATCTACTTGTCCTCTCTCATCATTAACCGACTCTTCCGGTGCAGTTAACCGACTCATCATTAAAGTTTGCAAAATGTAAGAACGATGTAGATCACGTATCTATAAACTTTATATATGTGTCGAACACATAGCGAGTCAAGTGTGTGATAAATGTATATGAATGTAAGAATGATGTTGATGTCCGCATTTTATAAAGTTTAACATCAAATAATGATGTAAAATCAGAAGTTAGACGTATTGATAACGACCGAAGTTGAGGGATGAATTTTATGAATTTTGGGGTCGCTACTGTTCATGACTTTGGGTTGGTGTGCTACTGAATTGCCACCTAGTCATGTCAATGTGCATATGAACAATCCATTTTACAAAGGAGACTATGGCAAAAAACATTCACGAGTTTGGGCAATTAATGAACGTGAAAATTTAACTTTACTATGGATGTATGTTAACATATTGCATGCATTAGGACTTAGATTATGCATGAACCAATGATTTGAATTTAATAAGCTTCAAGTTTAGAATTTAACTCATCCTTTTTAGGTGATTCGAAGACTTTGCTCATATTACCAGATCTATCGAGTAGCTCTCGTAGGGCCTCTGCAGGTGTGAGGAGGAGAGCTTCTGATGTTCCTCAGCTTCGTCCAGCCTGACAACCTTTTCGGTTGACTAAGTTAATTATTCGCTCTATCTAGGTTGAGAGGCCGAATGTCGTGGACGAGGAGGAGGATGTTTCTATTGCGGATCATCTTCTTCTTCTTCCATTCCCTACCGGGAGCTTCCAGCTATTAACATGGTAGTTCTAGATCTTCTGGATGATTTGAGTTGTTATCCGTTGATATTTCTTCATGTGAACGGGGTAATAGCCATTTCCATCTTTCTTTTCCCACTTTTTGATTAAGGGTTTGATCTTAATTTGCTATTTAATGCAGGTTCCCGGATTTACTCAGCCCATGGGGAACTTGTCGACGTCAGGATTTTTATTTTTCCATTTTCGTTACTTGTTCTTTGGTGTTCTTATGTTATGTGAGATTTGTTTGAAAAAACAAGTGAAAAAGGTCCTACATGTATCATGTCGACGATGGACTGTGAAGAGTCGCCAGTTGGTTTTTTATATGGCTGTACCAAAACAACCGAGAAAAGGTTTGCACATTGACCAAGTGATATGGCACTGCTAAACGGTCGTTGAAACCGAGATTCATTAGGGTCCGGGGACCCCCCGACATCCCTGTTACCATGGTGACCGCCTCTTTCCAAGAAATTATTATATGAATGTGTGTGTGTGTGTGTGTGGATCAATGTGCAATTATTTGGAAGTAGTGCGAGGCCTCGTTCACACCTATATACACAGGGTTTGAACTTGTGTAAAAATTCAGTTTTAACAAGATATGGTAGTGATATTTTATAAAAGAGATTTTTCAAACCCTTGTGCTCAATAGTATTTTAGACCTTTTACACTCCCATTTGTATTAAGTGTTCGGCTTGATTGTTTTTAATTTTCGAGATGCGAAGCATCTTCAAGAAAATAATATACAAAATAGTGCTTAACTCTCCTCGTGGGTATGATAACCATCTCGAGGAAATCCAAACACCGTGAATAAATTTATAAGTCGCCATACAATTGTGAAAATGTCTATCACGGAATCAATCTAGATCCATGGAATCAATCTGTGATCACGTGATTCCTAGGCTCACATGATGTCGTAATTGATAATAAAGCGTAAAGTAGGTATATATATAAAAGTCAGAATATATATATATATATATATATATATATATATATCTGATATGATCACCACCACGAAGCACCTCCACTAGGATCGAAATGTAAATAAAGTCAGAAAAAGCAATCAACCACCACAAAGTAAACTCCAAAGTGACTAAATGTAAATAAAGTCAGAAAATTTTGCCAACCGCCACGCAAGTAAACTCCAAAGGGGTGAGTGTAAATATATATATATATATATATATATATATATATATATATATATATTATATATATGAACTGTATGTGTCAATTCTATTCGATGAGCCTAGATTTTACATATATATATATATATATATATATATATATATATATATATATATGAAAGAAAATAAACTCTCCAAACCGAAGTCTAGGCTCAATCGAGGCATAACTCGATAATGTTAGTCCATATATATAATAAATATATATAAGTATATATCTATCTACAAACTAAAATGAAACCACGGAACAAAGTTCGGGCAAACACACACAACACGACTCTCAATGTGAAGAAAAGTGTGTGCAAAGATGAAGAGAAAGGCTTTAAAGTGTGTGAGAAGGCTTACAGTGGGCTGCCAAAGAAGACTTCTATATCTTTAAAGGGATGAACACTCGGCTCCCATCGGTGCAAAAAGAAGCTATATGTGAGCTCAGAAGTGTTTAAAATGAGAAAGCACTTTCGATGTGTAGGGTGAGTCTGAGAGCAAATTTGTGAGGCTTCCTCACCTTTTTCTCTTACAAAATGGCCACCCCAAGCCCTCTATTTATAGACGGGGAGCCGCAGGTGTACCTGCCGCTGGCCGGGTTGCCCCGTGCTTTGCGGGTCCCGTTGTCTCAAAGTACGTGCACGCATGCACTGTAATGTCCGCTCGAACTTTCAAAATTGTAATCTGGGCAATCGACTGAGGTATGTAAGACCTATTTCGGACCGCCGTTGTCGAGAGTTACGCAATGACATGGGATTAGAGGTTGTACGAAGTAAGGAAGATGGGACTGTAATGCCCCGAAATCCGATCTATCTTCACACCCGGATTCCGTACGTCACGAGTACATCATTCATTCTGCATACATCATTATATACTGAAATAAAATAACATACACTCTCAAATCCTAGGTTCTAAAAACCTTATAGCTTTTCTCATTACAAATAATGATAATTACATTATTCTTTACATCTTGCACGAATGACTTTTATCCGCCACCAAGGATATATACAGTTCATTAAACTAATCTATACTTTAATTTTCATCTTTCTACATTACAAATCTTCCCTTGATCTTTTCGCTCATTCACATTCTGAATGGCACTTCATCTGGATACCGTCAGCTTGATCTATACGGGATCCTTAAGTTCTTCTAACATCGTTTGCTGAAAATGTTTTTCATTTAAAGCAAGTGTGAGCATTCAATTGCCCAGCAAGTCATAGCAGTTGAACATACAACTTTAAGAGTTTAACATTCCTTTGAAACTTCGATAACCGAACAAAGGTTATGAAGTAGCTTGAACAATAGGAATAATCACGATTCCTATCATTTTAAAACATTAGTCACATTCACTTTGAAATACTTTCATTCTCTACTATCTTTCATACTCATTATGTCTGGCTAGAATCAATAGCACAGACTTAACAATAACGGTTCATGTATAAACAGAACATTCTTTTATTGAACAGTTCAAACATAGAACAATTCATCTCAGAGAAACACCGAAGTGTTCACATTGTGGCACAAGGCCTCATACATTCTACCACCTTGCACAAATATCGCACATTTTCACATAGACATAACTTCTCAAGTTCAACATCTGAGAAGTTTTAAGAAACTAGCATTCATTTAAAATATGAATGAAGCTAGGAAACTTACCTTACGCACAGCAACAGCTTACGCTGAACTGCTCATTCCCATTCCTATGTAGCACATAAGAAAAATAACACATATACCAATTAGTCATATACTCGACTTACTCACTGATTTACTTAACTTTACTTCTTAAGGTTCACGTTCTTGCAATATAATCTTACGCGACTAACTTTCATTACCGGTTTACAGTTTCATGACATACGAGGATGTCTTACTCAATACATTCATCATCTTTGATGATTAACATTCTTATCTTCTTCTTCTAACTCCTTTAGGACTCAGCACGCATCGCTTCTCTGCTGGTAGTCCATATGGTACTCTGAGTGGTTTCCCACAAACAACCAACAAACAAGTTCCCGTCTAATCTACACTGCCCACACAGTGAGTTAGATCGGTTTCTAGTTTTGTATATACATTCGCTCTCTGAAGGAATTGTTTAGCCCAGCTGCCATATGTCAACCATCAAAGGTTACAATTGTACCACAACTTAACTTTCTCTTAACTTATACGAACTATTAAATTATAATGTTCGTTAAGTTAATTTCTTATTCCTTATGGCTTTCTGGCAAGTAATTGCCATACCTCAGAACTCGTTCTTATCCAACTCCCATTCGGCTTTCATTAATCTTATTACCGTTCGATACGGCTTTCTTGATACCATTTGTATCTTACTTACTACTTTCATCAATGTCTAAGTCATACAACTAGGGTATACTTCGAAAGTTCATCAAACGTGAATACGATTTACAAAGATCATTTACGTATTCAACGTTCACGTTGCTTGTCTCTTAATCTCCCATTCATCCTTTACTCAAGGTTTTAATCGCTTTTGATCGTTATCCATCCCATGAACCCCATGTTCATTATTCTTTCTTAATGTCGAAGCCATACTGTTTGTTGTATGCTACGACCAATAGTTTATCGCAACAACATTGCATTCACAACGTCTATACACTTTACATTCATCTCGCATTACAATGACATTCTTCCCCCAAGAGCTGAGCAGTGAAAAGCTCTTCTCTGCTTTTTTCTGACCTTTGGCGCATACACTTCCTCACCTTCTATCTCTCATGTGCATATATACACACTTGCATCTGGGACACCTTGGTGCAAAGGCCAAGCAGACCGCTTTGTTAGCATGATCAAGTCATGCGGCGCCAGGTCCTTCTTCCCGAAAATTTTTCTAAGTGTTAACTTCATTTTGAGATGCTTACTTTCCGATCTCATAACTTCTTCGTTATAACTCAGAACGAGGTCGTTCCAAATCTATTAGCTTCCTTATCTTTCATACTTCGATTACCCACAGACAGAAATTCATTCTGAATCCGTTAATATGCAATTCAATTGGCTTAATCTTTGCACTTCGTTCATTTTAACGTTTTTAACATTCTTCGTTCGTTCGTCCGTAATTCGGTCATCTGAACTCGGAATTTGTTCGTTCTTGAGTCTACGACTCACGTTTTATACGTTCTCTTACATTCTTATGAAACCCTACCCGTTCGAGTTCATTTACTAACTTTCAAATTCTCACTCGTCTTTTATAAACTTTTCGCTATAACTTCGTTATAGGTCCGTTTTAATCCGTTCTTCATGAACGTTTCTAACGTTCCTAACCAAGCAATAAGTAACTAACTTATATGTGATGGTTTTAAACTTGTCCATCAACAACATTTATACTACGATGGTTTTAAATTTGTCCATCAACAACGTTCTTCGTGTTCTTCGTGTGTTCTTCATGTTCTTCGTTCGTTCTTCATTTTTAATCGATATTTTGGATTACGATTTCACTTTTTCTTGGAATTTAATGTTATAGAACACCATTCCTTACTTATATGACCTACTCATTCATAAAATTCATTCGGATTGCTCAAAATCCTTACGAATTTTATACTTCCTTAAGAAATTTATAAAATAAATTTCTAATTCTTATTTCTTCACTTTCTTACGATTTCAACCATATGAAATCTTTTATAACTTAATCTACTTCTTATCCTCATTAAGTTATATTTTTGAACATAAAAACTTAAAGAAAATTTAGAAGAAACTAGTGTTCGGATTATCGTTCTTCTTTAATCTCTTTTTGTCGGACAAAGCGTGCAATCGAGCTAGCTTTTCCTCATTCCTCTTCCTCTTCCTCTCCCATCCGAAGTTTTTCTCTCTCTCTCTCAAAGTTGGTTGAAATTTTCTAACCAAACAAATGAGCTTAAGGGTTGTTTATATAGAAAACCAAAGCTAAGGGCGTTTTAGTCATTTCGCCCCTAACCTCCTTACTATTCATAACTTAGCCACTTAAGTTTACTTGGTACCAAGTGGGCTTCCCACCTCCTTAGCTAGCTTCCTTGGAAGCTTCGTGCTTCCGTAATTCGGAATTCGTCCGACAATTCAAAAACTACGATTCTCGGAATCCAAATATTTTTGGATATTTCGTCTTTTCTTTACCGATTAAATTTTACGCAATCTTCGGATCTTCGAAAAACTAAAAAACACTTTTCCACGTTAAGCATTTTCCTTCACGTTTTCCCCTAACGTAGCTAAACGAGTGAAAGTACATAACAGTACTTTTCGTCATTTTTATTTCGTCCAGGTTACGCATTTTGAGAAAAACTTTTATCGGCTTACTTAACCTTTCACGATATATTATCGTCAAATCTTTCGACAGAATGTCATTTCGACATACCGAACTCTCAAAAAGTCTTAGGTTATTCAAACCCTAACCCTTAGGTTTCGTCGGGTGAAAATATTTTGTTCCCGGAAAAATTTTATTTCCGTCTTGAAAATTCTTACTCGTTCAATCTAGCTCGTAGTCAGAATCCTTCTGATTAATAATCATTCTAGGTTATAAAACAATTAATAAACACATAGCACAAAATAGTATTAATAAAAATTCATTTTATTAATAACTAATTCTTTAAATCTTGATTTCTGGACAATCCGAATTTCCGGGTTGTCACAGGGACCATGCCCTCCGGTCTTCAAGCTTCAAATTCTATCCGTTATCATGCATAATAGTCACTCAGGATTGGAGATCCTTGGTTCTTTTGGGACATTTCTGTGTAGAAATGTATGTATTAAAATATTGAGACGGCGCGATGTGGCGTCAAGGTGGCAAGATGACGACTTTTCCCCTCACCGTGGTTATCGCTGGTTGGGGCTGATAAAGCAGACATTGCTCAGGGTTATCTCTGAGATTGGACTACTGCAAGTGTTGAAGGTCCTCAGTGTCATCTCCGAGGTGTGCCCGTCTTCCCGGTGTTACTTCCGGGTTTTGTATTGAGTGCCTCGGTGTGAGTGCCGAGGTTGAAGCTGATTGCATTTGAAATAAGCATTTTTGGGGTTATCTCCGGAACTGCATTCCTTAGGGTTATCTCCAAAGTTGGTAATTGTTACTCCCAGTGTTGGGACCTAGACTTAATATCTCGGGGTTATCTCTGAGATGAATCGGTCTTCTCCAGTGGAATTTCTGGCATTGGGACTGCATGCCTTGGGGTTATCTCTGAGGTTGGACCTTATACTTTTGGTGTGTGTTACGGGGTTGAGGCTGAACTTACGGTAGTATCCGGACTGGATATGAGCTTTCTTATAGGGTTATCTCTGAAAGAGGAATCTGCCCTCCTTCAATGTCAATAACAGGTGTGTAGAATATTTTGAGTGTCTACAGAACTGGTTTAGCATTCACTCTTTGTACCAAACCCTCCATTTAAAGTACCGGGAGATTGTCCATTCATGGGGATTTTAGGCTTTCTTTTCAATTCCTCCCCATCGTTACCCCTAGGGTTATCTAAGGGCTTTATCTGAGCACTGGTTCCACCAGACCTAGTCTCTCCATTTGCTAGATTGCGAGGTGATGGTGACATCGATGGATTGGTGGTTCATCACTGGGTTGAAGTTTATAGGGGCGCCAGTGCCTTTGGTGGCAGACATTTCCCCGACTTCCGTTTGATCCCTTTTGGGAGTTCCGGTCATGGCCCTCAAGGGTCAGACTATTCATTCTGGACCCTTGAGTGTAGATGGCATGAGTGGGGCTTTGACTGAGCCTTTGCCTTATGATCTGAGGGTTAGAGATCGCATTCTTTGGCGATTGTTCTTGATCATCATCAGGGTTTTTATCCTAGCGAACAACTCCTCGATGGTTTCTTTCACTTTAGTCAGCGCCACTCGTGATGTGGAACGTATCAGGGACTTTGACTAGGGCTCAAACACCTTTGCCTACTTCCTTAGAGGGATGTGCCTACGCTTAGATGGCGTGATAGAGGTTTTGCTAGGCTATTACCTATTTTTTTGGTGAGTATTTTCTCTTTATCTTTCATTTTCCATCGCTCGGGTTATTAGTTTTCATGGCTAAAGATATTTGATATTTGCATTTTTAGTTTTTGGCTTATGAGAGGCTTCCCTGTCTTCGTCCTATTACTACATTAGATCTGGAGACCTATCCATGGGGACGGCGATGGCATTACTCCACTCTTGCAGAGGTTCCTGTAGCCGAGGGGTTTACCCATTCTCGTTTACAGTTGGAGTTGTTGACAGTCGATGTCATCATATAGTTTCCTTACTCCAAGGACCATTTGACAGTAGGATTTGAGGGTGGCTTTTCGACTGTTGTCGAGTATCTACTATCCACCCATCGGATTCCACTCCTGACTGATGGAGGTTGTGAGCTCTATTTAGGAGAGCGTGCTATCAGGAGCACCACATGAGAGATTCACATTTTGTTATTTCCACATGCTAGGCGACATTGGCCTTTATCTCAGTCGATCACCGAGATTCCTCTGTTGGGTTTAGATGGCTTTACTTTATCAGAGGGCCCCTTCACTCAAGAGGCCTTCTACCGCTGATGGTTCCCTCGCATCATTGAATCTAAGACCTGCGCCGCACAATTTATGGGGGATATGGTTCTTGGGTCTGTTATGATGATACACTGGATTGTTTGCGTTCGAGAGCCCACTCATTTTGCGCAGATTGACAGTTTGACCCAGAGGTTGGACTGATCTAATTTTTTCATCTAGTATTTGGACATAGATCCATCATATGCAGATTCTTTTGATTCATCCAGCTCTGGCACTGGCCCTTCAGGTGGCCAATATTCGGATAGCTTTACCAGTGAAGATCCTCCTTTGTATAGACCTGACATCCCTTTTGGAAGAGATACAATGACTTAGGACGAGTTACATCTGATGAATCGATTGGATGATGAAGACATCATTGATTTCTTCTTATAGATTTCTAATTATTTCTTTTGATAGGCCTCTGTTAGATATTGGGCAGTTGCACCTCATTTCTAGTTATATCTTTTGATAGGCCTCCATTAGATATCGAGCGGCTGTGCTCCATTTCCCTATACTTTTTATTTTCAATTGTATACAGAGATGATGCATTAAATGATGATGTATTTAGGAATGTATGTACAATGCTTTCTATTCCCTACATCATATTATCATTTATCATTGTTATTTATCATGATGCATGCATTATGCCAAGGATATGCATTTCTAGAGGTGAGTTTAGCATTAACCCCTGGATGGTCTTAAGATACAGTTCTACAAATGTCTTCAACCATCGTTAGCCGGATTGAGCATACCACACCCATATTGGTAGCCTCTTCTTTGAGATCTTGGTATGACAGTTTGTCTCCCTCAGATCGGGTGATAGTTAATCAGTTATTGAGGCATTTATGACCCTCCTGACGTTCCAGGTACCATTGGGCTTTGTAGTTGGCATGATATCTTGTTGGATACTAGAGAGATATGTTTTTAGATTTGATACCCATGAGCTGACTCCTACGTTGGAGGAGTATGGGTGTCTCACTAATTTTCCTTTAGACCGGCTTTGGGCTAGGATGGCTGTCGGTGAAATGCGTTGGCAGTTTATAACCCTGACAGGCTTATTACGCAGAGTTATTATGGACGAAATTACCTCAGGGCATGTGGTGTCCATGGATTTATTGATTGACCGATTTGGGTCATTGGACAGCCAACTGTGACATTCAGGGGATTTCACCATTATTGAGGGTGAGTGGCATGTCGCCCGCGTAGATATTCTATTGATGTGCATCGTGGCCTATTTGTACATGGCATTGTATATGGACCATCTAGATATTGGTTTGATTACGGTAGTTCGTGCTCTCAGGGAGGGGCCCATGTGTGGAAGAAATAATTTTAGAAAGGGGGGGGGGAGTATACGTAAAGGGGATGGAATTAATATATATATATATATATATATGTATGTGATGTGTGTGTGTGTGTATATATATATATATATATAATATGTGTGTTAGTGGAATGTGATGAAAAAGTGATAGTTGTGAAAGTGATAGGTGGAAGAAAAGTGGCAGTGGGTAATGTAATACCCGAGAATTTCCACGTCTTATTAAATGAATATAATTAATGAAAATGAATATTTTCATTTTAATTAAAATGATTTTTTTGTGTTATATGATGAGTTAACTCAATTATATTGAATAATTGAGAATATATGGAAATTGTGGTGAACTTGTTGAAAGCCTTGTGTGGCACGGTGATGAGAATTATTAATGAATATATTAATTAACGAAAGAATTGTAAAGCAAACAATCAATCTATATTAATTGTTATTTGTTATTAAAGAATTTCGGTTAAATATTAATAGTAATATTAATCGACGAATGAATTATCAAGTGAACAATTAATTAATATTAATTGTTAATTGTTATTGTAGAATATTAATTAATTATTAATGGTGAGTGATTAATGATACATGATTATTAATTGTTATTATGAGTAAAGTAAATTGCATGATTAGAATTGTATTATTCATTTAAATTATGTGTGCAAGACATGTGATGTTATATAATTCATACATTAAAAAGAAAATGGAATGTGACACATTAATATGACTATGTGTTATATAAAAATCTATATAATAAAGGATTTGGAATTATAAGTTACGTAAATAATTGTTTATGTGACATTAAGTATGTGTAGAAACATTAAAAGATGTACTCTTTCAAATAATTATTAATTATTCCAATAAGTGAGTATAACTGGTATAATAAAGTTTTATGGGGATATTAATTACTAGTGGGTAATTAAATGGAGTCCATACATATTATAAATAAAAAATTGACTGGACTAATGTACATGGATTATATGATGTGAGTACACATAAATAATCCCTAACTTTCCATTGTATAGTAGCATTAACACATTAAAATTATATTTTGGGTTTATAAGAGAACAAAGTAAGCCTTATAAACATAGCTACTGAGAATTAGGCCTTGTCCCAAATTATAAGTCACAACCATTAGCCAAGTACTAGGCCAATGGCTTATCCCCTACTATTACGTGAAACTCAGCAAAGCAAAAAGGCTAAGAAGAAAATGATGAAGATGGTTGTGATGATGGCTACGGGATGACAGTTGGCCAACTTTTCTTTACCCAACATTCCCTTTCAATTTCCTTTGGAGCAAACCATGGTGCAATGCCATGGATTGGACACTCAATTCTATATAAATAACACCCTCTCTGCTCAATTCTCTGTTACTTGAAATTGTTTGTTCAGGGTAAACTAAAAGGGTGAGTTGCTGAGCATTGAGGAGGGTATAAACAGAGTAATGAGGAGTCCAATTCAAGCTTCAAGAGGTATAAAATCAATTTTTGTGTTCTTGAGCTTGAGTGTTGTCAAATTCTAGTAATTGTTTAATTCTTTGTTAATTGGTATGGATTAGCAGGCCATTATGTTATTCGAGCTTGTATACATGTTTAGGAGTCTTATAGTTGTCTGGTTACAAGTTTGGCATGGGTTGGAATGAAGCTTTGCAGAAGCAGAGCCTTCATTTCTATGTTCTACTCGAAGTGGCATGCGCATACGCCCACTTCTATAATACATGATCATTGTAGCGCGCTACTTTGCCGCCACATGTGCCTTTGCTTTTGTGGTCTTGTATCATTCTGAGCATGTTACTTTGGTTAGAATATGCATATAAATGACCCTAACATGTGGTTAGATATTGTTTTGAACATAGTACGTTATTTTAGCTTGATGTAAGTTGAGTATTCAAGAAAAATTCAACATTTGGAAAACTAGAAATGGTAAACTTGGATTAATGTATATTCTGATTTTGTGAGCATGTGTAAATAGCCTAGGTATGCACGTACATGAGTATAACATAAGGCATGAACTGGTTTGTTGTATAATAGAGTTTTCTAGCTTGGTTTTAAAGGATTTCTAAAGGAAAACTTGAAGTTTTGCAAAACAAAGTATGATGAGCATTATGTTTTCAAATTCTAATATTTCTAGCTTATGTAAATAACTTGAGTATGTGCACAAATGCGTACGAAAGTATGATTTAAACAATGTGTTCTTATCTTGCATGCTTAAATAAGTTTACTAAAGAGACTTATAATTTAAAATATAAACTTGATAAACTATGTACATTGAGTTAAGATTGTGAGCATGCTTATGTGGTTTAATTTTTGCATATGAGACATCACGATTAGGTGTGTTATGGATGTAGATATGATTAATATGAATGCCTAGTGAGTCTTATGCATAGTAAACTAGTTAAATGTGGCTTAGAACAAGCATGAATGAACTAGAACATCATAACTTGTAATATATTACTAATCTAATGCAAACATGAGTTGTTGAGACCTATATATGGATCATATAGTATGTGTTCAACGATTAAACGTAAGAAAATTATGAATTGAGCCTTTAAAGTCTTGATTAAATGAGAATAGATCGTGACCTATGATAATGCTATGATATGAGGTCAAACTTGGTTATCCACCTACTAACATGTGTGTATTGGATGATTATTTATGTATGCATACAAAGAGTATGCCCGACCTTACGCAGAGCACCACTCTGGTTTGAATCTAGAGTCAGCCATGGTACCGCGTCTTCTTAGTACAAATCAGTAGCAGTCCGTCGATCTACGTAGTAGGATCGATTTTCTTTATTAATTTGTAGGAGTTGCATACTTGTATTATTACTCTAGCATGTATTATATGACCAGTACATGTCCAATGTGTTAAGAAGCATGCTAGATGATAGGAGTGAATGTTTAATGATGTGATTATAGACTTTCAAGTGATAAGTCCAAAAAGTATTTGCAAACTATAAAGCAACGATTAAAGACTATGTTATTTGATTTCATGGTGACTTATAAACTGATTTTATGTTATAAGTATGCAAGGTGTGGAATGAAGTATGTGAAGAGTATACAAGTAAGTTAAATGTTTAAGTATGCATTTAAACTTACATATCAAGCATGAACACATTTACCTAATGGGCATCCTATACTTATTATACATTATAAATAGGATTCGAAAGTATTGATTCCTTAACGAGGATAATCTACGCTTGAGGCAAGTATCTGAATTATACTTTACAATGTGCAAGTATTCTAACTCTTGCATTACTTTATCCAACGGATATCATAAAGCTTATCTCATTGAATGCAAGTTATCCTACTTATTCGTTCATTTTAACTAGTATGTTAAACTCTTGAGAAAACTATTATTCATGTTGAACTTAGTATGATTCTTGAATATTTTGAAAGTGTCTATTTCATTTGATTCGGCTAGACTATATGCATGTTTATAAAACTGTCGAAACCAATTGATTGGTGTGAAAATCTTGAAAGTTGAGTTGAATAACCCTTATGGTAAGGGGAGTGTATGTTGTTGAAAACCCCAACACATGAATGGTTTATTAATGTGGTGTTATGCATAACATGAAGTATTGTAGATTGATCATCTAAAGTACTTGATTTTTGGGTTATCAGTTTAATATTGGTAATTCTAGTAGATGTTCAATAGTCCTTAGTTACTGCTCAGTATAAATTGTTTATCCAGTCAGATACATTGATAGTCTTTGAATTCATATATATATATATATATATCTGTTGATTATATTGAATTATTGTTCTTATTCCAAGAATTATTGATATTCATGGTTCCTGATATTATTCTAAAACTCTGAACTATCTTAGAGATGATACTTCGATATTTCACACTCGTGTAATAAAACTCTTTACCTTAGTTGAATATTACTTTCTGGGCAATTTGTGCTCATTCTTGCTTATTTAAAACCTTTTAGTTAAGGCGGAACATGGAGGTGTCTCTAGGAAAGACAAGGGAAAGGGCAAGGCTATTGACTATGTGACACCCTCAAATCCGGATACTTCAATTCCACATATTTGGTGTTCACTGTCCAAATAAATTATAACTTACTACCCATAAACAAAAGATAGAATTAAACTCAAAAGCTTAAATAATAAATCTCCCATCAAGGGTTACATAATCTCAAGATAAATCCCAGGTCATCTAACCTTTAATACAATCATCAGCGGAAATTAAAACATGATCATAATTAAATCTAGTACATAAGTTTCATAAATAAAAGATAACTTAAACATTGCCTTCTAATTAATCACTTTGTCCTTGCCCTTGCTTGTAGAAAACTCTTCAAACTTCTTAACTTCATCTACATTATTTTGTGCAAGAGTGAGCAAACAATTGCCCACAAGAAGGATAATATACAATAATGTTTTATGAATGATAATTCACTGAGTTTTCAATGGTAAAGTATTCTTACCAGAACAATAAAATTTAATTCAACAACTATGAGTTCAAAGGAATAATGAACATTAATTTAACAATAGATATCAACATCAAAGAATACACTGAGGGTCACAAGACCACGAACTATACTCTAGGTTTCATGTATTTCTACTTTAACCTTTAACAGTCTAAAAGACTATAATCATCATCTTCCTCCTAGGGTAACAGATGTTTCGACTGTAACCTTTAACAGTCTAAACAACTATATGGACCATCATTCTGTACTCCAGGTGATCAGCCCTTTGTACTATGTATTGCGCAAACATTTTAACGCTATTGCGTATTTCTAAAACAATCCCCTAATAATAGGGTTGTTCATCTTAGCTTAGATCATCAGGTTCTGAACCAAAAGAAGTTTGGTTGGGAATTAGCTTTCAAGGAATTCTAGATCTTTAGAATGCTCATAAACCAAGTACTGGTTGAATCAGATAGAAACAAATAACTATTCAAGAGTTTGATTATAATATCTTTAAGAACAAGGTATATTGATGAATCAATAAGAACTAGAGTATTAACAATTTCTAAATTGAACAAATGTTATCATCGACAACATGCCTTTAAAATTTTTGTGAATACATATGCAAACGAAAGGAAGTTTGGTTTGGGTTGACTTCAAGGGAAATTTAGAGTTTAGAACATTCAACAACTAAGGATTAGTTGAATTGGTAAAGAATCGCTAGACAACTTAGAGTTTGGTACAACAATGTAAAATAATACAATGATATTGGAGAACGAAGATCAAACAATAGTTATTAGTAGTTGAATAAACAACATTACTGACTTTGAATAAACAAGGTAATCTCGTTTGAAATAATGAAATAAAAATTAACTAACTTGTTCAACAATTAAATATGAGTTAAAGAATTTGCTTGACAACAAATCGTCAAACAACAGGTTAGAGTTTAGAGAATCTGCATAAGTATAACGTAATAGTGAAAAGTAACCTTGCGGAATAATAAAGTAGCAAAGGTTAGGGAACTTGCCTCTTGCGTAAGCTATATAATTACAACTCACGTACTACAATAACCTACACATAGGTTTAGAACCACAATATCTATTAGATATGCTAACATACCATAACATGTACATTTCTTGCTAAACTTATCATTTTAGCACAAGTCTTATGCAACTATACAAATATCAGAAATTTCAAGTGTTAACCTTCATAATACTTATTTACTAATCCTCATTCTCAATAAATCACAACATGTCATTTTCATAGTTTACTAACTTCTTATAACTTTAGAATCACTAACCACATAACACTGTTATTTTAACCTTGTCGTTACACATTTGACACATTAACATAACCTTAAACCAAGTTATAGTGGTATTACAAAGTCTGCAGCAGACAGAAGACCTCAACATCTCAGAGACAGGTATATGCAACATGCGCCATACACAAGCTTCGATCAGATCAAGCAAGAATTATGCGCCATTTTGCCTTGCACCACATTAGAAATAAGGCCAAAGGTATAGACAAAGCCGTAAAGGCTATGAACAAGAGAGTCGCTTTTAGCCCAACTAACACGAATTTCACCCACCAAACAGTGAAATTAACACGTAAAATAAATATACAACTATCATAAACATGATTGCTAACATATTCAATCACTTAGCACAATTTAACAACAACTAAAACTATTATAATTTCTCAAAATTCATATTTTTAATATAAAACTCCATTTTTGATATCTCTTAGAAAAATCATCACTGTAATCTCTATACTTGACCAAATCACCTCATTCAAATTACGTTATCTTTATTTCTTAATGGACTAGCATAATCAAGCCTCAATTCACAAATTAACATACAAATTGACCGCTAAAATTGGTACTTTTACAAGCCATATGCAAATATATATTGTAATTTACTTATCTTCCTTTTTAACTGTAATTAGCATATGAATTTTTGTTTATATACAAACTCGCACATAACCAACACATATAATCACCATTACCAGTTATTTATATTAATAATTCAACAAATTGAATTTATAGAGCATGAGATTTTATGCCGTAAAAATCCATATATAAACATATATACATACATAATATTAAGGTTTAAAAAATACCTTCAATTGGCTTGTTAATTCTTGCTAAACACTGAAGTTGCTTGAAAATTCTCACAAATCTCTCTCTCAAGTTCTCAGCAGCTTTTCTTCTTAGGCCAAAAGACAATTCACGTAAAATTAATACACACTAAAGCGTATAGATAAAAAAAAATTGATAACCTTAATACGTCTAATTATTAGAATATCAGTTACAGCTATAACGCTTAGGTTATAAATATATTATATTATATTTATTTTATTTATAATTCAACTATTAAAGAAATCCAAAAGCCATAAGGCTTTGTTTGGCAAAAAGTCTTTAAAATAAAGACTTAATATATTTAAGTCTTGTTTGGTCAAAACTAAATTAAACTACTTTAATTTTATTTTAATAAACAATTTAGTTTATAATTCATAATCACATACTATTTATTTGGATTTCTATATCCAACACTAAATCAACTAAATTAATTACACATACTATATTTTAAATAAATATTCCACTTAAACATATATCACAAATTAATATTCTCATTATAATTTTATTTAATAAATTAATATACCATCTTAATTTATCATATCACAACAACAATATAACATCTCATGTTATCTTACAACATAATAACTATAAATTACATTAATTTAGAATATTATCTAATAAATATAATTTATAAATATTTACTAACAAAATCACATATTCATTTAATTTAAGAAATATTTTAAATTACAAAACAACAACTTCATCAATAAAACATTTATTTAATTTAATAAATATTTTAAATTACAAATAAAATCTTGGATTGTTACATCATTCTCTCCTTACAAGGATTCTGTCCCCAGAATCACAATTTAAACAAAACAAATAGCTCATGGTAATTCTTCATCATTTCAGTTTCCAGTTCCCACGTAGCATTTTCGACGCTGTGGTTCCTCCATAACAGCTTCACAAAAGATTTTAACTCATTCATGTACACATGATCTTTCTTAGTCGGCTATCTAGATAAAAATTTCCTAGTAGCACAACCATAATGGTTCGTACTTGGTCATATGCTTACAGTCGAGCTTGTTCGATAATCTCAACAAAACATGAAAAAAATTACGAATGCGCTCTAACTATAGAGGTACGGCTACCGCAAAACCATCTAACTTAATCTTGAAAACCTCTAACTATCAAATATATACATGAGAAAAGAATCACCTTTCCACCACATATATCTTGATAGCGCGATACTGATATTCCAATGATTATTAATGTGATAAACCAAGTATATGCACAAAACCCCTACCCATACAAAGGTTTGTATGACTTAGTCACCATATGAGTCCTCAGTTGAAATCCCACCTAACATTACCTTACTCTTAAATTATTTCTAACTTATCCATAACTTGCTCAATGTGGATTCCTCGCATGACATTATCAAAAACTTCTCATGTGCTAAGCACGCCTTCCGATGTTTGGACTTCCTTTTAGTTTGGCAATCAATTTGCAAACGATATGACATCCTTATTTCTAATTACGTTCCACACGTTCTTGCAAACCCTTTTTTTAAAATTTGATGCAAATCATAAATCTCGATTCGACACAATTGACACAGAAACATCGTGTCTTGAAGCGATTTCATTAAGACATAACTTCACACACTGCTCGATATGTAATATGCTAACTTTGATATACCAAAAAAAATCTATCACCGTATCTTGTCACCAATAGTAATATCGAAGGCAATATATAATTTCGTGCTTCCTAGTTGATTCAATATATAACTTTTATGCCAAACTTCATTTTCAACTCCTGGTATTATCGAAACCTAGTTTCTTCCTTCTACTTTCAACTATCCTTCAGTATTGATTTTGAATTGACACTTATATCTTGGAGCTACTCTTCCTTTACTCTATCCAACAAAGATGTACAATTTTCCACCTGAGAAGCTTCTCCTCTTACTTTTTCATATATCTTACCTCCTATAACAGATTAGTCTATTATGAACCCATCTTGCACATTTAACAAAAAAACCATTACCCTTTTTCTTAAGACGTCGGCAACCACATTCGTTTAGGATTTTGTAGTCATAATCCTTGAACAACTTCAACTACCACTTTAAACACATGCTTAAATATCTCTGCGAGAGGATATACTTTAGACACTTATGGTATGTTTATATCTCACACTACTACCCAACAATAACACCTTTAAATTTTCAGAGCAACCACTAATACCTCTACTCTGAATCGTGAGTCGGACACCCTTTCTCATAAAAATTTTAACTGCTCGATGCGTAAGAAATGACCCTGTCGTTCTGCCTAAACACACTGCCTAATACATTGTATGATGCGTCGCTATACAACACAAAGTTTTTTGTACTATCTAGTAGAGACAACATAGGTGCCATACTAAATTCTTCCCGAATTCTGGAAAATTCACTCTATAATTTCCTGCCCATATAAATTCCACCGATTTTCTCGTTAAGTTAGCTAACAATTAGCAATATTTTCTAAATAACTTCTTGACTTCCTCAGAGTCCTATGATTTATGCACTTTTTTTGACAACAACTTATCACCACCTGGTTTAACCACTTTAAAGTTTCATAAATCAAATCAGAAATAAATCTATTACGTGGCCTTTAATACCAACACGAAAATTCTACACATCAACTTAAAAGGAATCACTATTCACACTTTGTAATTTTTAGGGAATAGTTTAACTCTTCCCGAAGAGAATCTAGTTTCTACATAAATTCATCAGGTATAAATTAACAAGTGGTAAATTAAATAACATGCAGCCGTATAGATAGCTAATCGAAATCATACCTTGCATTGCGTTCTGGATCTTCATGTTGGATGATTGTTTAGTTGGTCGACACGGCGGAGTTGACTCTACAATAACCAGTTTGCCACTGCCCCCTTTGCTTCCACTTGCTTTTCCTACCGCTTTCTTTGGGAAACCTCGAGCCAAGTGCTCCTTCGAGCCACACGTGAAGCAGGCTCTCTTCCTCGGTCTTGAACATTTTGGTGCAATGTGATCCTTCGATCCACAATTAAAGCACACTCTTTTTCCCCTCAAACAAACACCCACATGTTTCTTTCCGCAGGTGCTACACGCCTCCACCTTCTTCTTTTCCTTCCCTTGCTGATTTTTAGCGTTAATATTATTGTCCCACTTTCTTTTCCGAGCGTTACCGGTATGACTATCACCCACCTTATCATCTTCACTCTTCTTCCCCCCTCTTCTCTTGATTGTATGCCAGCGTATTACCTTCCCCGTCTACATCAATCATTCTTTCCAATCATGTAGTAAACGAATTTGGTTGGAACATCGAGATTTGATTATACAGCCAGAAATTCAGTTGATTTGCCAGTGCTCCCACCAACAAATTCACTAATTGTGGCATTGGATTTTCGTTAGCTTCCCTATTGTATGCATTTTCCTTGGGGCTCTATTGACGCTGTTGTCTTCTTCTAGGTGGCATCTTACTATTTTAAACTTGAACTATTAGATCATGGTTCATCCATACATTAACATTTTCAAACTTATCTTAACCACTTATAGATAACACATAATATATCTTAATAAACAATGACAATACTTTATTCATTTATTACATCACCACATCACAAAATAGTCACACTGCTATTTATATTATCTATCCCGAAATAATAAAATTCTAGGATTACTTCATCAAATCCCACTATTTAATTCAAAAGTTAGGATCCACATCTATTAATTTCATTATAATTTATATATCATCTTATTATTTTTCTTGCAATCTACAAGAACATTCCACGTTGTACAACTTCATTGTGCTCTTGCTCCACGATACGAATTGTCAAGAGATTGGAAGATTAAATTCTAAGTTTCATCATTCGCTTGGCGCTCTTTGACTTGTCTTCAACACAATCTATGCATTTAGAGGCCTTCACCCATGCGTCTTCAGCTCTCGTACGCTTTGCTGACTTCTTTCCCCAGTCATTCCTGCGCAATCTCATTCCCAGCTAATAACTATCCCCTTTAATATTCTCGACCATTCGACCGAGCTAATATCCGCTCTACATACGCAAATGGTGCAGTAAGGTCTTGAGTCGCGACGTCTTCTTGTGCTAACGTGGCTTGGTGCTTTACGGCTAGACCTTCTAATTTCTCGATCTTCTTTTATAACTCAATATTATGACCACACACCTCATTGGAGGAATTCCCCCTCCTCATTCTCATCCCTCACCTTTATCACCCCAACTATATCCTCTCGTTCAAACTCAAGCCTATACCCAAGGTCTACAACAGAAATCAACGGGTATGGCTTTCCCAATACCAACCATACTCAGACTATACAACTTCTAATGCTCCTAATCCTTATCATCCTTTGTCAGTCATTCTGACAATGAAGTTTTAACAACCCCAAAACTTGATATGTATGATACATGCTACTCCTAAGTACTCACAAGCACATAAGTTATTAACACATAAGCACGTAGAGTCTTTTATCATTTTATATTCTATGAATTTCCTAAATTCATTCATCAGAACTCGATAAGAGTTTATCACCTCTATGTTTTCGATCTCCTAGAAGGTTATAGCCTAAGGTTTCCCCACCTAAGGTTCATAACCTAAAGCTTTGATACCAACTTGTGACACCCCCAAATTTGGATACTTCAATTCCACTGATTTAGTGTTCACTGTCCAAATAAATTAAACTTACTACCTATAAACAAAAGATATAATTAAAGTCAAAAGCTTAAATAATAAATCTCTCATCAAGGGTTACATAATCTCAAGATAAATCCCAGGTAATCTAACCTTTAATACAATCATCAGCGGAAATTAAAGCATGATTATAATTAAATCTAGTACATAAGCTTCATAAATAAAAGATAACTTAAACATTGCCTTCTAATTAATCACTTTTTCCTTGCCATTGCTTGTAGAAAACTCTTCCAACTTCTTAACTTCATCTGCATTATTTTTTGCAAGAGTGAGCAAACAATTGCCCACAAGAAGGATAATATACAATAATGGTTTATGAATGATAATTCACTGAGTTTTAAATGGTAAAGTATTCTTACCAGAACAATAAAATTTAATTCAACATCTTTGAGTTCAAAGGAATAATGAACATTAATTTAACAATAGATATCAACATCAAATAATACACTGAGGGTCACAAGACCACGAACTATACTCTAGGTTTCATGTATTTCTACTTTAACCTTTAACAGTCTAAAAGACTATAATCATCATCTTCGTCCTAGGTTAACAGGTGTTTCTATCAGAATCTTTAACATACCTAAACGACTATATGGACCATCATTCCGCACTCCAGTGATCACCCTTTGTACTATGTATTGCATAAACATTTTAACGCTTATCACAGATTTCTAAAATAATCCCCTAATAATAGGGTTGTTCATCTCAAATTAGATCATCGTGTTCAACCAAATGAAGTTTGGTTAGAATTTAGCTTCAAGGAATTCTAGATCTTTAGAATTCTCATCAACCAAGTAATTGGTTGAATCAGATAGAAACAAATAACTATTCAAGAGTTTGATTATAATATCTTTATGAACAAGGTATATTGATGAATCAATAAGAACTAGAGTATTAACAATTTCTAAATTGAACAAATGTTATCATCGACAACATGCCTTCAAAATTTTTGTGAATACATATGCAAACCAAAGGAAGTTTGGTTTGGGTTGACTTCAAGGGAAATTTAGAGTTTAGAACATTCATCAACTAAGGATTAGTTGAATTGGTAAAGAATTGCTAGACAACTTAGAGTTTGGTACAACAATGTAAAATAATACAATGATATTGGAGAACGAAGATCAAACAATAGTTATTAGTAGCTGAATAAACAACATTACTGACTTTGAATAAACAAGGTAATCTCGTTTGAAATAATGAAATAAAGATTAACTAACTTGTTCAACAATTAAATATGAGTTAAAAAATTCGCATGACAATAAATCGTCAAACAACAGGTTAGAGTTTAGAGAATCTGCATAAGTATAACGTAATAGTGAAAAGTAACCTTGCTAAATAATAAAGTAGCAAAGGTTAGGGAACTTGCCTCTTGCGTAAGCTATACAATTACAACTCACGTACTCCAATAACCTACACATAGGTTTAGAACCACAATATCTATTAGATATGCTAACATACCATAACATGTACATTTCTTGCTAAACTTATCATTTTAGCACAAGTCTTATGCTACTATACAAATATCAAAAATTTCAAGTGTTAACCTTCATAATACTTATTTACTAATCCTCATTCTCAATAAATCACAACATGCCATTTTCATAGTTTACTAACTTCTTATAACTTTAGAATCACTAACCACATAACACTATTTTATTTTAACCTCGTCGTTACACATTTGACACATTAACATAACCTTAGACCAAGTTATAGTGGTATTACAAAGTCTGCAGCAGCAGCAGACCTCACTATCTCAGATAGGTATGGGCGAATCAAGCGCCATACACAAGCTTACGGGACGGGGCAATGCTAAAGCTTAAGCCAAAATGTAAGCAAAGAAGAACCAGAAAGGCTATAACAAGTAGTCTACTTTAGCCCAACTAACACGAATTTCACCCACCAAACAATGAAATTAACACGTAAAATAAATATACAACTATCATAAACATGATTGCTAACATATTCAATCATTTAGCACAATTTAACAACAACTAAAACTATTTTAATTTCTCAAAATTCATATTTTTCATATAAAACTCCAATTTTGATATCTCTTAGAAAAATCATCACTGTAATCTCTATACTTGACCAAATCAACTCATTCAAATTACGTTATCTTCATTTCTTAATGTACTAGCATAATCAAGCCTTAATTCACAAATTAACATACAAATTGACCACTAAAATTGGTAATTTTACAAGCCACATGCAAATATATATTGTAATTTACTTCTCTTCCTTTTTAACTGTAATTAGCATATGAATTCTTGTTTATATACAAACTCGCACATAACCAACAGATATAATCACCATTACCAGTTATGTATATTAATAATTCAACAAATTTAATTCACAGAGCATGAGATTTTATGACGTAAAAACCCATATATAAACATATATACATATATAATATTAAGGTTAAAAAAATACCTTCAATTGGCTTGTTAATTCTTGCTAAACACTGAAGTTGCTTGACAATTCTCAAAAATCTCTCTCTCAAGTTCTCTGCAGCTTTTCTTCTTAGGCCAAAAGACAATTCACGTAAAACTAATACACACTAAAGCATATAGATAAAAATCTGATAACCTTAATACATCTAATTATTAGAATATCAGTTACAGCTATAACGCTTAGGTTATAAATATATTTTATTTATTTTTTAATATATTTTATTTATAATTCAAATATTAAAGAAATCCAAAAGCCATAAAGCTTTGTTTGGCAAAAAGTCTTTAAAATAAAGACTTAATATATTTAAGTCTTGTTTGGTCAAAACTAAATTAAACTACTTTAATTTTATTTTAATAAACAATTTAGTTTATAATTCATAATCACATACTATTTATTTGGGTTTCCATATCCAACATTAAATCAACTAAATTAATTACACATACTATATTTTAAATAAATATTCCACTTAAACACATATCACAAAATTATATTCTCATTATAATTTTATTTAATAAATTAATATACCATCTTAATTTATCATATCACAACAACAATATAACATCTCATGTTATCTTACAACATAATAACTATAAATTACATTAATTTAGAATATTATCTAATAAATATAATTTATAAATATTTATTAACAAAAATCACATATTCATTTAATTTAAGAAATATTTTAAATTACAAAACAACAACTTCATCAATAAAATATTTATTTAATTTAATAAATATTTTAAATTAAAAATAAAATCTTGGATTGTTACAGACTAGCTTGTTGCTTTATGTTTAAGTCTATTATGTTGTATTAAGACTGTTTTCAGACTATGTTTAAGCTTAAGTAGGATTATGTAATAAGTCTTTATTCGATATTATTATGTAATCTATTAAACACTGTAAGTTGCGAGACTTGAGGGGGAATAAATATAATAAATCATTGTATATTCTTCTAAATTAGATCTTTCATTGTGAATGTGTGATTTTAGTTATTATGATAATACTTTGAGCACGTGACGAACCAAATTTGAGTGACCAAGTGGCGGTCCGAATTTGGGGGCGTTACAGGTTGGTATTAAATCTATAGTTATAAACCTTAGGAATGAGAGTCCTTAGATTATAACTTAGGAAAACTTAGAAGTTAGGAATGTGATAAAACTCATGTAGAGTTTTCCTTGAGATACTTAGTGTGTTATGAAATGTAATTTCATTATATACAATGAATTTATGTTATTTAATATTCTAATGGAGTTGTTGTTTGCCTTGTCTTATGTTGGTGATTGTAGGATGATTGACATGGGAGGACCTAGCCGAGTAGTAGAGGAGGAGCCGCGTGATATTAACATGGTATATGAGGCACCATTGATAGCAGAACCCCATATCAGTAGTGGCCCATATTGATGATGATGATGAGGAGATGGCGAGCCACTACCTGAGGAGTCTGATGGAGGAGGAGCCTAAGGAGGAGGAACCCGAGCCCATGGAGGACTCTGACGAGTCTACTTTCGAGGATCGGATGTTTGGAGAGTATGAAGAACAAATTTTGGAATTAGGATGTAGAGTCGAGGAGCTAGAGAATGAGACTCTTGAGAGGCAGTTAGTGATGTAGGAGATGGAGGTGGAAATTGATCACAGTAAGGAGGCAGGAATCCAGATGGGAACCTTATTTCACCGATTGGTAGCAAGGAACGTTGAGCTGGCATGGAAGGTGGAATAAATGGAGCAGAGGGTTTTGAGTGAGAGGACGGAGAAGTATGCTCTCCGAACTCAGTTAGAGATGGAGGTGATGGATAGGATTCACTTCGAGGAGAAGTGGGAGGAATCCAATGACAGGTTGGATGATCTAGAGGATGAGGTGCAGTGCAAGAGGAGGACGATGAACAAGACTGGTTATGCTCTACGAATGGCCATAAATAGATTGATCGATGGGGTAAATCACTACCCAGCTGAGCAAGGACAAACTTGGCGTACCATAAGTCGAGATATGGTGGTGCACATTACACAGAAGGAATATAAGAGGGTCGTGGAGCGTGGGATGTTAGATTGAGTCTAGAGGAAAAAGCTTAGTAGTGTAGTATTTTATTTATATGTTGTTGTAATCTTAGTCTTTTGTGTAAGATGTAAGATGATGGTAACCCCAACTTTTGAAAAGTGTTAGGGGGGGTAGTAAGTTTATGTTGTCCCCGTCTTTTATGATACTAGGGGATATGTGTTATCATTTAGAGTAGTATGCTAGAAAAGAACATGTATTGTAACCATTTGGCCTATGAGTATAAATAGGCTTATTTCAGAAACATGTTTTAAACCTCCAATTCTTTTCAATTGAGAAATGTCTAAATATGATAATTAAATAATAAAATGAAAAAAAAATTTGTGATACAGAAAATGCAGCTCAGAAGTAGAATAACTGTCCCACAAGAGTCAGTTAATGATGAGAAAGGACTAGTAGATCTGATACAAAGACTTGTAGATTTATTGGGAGAAGCTCTGATGGGAAGAAACAAACCCGTACCGCCCGTTCCCCAAGCTGTCCCAGTAACAACCTTCAAAGATTTTAAGAGTGTAGGACCCCTAGAGTTCACGGGAACTACTGACCCGATAGTTGCGGAAACCTGAATCAAGGAGATCGAGAAGGCCTTCACTATAGCTCGTGTGGGTGAAGACCAAAAGACAGTATTGTCCACATACATGATGAGGGGTGAATGGAACTATTGGTGGGAAACTAATCAGCAGAGAGCGGGGGAAGGAACGATAACATGGGAGAGGTTTACGACGTTGTTCTTCGAGAACTATTTCCCAAAGAGTATGAAGAGTAGGATGGAAGTGAAGTTCCAAGAGTTAAAACAAAGAAATATGATGGTGGCGCAATATGCAGCGAAGTTTAATGAACTAGCGCGATTTGCATAGCACCGGGTTGGGGATGAGGAAAGGAAGGCAAGATGCTTCGAGCAAGGATTGAAGTCATGGTTGTATAATAAGGTATCAGTCTTCCAGATTGATTCCTATACGACATTGTTAGAGAAGGCAGTCATTGCGGAAGGGGGCAATGAGGCCTTTAGTTTATACCATAAGGAGAAGAAAAATAAGAACACTAGGAGTGAGCATCGTGGAGGAAGCAGCAGCAGAGGGAGTAATTCTAGAAAGAGGAAATGGGAAAATAACAACAACAACAACATAAACAATAATCAAGGAGGAAGTCACTAGGGAAACTTCAAGAAAAGGACCGAAGCTTGTAACAAGTGTGGAAGAAGTCATCATGGGGAGTGCTGAGGGGCACATATCGCCAAATTGCCCAAATCCAAAGAAAATCAGAGGATGTTTTGCTTATGGATCAACAGAGCACCAGATCAAGGATTGCCCGAAGAAAGGAAGCGGTGGAGCTGACAGAGGCCAAGGAGGATGAAGCAAGTTAATGATTGGTGGAACTGCACAACCCAACCGATCGATCCCTTAGAACCTTTAACATGACCGGCCCGTGACGCAAAGATGGTACGCAAAAAAACGTGGTGTCAGGTATAATCCCAATCAATAATATAAATGCTTATGTATTATTTGATTTGGGTGCCACCTGTTCTTTGTATCTGAAGAATTTACTAGTAAATTTAATACACCCCGAGAACGTTTAGAAGATTCCTTGAATGTAGAAGTTGCGAATAAGGAAATAATCCCTGTAGAATACATTTATTGAAATTATCGCGCAAACATTAGAGAACATGAACTGAGCGTAGACTTGATTCCTATTAGACTGGGAGAATTTGACGTAATACTGGGAATGGGTTGGTTATATAACCATGCGGCAGTAATTGACTGTCAGAAAAAATGTGTGATCCTTTAGACTCCGAGTAAGTCTAATGTAGTGTTTCATGGTAGCTCGTCTCTTAAGCAATCGTGTTGCATTACGATGATGCAGGCCAAGAAATTGTTAAGGAAAAGAAGTGTAGGTTATTTAGCTTACATTGTGGACACTCGGAAAAAGGGAGTAGAGATTAAAGATATACCCATAGTGAATGAATTTCATGATGTGTTTCCGGATGATCTGCCTGGTCTTTCGCTAGACAGAGAAATTGAATTCGTAATAGACTCAGCACCGGGAACGATACCGATTTCGAAAGCTCCATATCGCATGGCGCCAATAGAAATGAAGGAATTAATGAAACAACTTCAAGAGTTTTTGGATAAGGGTTACATTCGACCAAGTGTGTCTCCTTGGGGAGCACCAGTGTTATTCGTTAAGAAAAAGGACAGATCGATGAGGCTCTGTATCGATTATCGAGAATTGAACAGAATAACTATCAAGAATAGATATCCGCTACCGAGGATAGAGGACTTGTTTGATCAACTGAAGGGAGCGAAATGTTTCTCAAAGATCAACCTACGGACAGGATATCACCAACTGAAAGTGCGGGATGAAGATATACCAAAGACTGTATTTCGAACCCGTTATGGACATTACGAGTTTTTGGTAATGTCATTTGGTTTGACTAATGCTCCGGCAACATTCATGGACTTGATGAATCGAGTTTTCAAGCCATACTTGGATAAATTCATAGTAGTTTTCATCGACGATATTTTGATCTACTCGAAGATAGATGAAGAACACACGAAACTTCTAAAGATTGTTTTGGAGGCACTATGAAAGGAGAAGATGTATGCGAAGTTTTCAAAGTGTGAATTTTGGATGAAGAAGGTTCAATTCTTAGGCCACGTGGTGGATGAGAATGGAATCTCAGTAGACCTCGAAAAGGTCGAAGCGGTAAGTAATTAGGAACAACCGAGAACACCGACGGAGGTAAGAAGTTTCTTAGGGTTAGCCGGGTACTATCGAAGATTTACCCAGGATTTTTCTAAGATAGCAACCCCGTTGACTAATCTAACGAGGAAAATGGTAAAATTTGTATGGACCGACAAATGCGAAGAGAGTTTTCAAGAATTAAAGAAGAGATTAAGCGAGGCGTCTGTATTATCATTACCAGATGATACGGGAGGATTTGTTGTGTATAGTGATGCATCGCATTGAGGACTGGGTTGTGTGCTGATGCAGCATGGAAAAGTCATTGCGTATGCATCATGACAATTGAAGGATTACGAAAAATGATACCCTACTCATGACTTAGAGTTAGCGACATTAGTTTTTGCATTAAAAATATGGAAACATTATTTGTACGGAGAGAAATGTGATATATACACGGACCACAAAAGTCTAAAATATATCTTCACACATAAGGAGTTGAATATGCGTCAGAGAAGGTGGTTAGAATTGATCAAAGATTATGACTGTTATATTCTTTATCACCCGAGGAAGGCAAACGTAGTTGCTGACGCTCTGAGCAGAAAGGGAAGGAAGAAATTGTTTTAACTGACAACTCAGGAGGAGTTAATAAGAGATATGGAGAAGTTGGAAATAGAGGTAAAGGGAACCGAGAGGTCGGAAGAGAAGTTATTTGTAATGAAAGCTTGTCCGACATTGTTAGATGGAGTAAAGGAAGCACAAGAAAAAGATGCAGAATGTGAGAAAATTAGGAAGAGGATCACGGAAAATGAGGAAGAAAAATTTCGAATAGATAAAGACAGTATCTTAAGATTCAAAGGGAGAGTGTGGGTACCGGCGGTAACCGAGTTAAGAGAAGAGATTTTGCACGAGGCACACAATACGACATATTCCGTTAATCTGTGAGGCATTAAGATGTACCGAGACTTGAGGCAACAATTTTAGTGGCCCAATTTGAAACAGGAAGTCGCAGAGTGTGTTAGTAGGTGTTTGAATTGTCAACGCGTAAAAGCATAACATCAACGGCCGAGTGGGTTGCTACAACCATTGGAAATACTAGAGTGGAAATGGGAGCATATTACGTTGGATTTCGTGGTAGGACTTCCAGTCATGCAGAAAGGTTTAGATGCCATTTGGGTTATCGTGGATTGACTTATAAAGACCGCACATTTTCTACCAGTCAAGATCCGCTACAGTTTGAGTCAGTTAGCGAGTCTGTACATAAAGGAAATTGTTTCACGACATGGAGTGCCAGTATCGATTATTTTTGACCGAGACCCACGTTTCACGTCAAAATTCTGGAAAAGCTTGCAAGAGAGGATGGGGACACAGTTAAGGTTAAGTACTGCTTATCATCTTTAGACAGCCGGACAAAGTGAACGAACAATACAAACGCTAGAGTACATGCTTAGGACTTGCGTGATGGACTTCAAGGGAAATTAGGACGACCACTTACCCTTAGTTGAGTTTGCGTATAATAATAGTTACCATGCGAGTATCGACAGGCTGCCGTACGAAGTTCTTTACGGAAGGAAGTGAAGAACGCTATTATGTTGGGACGAAGTCGGAGAACGACGAATACTCGGACCAGAGTTAGTACAACAAACCGTGGACGTGGTGACAATAATAAGGGCTAGACTAGTGGCAGCTCAAGATCGCCAGAAAAAGTATGCGGATTTGCATCGGCAAGACCGAGATTTTGAAGTCAGCAGTTTTGTATACCTGAAGGTATCTCCATGGAAGGGAAAGATCCGTTTTAGCAAGAAAGGAAAATTGAGTCCAAGATTCATAGGACTGTTTGAGATACTAAAGCGAGTGGGTGAAGTAGCATGCAAAGTTGCACTACCACCTGAGTTGGAGCACATCCATAACATGTTTCACATGTCCGTGTTGCGTCCGTACAAGCCTGAGTACAAGTGTAACGACCGAGAAATTCGGATCTTATTGTAAAATGATTTTATTAAATTAAATAATAATAAAATCGTATTCCTTGTGTTATCAAGATGGTTGTCATTATATAACCTATTGATGTTAGAATGTCGTAGTATTTGAGCTATGTGGATGAATTAAAGTGTTTGAATTTCCAAGACGAAAATAAAAGTTTTCCGAGAAATTTTCCGAAAAACACTATTCATCGATATTTTCTCGGGATATAATTTTGAGTTTCCGAGAAATACGTAATGATGAAATAACAAGGTAAGATGGATTATGTAATAAAAATCTAGTTATGGAAAATGTAATAATTCGCTTGTGGACTTAATTTATAAACGTTAAGTAAAGTGAAGTGTTAAGGAATAAGTAATAATTGTATGATACTGGGTATTTTACAAGAGTAATGAAAACAAGTATTATACGAGTTTGTAGGAAGGATGAAATATTGTATATAAATTCTATACGAATTAGAATACAAAAATAATATATAAACTATATGTATATGTATTAAGAAATGTTAATGGACTTGGAAAGATTGATAAGAATTAATATAAGTCCAAGTGAATTAAAGGAAAAGGCCCAATAATTGATTAATGAACAAGCTAGTGTTTATTAATGCAAAGCCCAAGGATTTATTAATCCAAGCCCAAGCTAGAATCCATGAGTTAATAGACCCATAGGGCAAAACCATATTGATATGGTTATTATGGTGACCAAGTAGAGTGGTGACCAAGTAATGTGGTGACCAAGTTAGTGTGGTGACCAAGACTTTGAAGTAATGACCAAGTGTAGGATAAGTTTTGTGCCTTGCAAGTAATGAATAGTAAGGAGGTGCATGAGGAGGTGGGATGGTTTAATGACTAAACTACCCTAGCTTTGCAATTTCTATAAATAGAGGAATCTTATAAGCCATTTGTTGGTTGTTCAAATAATCTAAGACATCACAAAGTGCTTAAGTGTTAGAGAGTTTAAGTCACAAATAAGTTACTTCCATAAGTAAGAAGAAGAAGAAAGCTACCTTACCAAGACTTCAAAAGAGTAAGATTTCTTCTCAATTATCTTCTATCTCTACCATGATAGGATGATAAGAAATGTGACGCCCCCAAAATAGGTCCATTCCACCCTACCCATTCTGAGTCGCCAAATACATGGTACAGAAATAACTACAACTTCAATAATACAAATGTCGTGTGAAATACGACAATACATACTGTGAGTTTAAATACAGATATTGCCATTTAGACAATATCCACACGCAAATAAATCCCCATCATAATTATTGATACATTATTTTACAAAAATGGTGAGGACTACTAAACAACTCTCTCTAGAACCTTCATTCCATACCCCGACTCGATCCTGCTATGTTCTCACCTCCTGAGAAGAAAATGGAATAACAAGGAAAAGGGTGAGCTCAACTAGCCCAGTAAAGAATATTATGACTAAGATAATATACAACAAATTATCGTTAGTCTTTAACAGGGAAAAATCTAATAGAATACAATAGACAACAAGTTTTAGATCAACAAATGAAACGGAAACAACAATCCATTAGAAGAGTCACGTAGAGAATGAATTCTACTGTCTTCTAAGATTTAAAAGTCCATCATCAATATTTCATCCCTGTAACAACAATCAATATACATCTTTAATCATCTTTGCACTACAGGCCAAAGATATTCATTTGTATCACCAGTTGGTCATGTTCAACTCAACACCTGTTCATCTTTGCACTACGGGCCAAAGAGATTCATCAGTTTAATCATTCATCTTTGCACTACAGGCCAAAGATATTCATCAAGTATCACCATTAAGGACTGAGGATGATGAAAAACATTTTTAAGAACGAATCCAGTGAGATAGAAGGACAAATATTAGGGATTCATTTAACAGTTTATCCAAGATCGATAATACTTCATAATAAACGATTTTGAAGCAGAACTCAAAAATAACGATCAAAACATGGATACAATCAAAGATAGTAGCCAAAATAGACATCTTGGACAAAAAGAAAAAATTTCATTTTTTGGTGAATAGTGTCGTATTCGTGAATAGTGCCGTATACGTGAATAGTGCCGTATATGTGAATAGTAACCCCGACACAAAAAGATAGAAATTTCACAAAAAAACATCTTCACACTTCGTGAATAATACTCATGAATAGTAACTCGTGAATAGTAACTCATGAATAGTAACCCCGACATGAAAAAGTTCCAAATTTGATAAAAAGTTCAACCAATATTTTGGCATAATGATATTGAAGAAAATAATATCATTTGCGAAAGAAATAACATCCTTTACCTCAAAATAACCGTACTTCCATTGAATTTCTAGATATAGTCTTTATGAAAACTCTACCGTATATAGCAACACTCAAAATATACTCACAAGAATACGTTCGACAATATAGAGAGAGAAAGAGAGAAAACTTAGTTTATGGTGTGATTTTCAATTCTAACTTAGCCCTCTATTTATAGGAAAATGTTAGAACACCAAAGGAGACTAAATAAATATAATAATAATATTCTTATTTTCTTCCTACGCAACCTAAGTTGCCAACAAAGACCAGCCACCCCAAAAATCAGCAGCCCACATGTTGTATCCACCAACCAAAAAGTTGGTCCCACCCATAAATTAATAAAAATCATTTTATTCTCCGAAACTTTAACAATTCATAAAAAATAGCTCAGTTATCAGAAAATTCGAAACTCGCGACTTTCCATAGGAAATTCCATTATCTACAACTTTGCAGAAGGAAGTTTTCCCAAATTCCAAACAAAAATTGACCAAAATCCACAAACGGGCGATTTTACAGTCTATAATCAATTTTCGGTCAAGAATTGTGTCCACCGACACACAAAACATATGTTAAACATTTAATGCCACAAAAATACTCTTCCTCCTCATATACTCATATATCCCACATTCATTGTAAAAAATATCACCGTTAATATATTATTAAAATAATATATCTAAATGAATTATTTTATCAGAAAAAGATAAAATATTAATTTTCAACAATTGTCACATTAAAAATTTTCTCCATCTATATCCACATAAAATAAATATTTTCTTTATCATAATAATCAATAATTAATTATTTAAAAATAATATTGCGTAATCACAAAGATCTTGACAACCCAGTGCCGCTCCTCAGAAGAGGGGCTTTCGATAAGGATTTCTCCTTCTTGGCGCAATTAGGTGACCAAACCTCTCTTTAGATGAGACTTTCTAGACATTGCCAATAATGTTATCTCGATAATATTATTCAAATAATATGAATTATTGATCCGATAATGGAAAATCTTGTGCGATGACAATTATTGAAACAAAGAATAATATAAACTAGCAACGCAACAATTATTGAATCAATAAAATATTGAGCGAATTCATCTGTAATAATTATTGAGTAGTGCCTTCTTACGTAAGAATCAATAATTCAACAATACATGCAATACTGGTGCTACTCTTTGTACAAACCACGCCAGACATCGTATTTTAACCATCGTGTAATCCAACAAAGGTTAATTCGTAACAACTACGCCAATTTATTTATAAAAGCTCAAACTTGTCATTTTCTTCATCCGACAGTTATTTTGTTATGGGGCCCAGAATTGACTGTGTCGTCGTACGAATATTCCCCGACAGCAAGAATATTCCACGACCAAACGAATATTCCCCGACAAAAATAAATATTTTAATAACCACTTGTTTATTTTGCAAAAATTGCACATTTCATCCATAACCAAAGCATTATATCAAATTACCACCTTATTAATCAAGAATAATAATTAGAGGAAATTCGATTTTATTTATAAAAAGTTGGGGTCTTACAAGAAAAGTTGGATTAAGAAACATGAATGAGTAAGTAGTGAACTTAAACCAATTAAGTTGGTAATAAGTCATTTAAGCTAGCATAAGTTATAAACTTATGTGAAAATAATATGAACTTGTAAGGAGTTTATTAAGAGAAATGATATGAATATAAAAGAATTTATATGATCATATGTATCATGTATACCTAAGTTAAGTTATATGTTAAGAACATATAAGAAATGATGTTTAAGAAACTTTAATTGTCATAAGTCATTAACAATGAAATCTTAAGTAGTTTATAATTTGACAAGTTATAAGCTCATGAAGAATAAGTCAAAATCCAACAATGAATATAAGTTGTTGTATTAAGTATGTTAGTGTGTTCACATGATGAATGAAGTTCATTTGTAATGTTGAATAAATCATAAGAAGGAAGAATTTCCGGAATTTGCACGATTGGACGATAATCGTCGAATTCGTAAAATTCTCGGAATGGAAGTCAAATTTTGTGTTCGAACTCGGAACTATTGTTTTCCAATGGAGACAAGTCTTATTTGGCATTTAAGAGTTACAGACTCAAAAATGATCAGATTCCGACTTAGAACGAAGAAACGAGCGTTGAACGTTAACGAACGTTTATCGTTTTTGTTAAAAATGAACCAATAGGTGAATTTTTAGAAAACAAAGTCAAATAGATAAAATTCTTGCATAAACGCATAGAGTACGTAATTTGTGAACCGTAGGCTTTTGAATGAGTCAATTCGGACTTATAATGAAGCAGTTATGCGTCCGGGAAGTTCACAAAATTTTAAAACTGAAATTTTTTTCTAGTGCACAGAGTTGGCGCCATGGCTCAACCCTAAACAAAATGAAACGCGGCCACAGCCAAGAGCGATAAAAAAACAAAGCTACAAGAGAGTTTGCCGCAGTGAACTATAAGTACATATGGTGAAAAGCCATAGCAGCCATGTACGATACAAAAACATCTGGAGAGTAGCAGCACATGCCTACCAATAAAAATAAGGACTCATGGCCAGAAGCGCCAAGTCAGGGACAATGATATTAAGAGCTCGCGCCGTAGCGCGAGATGTAGGTATAAAGATGGCGCCGCAGCGCCAGTCTCAGAACAAAGATAGTAATGAAGGTTTCTAAGTACAAAGAAAAGAAAACCTAATTGATTTAAAAGTAAACATAACTTAAGGAAGGTAATGTAACATTGTTTAAACTTTGTTAAACCTTAAGGAATGTAATGTAAAGGTTGAGATAACCTAGTCGAATATAAATGGAAGGGTAATGTTAAACCGGAACGAATTATAACTGAATCTAATACACAGTTATATTGAAATGAAGGGTATGATATAGTCATATACATACTTGATTATATGTGTTCTAATGTAAGGCATTATGTGATCATGTATTGTAGAGACTTGAACGACTTGAACATAAAGTTAATTTATCGTAACAGATGCTAAAGGCAAGTATTCTAACTCTTGTCTCAGTTCAATCTGAACAAGTTTTTGAGGTTCATGTATTCTTTCGTATGAATTGAGGTATGTTAAAGTTGAAGCCAATTCATTTGGCTAGACTTGATGTATTGATAATCTATTCATGTATTATCAAATGTTGCTATCTTTTGTCAACTACTTGATATGGTTTTCAAAAGAAGACTGAAATGTTAAACAAATGTTTTGTCGGTAAAACGACATGCACGTGAGGTTGCCAAATTCTTAAACGTGCATACGTTTAATGGATGTAGTGTTGATCAACATTGAGTATAATAGGCTGATCACCTAGAAGTGCTCGTAAGTGATATCGGGCTTACGTAATTGTTTTTGGGTTGTCCTTTTTCCAATAAAGAATGAATACTCGAGGTCTTTGACCGGAGTGAATGTTTTACTAAATATGGTTGTTATTGTAAAACATTTTGAAAGAAAAGATGAAGTGCTATTTTGAATTATCAATAGTACTTCATAACTATTGTTCAGTTATTGAAGATATACGATTTGTATGTGTCGGGCATGTTGTTATTAAATTGTTATACTTGTTTGAGCTAGTTATGCTCACTCTTGCTTGAACCATATGAATGCAACTAAGATCGAACGTCCAAAGGATCGAAAAGGATAAGGGAAAAGCTAAAGGCGATTACTAAGTCATCTTGTAATAAATATAGGTCTATTGTTGTAATGTAATCGATATTATGACAAAGAACCTTTGTAATGGGTATAGAACACAGGAAATATAAATATTACTTTAAATATATAGAAGTGATGTTCGTTCTTTGAGACTTTTCAATTGAATGAATGTATGAATGTTGTACAGTATAGCACCATCTGTCGGGTTGGAAGATACCCGGATTTGGGGGCGCTTCAACAAGCACGTGATTTCTTATGAACCCATTCAAGTGGAGAAGAATTTAGCATATAAAGAAATTCCTGTCCAAATTCTAGATATGAAAGAGCAAACTTTAAGGAACAAAGTCATTTCCTCTGTAAAAGTACATGGGCGTAACCACGATGTCGAGGAGGTTACGTGGGAGTTAGAAGATAGGATGATGAGGGATTATCCCCATCTATTTGTGTAACCTTGTAGCAATTTCGGGATGGAATTTTTATAAGGGGGAGAGGATGTAATACCCGAGAATTTCCACGTCTTATTAAATGAATATAATTAATGAAAATGAATATTTTCATTTGAATTAAAATGATTTTTTTTGTGTTATATGATGAGTTAACTCAATTATATTGAATAATTGAGAATATATGAAAATTGTGGTGAACTCGTTGAAAGCCTTGTGTGGCACGGTGACGGGAATTATTAATGAATATATTAATTAACGAAAGAATTGTTAAGCAAACAATTAATCTATATTAATTGTTATTTGTTATTAAAGAATTTCGGTTAAATATTAATAGTAATATTAATCGACGAAGGAATTATGAAGTGAACAATTAATTAATATTAATTGTTAATTGTTATTGTAGAATATTAATTAATTATTAATGGTAAGTGATTAATGATACATGATTATTAATTGTTATTATGAATAAATTAAATTGCATGATTAGAATTGTATTATTCATTTAAATTATGTGTGCAAGACATGTGATGTTATATAGTTCTTACATTAAAAAGAAAATGGGGTGTGACACATTAATATGACTATGTGTTATATAGAAAACTATATAATAAAGGATTTGGAATTATAAGTTACATAAATAATTGTTTATGTGACATTAAGTATGTGTAGAAACATTAAAAGATGTACTCTGTCAAAGAATTATAAATTATTCCAATAAGTGAGTATAACTGGTATAATAAAGTTTTACGGGGATATTAATTACTTGTGGGTAATTAAATGGAGTCCATGCATATTATAAATAAAAATTTGACTAGACTAATGTACATGAATTATATGATGTGAGTACATAAATAATCCCTAACTTTCCATTGTATAGTAGCATTAACACATTAAAATTATATTTTTGGTTTATAAGAGAACAAAGTAAGCCTTATAAACATAGCTACTGAGAATTAGGCATTGTCCCAAATTATAAGTCACAACCATTAACCGAGTACTAGGCCAATTGTGACGCCCCCAAAATAGGTCCAATCCACCCAACCCATTTTAGGTCGCTAAATACATGGTACAGAAAACAACTACAAACTTCATTAATCCAACTATTGTGCAAAATATGACCACACATATGTTGTGAGTTTTGATATAAATATATACCAACTGTGACTCTCATCCCAATCTTGGATAGCACGTCACATTGATACCATACAATGGTACGTTAAATAAAGGTACATTCAATAATTGTTTTAGAAATTAAAATATTTGGAAAATGCTCAAGGAAACCTTCGTACATGGGAGGCCATACATCTAAGTTATAATAGATATCATATGACCGGAGAATTATCATTGGTTGATCCAATAGACCGCAAAGAAAAATGAGAAGATTACTATCATGTTCTTTCTAATGGTGAGTCTTCTCTTGACATATAAGTATCTCTATTGTCTCCAATTGAGAATTATATTTCAACCAAACTCCAAGATTATATAGGTAGTGCTCGTAGATATAATCAGCAAGTGGATGTGCACAACCCTGTGTTATGATAACACGAAGTCGTAGGTCATTAGACATCTTGTATGATAGTGACAAAACACCCTTTCAAAGTTGGGTTCACCTCACCCTATTCGGTTCACCAAAATTAACGGTTAAATGACGTATAAAATACGACACACTTATTTAAAATTCTCAAAGATCATGGTTATATCTGTGACAAACGAGATTCTGTAATTTAATTTTAATATTTATTAAATTAAATAAATATTTTTTGATGATTTAATTATTAGATTAAATAACTAATCGATGAAATTATGATAGACTAATTTAATTATGTGTTATATTTATTAAATTAATGTGGAAAATGTTATTATTAAAAGTATGTAATTATGTGAGTTTATTTAATAAACCGAATATTATTTTATTTATTAATAATTAATGAGAAAATTAATAATTTGACATAATTAATAAATGAGAAATTAATTATGTGACTATGTGAATTTATGAGAAATTATTATATTTTATTTAATTAAATTAGATAAGATAATTGATTTATTGTGTAAATGGGTGTGGCACGATTAAACTATATTATAGAGGATGAATTAAATTAAATAGATTTGAGCCATTTAAGGCTAGCCAAACGAAGCCTTATTGGGAGTTAGTAGCAGTTAACCCAAGAATGGGTTAACTGACCATACCGCGTCAGTTCCTATAATTTCATATGTCTTATTCTTTTTATTTTCTAAGTTTGTCAAAGCAAATCACACAGAGAATTTAGAATCAGTGAGACTGAGAGAGAAGGATTGTGAGAAATTGGAAATTGCTATCACCCTTGTGTAATTCAATTAGAGCAATTAAGGGTAAACCCTTAAACTTAAGTTTTTTATTTACGTCATTTAAAGTTTTATGAAAATGGTTTTTAAGTTAATTGTTCAAGTCTTTGTAATCGAAAAGGGCAGTGATTATGTCGATGTATATGTTAATATGTTAACGTAGAATGTTTTTACTATGTTGTATGAACCATAACATCAGTTTCATAAAAATATATACCGTAGATAGTTTATTCAAAGTTACAGAGTATGAAAATATGGCCATATGGCCTTACATACCAAATTTAACACGATAATCATAACTAGTATCACAAATTTACACTTATATATAATTATGCATATTAAAACGAAGAAAACAAACTTCAAATGAACATATTCGGTGTTATAATGAACCCGTAGTATTGATTTTCATGTTTTGTATTCAAAACTTTCAAAAATATAAAGAACAATAAATTATATATTTCGATTTTGCAAATTATGTGTTATAACATGTTAAAATCATGCGAGAAGGGTCGAGTAGTAAGTATATGTGTATTACAGTGTTTGGGTATGTTTGATTTTGTGTAAGAATAAATTAATTGGAGGTTTTGGCAATGTTCTGCAATTTTTTGCGAATTGCGTAATCATTCTTCGTTACCACATGCGTAATGACGCCATCCCCATGCCTTAAGGACTGCGTCGCAGCGCTAAGAACAAGCATAAAGTGGCGCCACTCTGCAGAATGGCCAGAAATGAAATTTTCTAGTTGTTCAGGTTTAGAAATGTGATAGTAACCTAATCTAATGAACATAAAAATATGTTACACGTATAACAAGATGTTAAAATAAGTTATTAACATGTCAATAACAGAGTTACGTGTAGATTGAATGATTAAATGCATAGTTAACTTACTATTCGTGAAGTGTAAAATTATGTGATAATAAGTGTGGTAAATTGACTAAGTATAGTCATAATCCGAGTTAGATGAAAAGAATGAACTTGTGATGACTAGTTACGTTATAATTGACTGGTATTGTGAACATGAATGGTATGTAGGATTAAATCGAGGAACAAGTATAATTAATGTGTAATCTACGCATGAGGCAAGTTTCCTAACCATACTTGTTATCATTATTCAACTTTATAATTTACGTCGAGTAAATTCTCATTATTGTTAACCAAGTTCAATTTGTTATATTAAAGATTATTTATCTTTTCAAAGTATGATTTTGTTATACAATAGTTGTTCTATTGTATACCTCTTTAGATTGTTATTTAATTTAAATATCATTTATTGTTGAACCTTGTTAGAATAGTGAACCCTTATTGATTCGACTAGTCCATAGTTGATGAACGTTCTAAATTTCGGAACCCTTATTGATTTATCCAAACCAAACTTCCTTTGGTGTGGACTCTAATGTCAAACTGAGATGAACAACCCCGTATAGGGATTACTTATGCGTTAGCGTTAAGATATTGTGCACAGTATGGTACTAAGGGATGATCCCCCTAAGTACGAGTAGAAGAGTCCATAGTCTTATGACTGTTAAAGGTTTCAAGTATAACCCTTGATAACCTAGGACATAGTTCAAGGTCTTATGACCCTCAGAAATCTTCTGATTCTTGTTATTCATTCTTGATTCAAAAGTTGAGTTTTATTCCAGAAGTCTTTGATTCACTAGCATGTTATTATATATTGTTATTTCATTTTTATACTCGCGGGCAATCATGCTCCCTCTTGCGTAATAATAACATTGCA
The DNA here is from genome assembly GCA_020205605.1 of Panax ginseng. Lineage (NCBI taxonomy): Eukaryota > Viridiplantae > Streptophyta > Magnoliopsida > Apiales > Araliaceae > Panax > Panax ginseng. The sequence goes on from CM035148.1 coordinate 61,475,887, forward strand.
GTTAAGAACGAAAGGTCCGACGAGCCTTCTACTAGCAAAGGCTAGGGCAAGATTAACAAGTGATGAAGACTTATTATTTTATGTAATGATGTATTTATGTTTAGACTTATGTTAACGATGTGTAAGATGATTAATTGTTTATGTTTCCGCAGTTAAGATTTAAGGTTAGTATGACCTGGGATTTATGTAATTATTCAGATGATGTAACTCCTGAAGGAGAGGATTTATTTATATCTATTTATGATTTCATTTATTATGGGTAGATAGATATTTGATGTCTGAATAGTGAACACCAAATCATGTGGGAATTGAAGTACCTGGATTTGGGGGTGTCATAGGTTGGTATCAGAGCTGTAGGTTATGAACCTTAGGTGGGGAAATAACCTTAGGTAGTAGCCTTATATGAAGAACATAGTGATGGAAAACTCTTATCGAGTTCTTTGAAATGAATTTCTTAATTCATTGAAGATAATAAAAGACTTTATGTGTTTATGTGTTAAATTATGTGCTCACTAGTAAGACTTAGTAACTAAAACTTGAAATTGTGTTATCAGGATGTTGGATGTTGGAGGTGCTAGTCGAGCTGGGGAGGAGGAACCCCGAGTACCTACACAGGAGGAACCCCGAGTACTTACAGAGGAGGAGCCCCGAGACATTCATGTCGTCAGGGAACAGTTGGTACGGAGAGAGCCATCTCCATTGATCACTGTTGTTGGTCAGGAGCATGAGCCTGAGACTGATCCAGAGGAGGATCCTAAGGAGGAAGATGAAGAAGAAGAGTTCCCACCAAACTCCATTGATGCTGAGATGTACGACGAGTTATATGACCGTAACATAGAGTTATGTGACACTGTCCAAGATCTGATTGAGCGGACAATTATTCAGCAGATTACCATCTAGTAGAAGGATAGGGAGGTTGTGACTCTTCACACACGTCTCAAAAATGTGGAGTGGGATTTGGTTCACGAGAAGGGTCAAACTAAGGAGAAGTCCAAAGAAATAGAGAAGTTGAAGAAGGAATTGAAAGAGAGCTCAGAAAGACTGATCATAGCAGAGGAGGACTGCGTAAGAGAGTCACGTCGTGCTGATCTTGCAGAAGAGGATTGTCGTGCCAAGAAGGCTAAGTTTAGGGAGACGTACTCTACACTTCAAAATGCAATGGATGAGGCCCAGGATCGAGTTATGAGGTACCTAATCTAGTTCGAAGGACTACCATCATTTATGCTAGATCGCCGGACGATGTCCCGCATCATGGAAGTGGAACGTAGCAAGGTTATTCAGCGCCTTAACAGGCAGCGATATGATTTGTTTAATTATGTGAAAAACTTATTTGGTGTTAGATCTAAATTCTGATGTGTTTGTATATAAAGGAATATTTTAATGTTTTAAATCTTGTAGATTATTTATCTCGGGATAGTTGATGTAAATAGCAGTGACGCTATCGTTTGATGTTAAAACTTTTGATTTGAATAATTATATCAAGTTGTTTGAGATAATGTGTTAAGTGATTATGTTAAATTGTTGAGTTAAGCCTTAACTATTTTGAGAATTTAATAAAGATCTAATAAGCATATATTTTAACAGAAATATGGCGCTGAGAAGAAGACAAAACTGTCAAGCAGCTTAAGAAGAATCGACGAATAATAACAACAACGCCAATGCTAACCCCATTCAACAATTGGTGAACTTACTAGCTGGAGCGATGAATAATCAACCTCAAGCTCCACCGAATACGGCGTTCAAAGATTTCAAGCCGGTTGGACTGTAAGAGTTTAAAGGCTCCATGAACCCGATCGAGGCTCAAACGCGAGTTATGGAAATAGAAAAAGGTTTTTGATGTCGCAAGAGTTAGAGAGGATCAGAAAACTGCTTTTGCAACGTTCATGCTGAAATCCGAAGCCAGTTATCGGTGGCGAGCAAACAAGGTCCATGGAGGAGAAGGTGTGATTACTTAGGAGAGATTCAAAGAGATGTTTTTTGAGAAGTATTTCCCGACCAACTCATAAAACCAAAAGGAAGTTCAGTTTCTGGAGTTGAAACAGGGGAATATATTTGTACCAGACTATGCGGCAATATTCAATGAGTTGGCTAGGTTTGCCATATATCAAGTACACACAGATCAGAGAAAAACAAGAAGGTTTGAACAAGGATTAAAGCTCTGGTTGTATAGTAAAGTGTCGTTGTTTCAGGTGAAGACATTCGCTGGAGTATTAGAGAAAGCCATACTCAATGAAAGTGGAAGCGATGCAGTAACCAAATATAATCAGGATCAGAAGAAGAAGAAGAAGAGTGAAAATGAAGGAATTAACAAGGCTAGTGGAATCAACAAAGGAGGTGGTAATAATAATCAGAAGAGAAGATGGTCTGACAACTCATCAACTGGAAATCACCAAGGAGGTCAGAAGAAGAGGATCGAAGTATGCCCGACCTGTGGGAAAGCTCATTTGGGAGTGCGTATGAAAGGTAAACGAGTGTGCTATAATTGTGGTCAAGAAGGCCACATAGCACCTAACTGTCCTAACCCTAAGAAGGGTGCATGCTTCACTTGTGGTTCAAAGGATCATCTGCCAAGAGACTGTCCTAAGAAGGGATCTGGAGGGGCACGGTCAAGAGGATATAGAGGAAACAGCGGTGGAAGTACTCTGACTATCATAGGACCAACCGTAACCAACCGACTGACCACCAAGACATTCAACATAAGGGTACAAGATGCAGTCCAGTCTCGTGATGTGGTGTCAGGTATCATTCCGATCAATAAACTTAATGCGTATGTATTATTTGATTCGGGTGCTACTTGTTTATTTATATCCGATGAATTTACTATGAACTTAGAGTTGCCTAAGGATGAGTTAGAATAACTCATGAATATAGAAATTGCGAATAGAGAAATAATCCATGTTAAGTACGTTCATAAGAACTGTAGAATGGATATTAAGAGTAATATCATGAACGTAAACCTTATCCCTAGTCGACTTGGGAAGTTTGACGTTATCTTGGGAATGGACTAGTTATTCAATTACAGGGCTGTAATTGATTGTCAGAAGAAGCGTATTAACCTTATGACTCTGTCAAAGGTTATGTTTTATGGTAACAAGTCGCCTAAACAAGCGAGTTGTCCGACGATGATGCAGGCCAGGAAGTTGTTAAGACAAGGCTGTGTAGGATATTTAGCTTACATAATCGATAGTCGTAAAGAAAATCCAAAAGTAGAGGAGATAGCAGTAGTGAGAGACTTCGCGGACGTATTTCCGGATGATTTTCCAGGACTTCCGCCAGATAAGGAGGTTAAATTTGTGATCGATTTGGCGACAGGAACGACTCCAATATCGAAGGCACCGTACCGACTGACACCGGTGGAGATGAAAGAATTGATGGTACAACTACAAGAATTACTAGACAAGAAGTACATTCAACCAAGCGTATCACAATGGGGAGCGCCAGTGTTATTTATGAAGAAGAAGGAAAGGACGATGCGACTCTGCATTGATTACAGAGAACTGAATAAGGTCATGATTAAGAATAGATATCCATTACCGAGGATCAAAGACCTGTTTGAACAATTAAAGGGAGCGAAATACTTTTCAAAGACAGATTTGAGGAGTGGTTATCATCAAATGAAGGTGAGACTAGAGGACGTACCGAAGACAACATTCAAAATGCGATACGATTACTACAAAATTTTGGTAATGTCATTTGGTCTAACGAATGCTCCAACATCATTTATGGACTTAATGAATGGAGTGTTCAAGCCATTTTTGGATAAATTTGTGGTGGTATTTATAGATGATATTTTGGTATATTCAAAAACCAAGGAAGAACATGAAGACCATTTGAAATTAACGTTAGAGGCATTGAGAAGGGAGAAGTTGTATGCCTAGTTTTCGAAATCTGAATTTTGGATTGAGCGAGTTCAATTTCTTGGACATGTGATTGATAAAGAAGGAATTTTGGCAAATCCATCCAAAGTCGAAGCGGTGATAAAATGGGATCAGCCAAGAACGCCGTCGAAAGTACGAAGTTTTCTTGGATAGGCAGGATATTATGGAAGATTCATTCAAGATTTTTCCAAGACCGCAAGTCCGTTAACAAAATTGACTCGAAAAGCTGTAAATTTGTTTGGATGGAGAAGTGTGAGGAAAGCTTTCAAGAATTGAAGAAGAGGTGGAGTACAACACCTGTGTTATCTCTTCCGGATGATACATGAAATTTTATTGTTTATAGTGATGCGTCGCATAAAGGACTTGGATGTGTGCTTATACAAAACGGCAGAGTCATTGCGTATGCGTCACGACAATTGAAGGATTATGAGAAGGGGTATCCGACCCACGACTTGGAGTTAACTGCAGTGGTTTTTGTGTTGAAAATCTGGAGGCACTATCTCTATGGGGAGAAGTGTGAAATATATACAGACCACAAGAGTCTGAAATATATTTTCACACAGAAGGACTTGGATATGCGCCAAAGAAGGTGGTTGGAATTAATTAAGAACTACGATAATGAGATTTTATACCATCTGGGTAAGGCAAATGTGGTTGCCGATGCCTTAAGTAGAAAGGGTCGGGAGAAATTGATGATATTGACTGCTCAGAATGAGTTAATTTCAGCCATGGAGAAGTTAGAATTGGAAGTGAAGTATCCTATGGAAATTGATGAGAAGCTGTTTCAGATGCAATCTGGTACAACCTTACTGGATAAAGTTAAGGAGGCTTAACTTCAGGATGAAGAATGTAAAAAGGTGAAAAAGAAGATATCTGAAGGAACTAAACAGGGATTCAAGATGGATAAGGAAGGAGTACTAAGATTTGACAGCAGAATTTGGGTACCGCCAGTAACAAAGATTAAGGAAGACATTTTGAGCGAGGCTCATTGCTCACGATATTCGATTCACCCTGGTAGAACCAAGATGCACCAAGATTTTTGACAACATTTCTGGTGGCCAAATCTGAAACGAGATGTTGCAGAGTGTGTTGCCAAGTGTGTTGCCAAGTGTCTGACTTGTCAGAAAGTGAAGAACATAAGAGGTCGAGTGGGTTGCTAAAACCGTTGGAGATCCCAAAATGGAAATGGGAACATATTACGATGGACTTCGTGGTTGGCCTTCCGAAAACTCAGAAAGGCTATGACGCAGTATGGGTTATCATTGATCGACTGACGAAATCTGCACACTTCCTTCCGATTAAAATTAGATTTAACTTAGACCAGTTGGCAAGGTTATATGTGAAAGAGATTGTTTCGAGGCACGGAGTTCTGGTGTCCATTATTTCCGATAAGGATCCGCGCTTTACATCGAACTTCTGAAAACGTCTATAAGAGTGCATGGGTACACAATTGGGAATGAGTACGACATATCACCCTTAAACAGAATGGCAGAGTGAAAGAACGATTCAGACATTAGAAGATATGTTAAGAGCTTATGTAATGGACTTTAAAGGAAATTGGGATGCTCACCTACCGTTCGTAGACTTCGGGTACAACAACAGTTACCACGCTAGTATTGGCATGCCGCCTTATGAAGCGTTATACGACAGAAAGTGCAGAACTCCGCTATACTAGGATGAAGTTGGCGAAAGACAATTACTAGGCCCAGAATTAGTACAGCAGACGGCAGAGATAGTTAAAGTGATTTGAACAAAACTGGTAGCAACTCAAGATAGACATAAGAAATACGATGATTCACACCGTAAAAATGTTGAGTTTGAATCGGGTATTTATGTGTTCTTAAAGCTCTCTCCCTAGAAGGGAAAGATCAGGTTCGGAAAGAAAGGAAAATTAAGCACAATATTCATTGGTCCCTTTGAGGTATTGCGAAGAATCGAAGAAGTTGCGTATGAGGTAGCATTACCTCCAGCACTCGAGAATGTCCACAACGTCTTTCATGTTTCAGTTTTACGACCCTACAAACCTGATTACAAGAACATGATTGAATATGAACCCATCCATTTTGAGAAACACTTATCCTATTAAGAAATTCTTGTTCAGATTGTTGACCGGAAAGAACAAGTTCTCAGAAATAAAGTAATACCTTCTGTTAAAGTAATTTGGAGGAACCACAATGCTGAAAAAGAAACGTGGTTAGTCGAAGAGAATATGATGTAGAATTATCCTCAATTATTTTCTTCATTTACGTGTAAGCGATTCTGGGGACAGAATCTTTGTAAGGAGGGGAGAATGTAACGGGTCAAATTGACTGAGTCGTGATTCTGGGGACAGAATCCTTTTAAGGGGGAAAGATGTGATAAACGAGATTTGGTAATTTAATTTTAATATTTATTGTATTAAATAAATATTTTTCGATGATTTAATTATTAGATTAAATAACTAATCGATGAAATTGTGATAGATTAATTTAACTATATGTGTTATATTTATTAAATTAATGTGGAGAATGTTATTATTCAAAGTATGTAATTATGTTAGTCTATTTAATAAACCGAATATTATTTTATTAATTAATAATTAATGAGAAAATTAATAATTTGACATAATTAATTAATGAGAAAATAATTATATGACTATAATGGCTCAAATCCATTTAATTTAATTCATCCTTTATAATATAGTTTAATCGTGTCACACCCATTTAAGGCTAGCCAAACGAAGCCTTATTGGGAGTTAGTAGCAGTTAACCCATGATTGGGTTAACTGACCACACCGCGTCATTTCCTATAATTTCATACGTCTTCTTTTTTTTAGTTTCTAAGTTTGTCAAAGCAAATCACAAATAGAATTTAGAATTAGTGAGAGTAAAAGAGAAGGATTGTGAGAAATTGGAAATTGCTATCACCCTCGTGTAATCCAAGCAGAGCAATTAAGGGTAAACCCTTAAACATAAGTTTTTTATTTACATCATTTAAAGTTTCATGAAAATGGCTTTTAAGTTAATTGTTTAAGTCTCTGTAATCGAAAAGGGTAGTGATTTTGTGGATGTATGTTTTAATATGTTAACATAGTATGTTTTACTATGTTGTATGACCCATAACTTCAGTTTCATAAAAATATATGTCGTAGATAGTTTATTCAAAGTTATAGAGTATGAAAATATGGCCATATGGCCTTACATACCAAATTTAACACTATAATCATAAGTGGTATCATAAATTTACACTTGTATATAATTATGCATATTAAAACGAAGAAAACAAACTTCAAATGAACAGATTCAGTGTTATAATGAACCCGTAGTGTTTATTTTCATGTTTTGTATTCAAAACTTTCAAAAATATAAAGAACAATAAATTATATGTTTCGATTCTGCAAATTATGTGTTATAACATGTTAAAATCATACGAGAAGGGTCGAGTATTAAGTATATGTGTATTACAGTGTTTGGGTATGTCTGATTTCGTGTAAGAATAAATTAATTGGAGGTTTTGGCCATGTTTTGCAATTTTTCGAGAATTGCGGCTGCATATCTCTTTGATTCGCTACTGTCATACCTTTGTCCCATGCCTTAAGGCCAGGGCCAAGCACATAAGGAGTCAGCAAGCAAGAATACACCATGCCATTTAAATAATGAGAACAAGCATAAAAATGAAATGCATGGCTATACCACTATGAGAATAACCGAAAATGAAATTTTCTAGTTGTTCAAGTTTAGAAATGTAATAGTAACCTAATCTAAAGAACATAAAAATATGTTAGAAGTATAACGAGACGTTAAATTAAGTTATTAACATGTCAATAACACAGTTACGTGTAGATTGAATGATTAAACGCATAGTTAACTTACTGTTCGTGAAGTGTAAAATTATGTGACAATAAGTGTGGTAAATTGACTAAGTATAGTCATAATCCAAGTTAGACGAAAACAATGAAATTGTGATGACTAGTTATGTTATAATTCACTGGTATTGTGAACATGAATGGCATTTAGATTAAATCGAGGAACAAGTATAATTAACATGTAATCTACGCACGAGGCAAGTTTTCTAACCCTACTTGTTATCATTATTCAAGTGTATAATTTAGGTCTAGTAAATTCTCATTATTGTTAACCAAGTTCAATTTGTTATATTAAAGATTATTTATCTTTTCAAAGTATGATTCTGTTATTGTAATGCCCAAGAATTTCAGATTTTTAATGAATTAAAATTTTATTTTATTATGTGGATTAAATGAATTTAATTGATTAATTATGCGAGTAAGGTGTTTGTAGGTCATTTTATGACCTAGAATGTGTGAATGTGGTTAGTATTCTGGCTATGTGCTAGGATTAATTATTTTGAATTATCAAGACGAAAAGGAATGTTTTCCGAGAAGTTTCCCGTAAAAACACTATTCATCCGATTTCGTTCGGAGCTTAGGTTCAAAATTTTGAGATACGCGTGATGATAGAATATAAAGATATTATGGAATATCTAATAATATTTCTGTTATGGCAAACGAAGTTTTCGCCTGCAGACTTAAAACCTAAGGGTTTGTGAAAGTGATTTTTGAAAGGGAAATGTAATGCGTATACTAATTTCGGTTATTATATGTATGAGATATTAGTATTATACTAGTTAGAATACGAGTATGATATTAAGGATGGTACGATGTATAATACAAGTATCATATGAGTATTGGACGAAGAGAATACGGAAGTTATACGAGTAGAATACGAGAAGACCTAATGGATTAGGAGTTAAGGATTTTATACAATCCAATTGGACTTGGACTTATAGTAAGCCCAATGAATTAAGTGAACAAGCCCAAGTCAAGGCCCAATTTTAATTAAAGATAAGCACAATACAAGAAACTAAATCGCGGGTCGAACCGGCTGGTCACAGGATGGGTAAAACCCATGGGGCAACCCATGGGATGAGCCAAGAGGGAGGTGGGCCGGCCACTTGGCCACCAAGTAAAGTGATTACTTTGTGGCTAAGTTGGAGAGGAGGTGTGAATAGTAAGGAGGTGGCCACTTTGTCCATTATGCCCTCCATTTGGTTTTCCTAAACGTTGAAATCGTAGAAATCTTAGATTAAAGGTCAAAAGTTGCCTTGTGACTTGAAAGCATCGGTTTCCAATGTCAACACGTGAGATAAGGTATTTAAGAGTCGTGAATGCAAGAATCGTCTAATTCCGACTTATAACGAAGAAAACGAGTATTTAATGGTCAAAAACATAAAAGAACACTCAAAAATGAACTTAAAGTTGAATTCTGAGTTAACAGATTCGGAAATGTAAAATTCTTATATGAACACATAGAGGGTGTAATTTGTGAGTTGTAGGCTTTCGAATGAGTCAATTAGGATGTAAAACGAAGAAGTTCTGAAGCCGTGAGTTTCGTTAGAAAAGTAAAACTATTTTGGCCAATCGGTGCAGTGTGACAGTGATGAAGAAGCCAACCCAATTAGTATAATAGTCACGCCAAGAACGAGTAAAATTATCGAGAGAGTGGCGTAGCAATGCCAGAGTTTGTACTAGGGATGTCGCGTCAGTCAATGGCAAAGCGGTAAAAAAAATATTGACCAAGTTAGGTTTTGTTCCATTTGAATGTAGACCTATGGTAAGACATTGAAGGTACGTAATGTACATAATAAGACTAACCTTTAATCACTAATAAAGTGATAACGTTAGAAGATTTAGTATGGTTTAATAGAAATTAAACGAAGAATGCAAGAAGGTAATAAAGGATCCATGAATGATGTTCATCGTTGGTAGTTCACCAATGATGATCGAATGTCGGTTAATAACGTAAGAACGTTAATGAGCCATAACGAAGTATAGAAAGTTGAACTGACTTTATTAACGAAATAAACTCAAGTATGACATAGAAGAGAAAGAAGTTGGTTAGGACAATAAAGTTACTTGTTTTGTAACTAATTACAAGGTGCTATGTGAATATATCATGTAGATCTTGTAAAGACTGAAAATTGATTGAATATTATATTCGAAGACGCTTAAAGGCAAGTCTTTCTTAACGCTTGTCTAACCTCCGTGTTAGCCAAGTTTTCTATGATTCATGTTATAAGATGCATGAATGGTTTTAAAGAAAGAGTCGATGCCTGTTTTAACTCGGCTAGACAAGTATTGAAGAATTGATTGATTTGTTACAAGTCTTTCGATATAGAACTGTTAACGCTAACCTATGCCAAGTATTTGGTACGGATGTAAAGGTAAGTTTGTCTATGAACAAACAAAAGTATTTTCATCGATTATTCGATGGGCACGCGAGGTTACTAAATGTTAAACGTAATTATGTTTAACGAAAGAGTGTTGATCAACATAGAGTACAATAATATGATCACCTAGAAGTGCTCATAAGTAAAGATGGATGGATGGCCTTAGTGCCGGATGTCCTTTTCAAGTATAAAAATGAAAAGAGTATGTTCATGGTCTTTTGACCGGTTTAGAGTTCCTAAGTTATTATATATGCTTGGGAATTATTGTTAGGAAATGAGAAGTACTATTTAATGTTTCTTAGTGCTTTATAGTTAATTGTTCAATTATGGAAAAGAAGCATGTAATTGCTAATGTGATATTCATATGATTCCTTGTTAAGACTTGCTGAGCTAGTTATGCTCATTCTTGCTTGAACCATATGTTTGCAGCTAAAGCCGAACGAACTGAGAGTTCAAAGAGATTTAAATGCAAGGCTAAAATGGACAATTGATCGTCATGTAATAGATTAGTGTATTTGTATGTAATATACTTATGAAAAACAAAGAATGTATTCGGTTATGAACCTGGGAAAGGATTTATTACAAATGTAATAAGAATATAGTGAATACAATCATTTTGTTGTTGTCTCAATGGAATGACTGTATGAATTGTAGTATCGTGGAGCACTATCTATCGGGTTTGAAGATACCCGGATTTGGGGGCGTCACAGGTTGGTATCAAAGCACTAGGTTATAAAACTTAAGGGGAGAAGAACCTTAGGCTAATAACCTCGTTAAGAAAGGAAAAGTCTGAAGAACGTTAACTCGAGTCAAATGAGTTAATAAGGTATTGAGGAAACTCAGTACCAAAAGATCTAAAAGATGGAAAGTAACCCTAAATGAATTAAATGTGATTTGTGCTTATATTATTATGTATTATGTACTAATCAATTTGTTATGTGTTATTGTAGATGTCAATCGATAACCTAATGTATAGGGATATACATGTGGTAAGCGAGGAGTCCGTGAACAGCGTAGAGCCAGTACCTATGCCTGTAGCAGACATACCTTTAGTGATTCTAGAAGAATCAGAGCCCAAGGAGTATTTCTCAGAGGAGGACTATTCAGAGGAGACAATGGGAATATCATCATATCTGAATATGATGATAGATGTGGAGGATGATTTGACGCTGTTGGTCGATTTCACAATCAATGAATACGTGCAAGTTTACACGGTCAACAAGTAATAAAGTGATAAGAAAAGTTTCGTTCCCACGAGGAATTATTTAATAAAATCACCAAGTACTAATTCTTAACCAAACTAATTTTATTTAAACAATCTCAAATCGTGATTTCTCTGATTAAGAAAACTAAATTAACTAATTAAACTGAATTTCTTATAAATGAATTCAAATAAATAAAGGTTAAGACTACAATATCTCCAATTATGAACTATAAACTAATTATCCAATTATCCCAATTATTATGCCTACTGAATTGTTAACATGAATTCTCAATTGCCAAAAGTCTTTTTCCAAGTGATCAATTGACTTCTATTTAATCCAAATTAATCTTGCTATATTCCTATGCAAAACAATTGAATTAAACTCCTTCAATTCTAATTCCTTATGTGTTACATGCGGTGAAAAGATATTTTCATTTAATTCACAAACCTAATTATTCACCATGCAAATAACTAAGTCACATGTTATCATGCCCAGTTCTAACTCTACAATTCCTCTTTCAATTCCTTCTAGAGTAACAAGGTAATTATTGATCAAATAATTAAGCAATAAGAACAAGACAAGATAAACAATTCAACTAGACATAAAATAATTGAAATAAATCGAATTACTAATTTATAGACATAAAAGGTTCAATTGAAATCTTAATAAAAGAGTTAGTTCATAATTAATGATTTAAAACCAAGAATCCACAACTGAATAGACATTAAAAGATAAAAGTATGATAAGAGAAGAGAATAGAATCTGTTGCAGCAAATCTGATGCTCCCCTCTTGCTCCTTCTCTTGATCTTCAATGATCTTCAAGTTGCTTCAATCTCCAAAATTAATAAGAACTAGGGTTATGTTCTAATCTAATGGAGTGTATCTCTAATCTAATCTATGTAATCTCCCTTTATTTTATGTCTTACATCATGTATTTATAGGTTACAAGTCCAATTTTTAGCTTAGGAATAAACCCAATCCAATTTGGAGTCAAAAAGATGTCAAAATTCGCCCCAAAATGCGTCCAAGCCTAACCAGACCCTTCCCTAGTGCCCTAGCGCTGGGCACGGTGCTGGGAAGCTGCCCCCTAGTGCCCCGACGCTGGAAATAGGTATGAAATGGGCGCCCCGGCGCTGGAACATTTTCTGATATTTTCTTCTCCGACGTCCTTTGGGAAAATGGCCATAACGTCTTCGTCCGAACTCCGATTTTGACTATTCAAGATGTTACGGAAAAAGGAGAAGTAGATCTACAACTTTAATTCTTTGAGGTTTTCGAAATAAGGTCCGGAGAAATACTCAAATTGGCTCTGAAGTGCCTGCTGTGTAAATGGCAAGCCAAAAACGCGAATATAGCCACCCCAAACGTAGATCCAAGTAAATTTTGTCCCAATTCCTACAAAACAACGTAAAACATGTATGAATAGACATAAACACTTAAAAACATCCAAAAGATTAAGCTCAAACGCACTCAATTCATGTGTATAAAACTCACTCATCAAATACCCCCAAACTTAAACTTTTGCTTGTCCTCAAGCAAAAATACAAAAGAACTAAAAATAAACAACCGAGCTCAACTACATGAATGCATATGCATGGTCTACTTCCTAATATATCTACGAACCCAGTAATAATTCAGTATGACATATTGCAACAGTCCTCAAAGATACCAATGATACTCAAACAATATATCCAATCAAGTCAAAGTCCATAACTCAAACCAATTAGTCAATCCAAACCTGTCATCACCCATGTTATGTGTGTGTGCTTGTTAACCATTCTAACTAACTGCAGTTCAAGATAATCACATAACAAACTTCTTAGAAGGAAAATTTCAGTTCCAATTCAATTACTTTTGTGAACATGACAACTCCGGTTAAAACTAAGCAATTATCAAGTCTTAGGGTAAATACAAGAGATTAATCTATACTTTTATTCAACCACGAGGGCATTTTTTCTCTTTCTCGTGTATTATTCATTTTTTTATTTTTTTCTCATGGCTGTGCAATGTCTTATTCCCTTAGGCTTTTCAGTGTTACCTTAACGAGCTTTCGACCAACGACTCCCAAGCCATTAAGACCTTAGGGCGCTAGGTGTAAAGACAATCCCCTCGGGCTTACTTACTCAAGTAACAAAGGCCACAAAACTAGACAAGCATGCCACGGTGTTTATTCTTTTTTCTTTTTTTTCTTTTTTTGGATTTTTTTTAGTTTTTTTTTCTTTTCATCATTTCTTTTCCTTTTTTTTCATTTTCATTTTGTATATATATATATATATATCCCATAGATTCCCCCAAACTCAAGCTTTTATGTAATTCCAACCTTTACCGCCAATTCACTAATTTCCTTAAATTTTAACCAAGATTTTCCCTCAGAAACAAATTATGTACCCCTTGAACCAAGTGGATTAAAACAGTTAAACTTTAAGTGCTAACCAGTTACATAAGTTTCAGACAGGCTCAGATTATCATCATGATCAAAATTAGAACTCGTCATCAATTATCAACATTGTTCAAGTTAACATGCAAAATCAATCTTATCATAGGCCGAGCTAAGACCACACCAACCGATCACACAGATTCATGCAAAATAAAATAAAATGCAATTATACTACATGAACACATACTAATGCAACACATATATGAATATGCAAATAACTATCTTGTATTATATGCAACCTAAAAAAAACACAATGCTAGCACATAAAAAAATGAACTACTATGCAGATAACTAACTATATGCAATACGACGCTAAAATGCCCCCAAACTTAAACTAGACATTGTCCTCAATGACTAAAATAGAAAAAAAATAAAGCAGAGGACTTCCCTGAAAATATAACAATCTTCCTCCTTGTCCGCTAAGTTTAGAGAATAGGCTAAGCACATGGAACAAATTGGGCACCACACTATAATTTGACTTGAATAACTTGTAAACCATGATAAAAACAATTTTATTAAATTCTAAATAAATGCAAATTCAAAACTACTAATATAAAACCTAATAAAAACTAAAAATAAAAATAAAACTTGGGTTGCCTCTCAATAAGCGCTTGTTTTATAGTCTCAGCTTGACTTCTTCAATTCTCTATCCAATTCCCCTACGGAAATTGAGGAATCCTCCATCCATCAGTAACAATGTTTCTTTTGGGAGGTTCCCATTAGCAAAAGCCCTTGAATAAAAGTCACCTAGCATGCTCTTTGTAGATAGGTTCCCTATTAAGAACGTCCAACAACTAGGTGTTTTCTCCATTATGTCTATGATCAAATTGGGGTATTGAAGTTTAATAAACACAATGGGATCTTCCTCTATCTTCTCCTTTTCAACCCACCATGACTCCATAGTTGTACTAGCTCTTATGTCACAAAGAGCTTTCTTGAATTACATGATCGCTTAATTGGGCATGGTTTTGCAAACCTGCCCAGATTATTGAACTTTGGTGGAGAAAGTACATGGGACACTATCAAAATTGGATCATCTTCGTTGGTACTCAAAGTTAGATCTTCGCCGATCTCCTTTTCTTGGTCCCCAAGTCTTTCTTCTCTTTCAACATCTATATCATTTGGCACATCCGGTTGCAGATTTAGTTCGGGCTCACCATCAGTCTCGGAATTCATGTCATATAGACAAGTGCATTGAGGAAAAATGTTCGAGGCATTGGTTAGTTGTTCCGTTTGGTTCGTAAAATTTTGACTCAATGTCTCTTGATTAATCCTCCTCTCCTCACATGAAGCTATGTACTTGGACAAAACTTCCTCCAAATTTGAATGTTCTTCCTGTTGTAGTGGAGGTGGACACGAGAAATCCGGTGGGTTTGTTGAACTTGGAGCATAAAATTGATCTTGATGAGTATGGCTCCATTAAAAATCCGGGTGATACCCCCAATCCTGATAATAGTTGTTGGGATAGACATAATTATTGGGGTAATCACCACCATACGGTACCGGCTCAAAACTTGTGGTGCATTGATGACTCATATGATTTTCAGCACACAATAATCACAAGAAACCGCCACACTTTGACGACGTTGAGTCAAAAGCGTCGACCCTCTTCGAAAGTATCTGAATTTGTGCTGATAATGCAGAAAGTGCTGTCGCGAGTCCATCATTCTCCGTTTCCATTGGTTTAATCATGTTTGCCATCCTTCACCTCCGTTGGACAGCGATAACCTCCAACGTCTTCGAAGTTGCCTCAATTTGTATTGTCTCTATAGAAGATGTATTAATTCCATCAATCCTTGTTTCCCTTGGTTGAGTCATGAAAGTGTATGGCCATTGATACGCAAAGTCATCCATGGTACTTGAAAAGAGAGAAATATAGGAAGAGAATTAAAAATAAAAATTAAAATATTTAAATTAAGACTAATTTGATTGAAATTAATATTGGTAAAAATTTATTAAATTAATTCCCCGGCAACGGCGCCAAAAACTTGTTGGTCGATTTCGCAATCAATGAATATGTGCAAGTATACACGGTCAACAAGTAATAAAGTGATAAGAAAAGTATCGTTCCCACGAGGAATTATTTAATAAAAATCACCAAGTACTAATTCTTAACCAAACAAATTTTATTTAAACTATCTCAAATCGTGATTTCTCTGATTAAGAAAACTAAATTAACTAATTAAACTGAATTGCTTATAAATGAATTCAAATAAATAAAGGTTAAGACTACAATATCTCCAATTATAAACTATAAACTAATTATCCAATTATCCCAATTATTATGCCTACTGAATTGTTAACATGAATTCTCAATTGCCAAAAGTCCTTTTCCAAGTGATCAATTGACTTCTATTTAATCCAGATTAATCTTGCTATATTCCTATGCAAAATAATTGAATTAAACTCCTTCAATTCCAATTCCATATGTGTTACAAGCGGTGAAAAGATATTTCCATTCAATTCACAAACCTAATTATTCACCATGCAAATAACTAAGTCACATGTTATCATGCCCAGTTCTAACTCTACAATTCCTCTTTCAATTCTTTCTAGAGTAACAAGGTAATTATTGATCAAATAATTAAGCAATAAGCACAAGACAAGATAAACAATTCACTTAGACATAAAATAATTGAAATAAATCGAATTACTAATTTATAGACATAAAAGGTTCAATTGAAATCTTAATAAAAGAGTTAGTTCATAATTAATGATTTAAAACCAAGAATCCACAAATGAATAGACATTAAAAGATAAAAGTATGATAAGAGAATAGAATAGAATCTGTTGTCAGCAAATCTGATGCTCCCCTCTTGCTCCTTCTCTTGATCTTCAATGATCTCCAAGTTGCTTCAATCTCCAAAATTAATAAGAACTAGGGTTATGTTCTAATCTAATGGAGTGTATCTCTAATCTAATCTATGTAATCTCCCTTTATTTTATGTCTTACATCATGTATTTATAGGTTACAAGTCCAATTTTTATCTTATGAATAAACCAAATCCAATTTAGAGTCAAAAAGATGTCAAAATTCACCCCAAAACGCGTCCAAGCCTAACTGCATCTTTCCTTCCCGGTGCTTGTTATACTGGGCGTATCTTCGAAATCGCCCTCTAGCGCCCGAAGACCGTAAATAGGCATTAAATGGGCGCCCGGCGCTGGAACATTTTCTGACATTTTCTGCGCCGAAGTCCTTTGGGAAAAGGGCCATAACGCCTTCGTCCGAACTCCGATTTTGATGAATCAAGATGTTACGGAAAGAGGAGAAGTAGATCTACAACGTTCATGCATTGAGGTTTCCGAAATAAGGTCCGTAGGAATACTCAAATTGACTCTGAAGTGACTGCTGTGTAAATGGTAAGCCGAAAACGCGAATCTAGCCACCCCAAACGTTGATCCAAGTAAATTTTGTCCCAATTCCTACAAAACAACGTAAAACATGCATGAATAGACACAAACACTTAAAATCATCCAAAAGATTAAGCTCAAACACACTCAATTCATGTGTATAACCCAAAATAGGTATACATCACCTATTATGAGTCGTCAAATACATGGTGCAGAATACAAATATAAACTTAAATATACAACATGAGCTGTGAGTTTTAATACAAATATTATCTTCTAGACAGTATTCAAACTCAAAATAAGTCCTCAATACATTTATTATAACACTTTTTCACATAATAGTGAGGACTACTAATGCAACCATCTGGGCCGTCAATCCATTCCCCGACTAGTCCCAGCTATATTCTCATTTCCTGAAGAGAACATTGAAAGAAAGGGTGAGCTCAACTAGCCCAGTAAGAAATATTATAACTAAGATAATGTAGAATAAATTATCCTTAGCCTTCAACAGTATAACAACTGATAGAATATAATAGACAACAAGTTTTAGATCAACAACTGCAGCGGAATAAGCAATCCATTAGAAGGTTGAAGTAGAGCATAAAATCTACTATCTTCTATGCTTTAAAAGAAATTTATCATAAATTTTATCGCTGAGACTCAGCTTAATAAATAATCCACATCATTAAATCATCCCTGCACTACAGGCCAAGGATATTCTTTAGTATCATGACCACGAATTATCCATGCACTATGGGCCAAAAATAATCGTGTTTTCATCAACGGTTATGATCATGCCATAAAAAAATTCATCTTTGCACCCTTGTCCGCAGAGAATCCATAGCCATAATCATACCAAAAACTGTCCATCAATGCACTACGGGCCAATGAGGACTTTTTCCACATCATTTGTAACATTACGGTCATGATTATACTGAATAATCCCTGGTCATAATCACACCAAGTCCATCTATGCACTATAGGCCACAGATGACTTTCAACATAATATAAGCATAAGGATGATCGCAGTTTGGATTGCTGCGTACAGTTTGGACGGATGTGTCCCTCCTGTCCGCATTTTAAACATACGACCGGTGGTCGTTCTTCTTCCTTTGAACTGGGTGCTAGTGTTGCTATTTTTCCATCATTATTGAACCTTTTCTTATTGAAATTTCAACTTCTATTATCTTGGCCATGATTACCACCGAAGTGTGGTTACCATTCTTGGCATGATAATTTCCCCCACGATGGTTATCATTGTTCTGATGGCCGTTGCCACCGGTACGATTATTATCGTGTTGTTGGTCATTACCTTTTGGTTGTGCTGACTCATTATCGCGCTCCAATAACTGAGCCCTATTCACAATATCTGAATATAAACAAATTTTGTGAAAAATGAGGTATTTACATATTTCGGGTTTCAAACCTCGCAGAAACATTCACGTCATTCTCTCCTCATTATTGACCAAATGGGATGTAAACTGGGATAACTCCGCAAACTTAGCCTTGTACTGCGACATGATCATATTGTTTTGCTCCAGCTTGATGAATTCTACCTCCTTAATGTGATGAATACTTTCAGGAAAGTACTTGTCATTGAACAATTCCTGAAACTTCTCCCAAGACATCTTGAGTTCATCAGGCTAGGTATGTTTTAAAGATTCCCACCAATGATCTGCTTCTTCACGCAACATAAAGGTGGCTAATGGAACCTTTTGATCCTCTGAGAAATCCAAGACATCAAATATCTTGGTGATCTGCTTTATCCATGTCTCTACCTTAAGTGGATTTGGCTTTCCCAAAAACTCCGGTGGTCCCAGCTCCTTGAACTTCTTAGCGGTGACCTTCCTAGAGTTGCCAGTGTTTCCACCTGCATTTTGGATAGGAGCCGCTCTCGCCTGATGTTTCATGAATTTCATAAAGCCTCTGAACATTCCATCGTTCATCATTTGGTCAGTGTTGTTGTTTACCTAAGGATTATTGTCGTCCTGTTGCACATTATTCTGGGTATTGATCTGTGGTGACTCAACGGTCTCCTGTGCTCCATTGCTATTCTAAACATTATCGAATGTCATTTTCAAACACTGCCACAAGACAATGGTTATTTAACATATCACATATTATCCCTTTTCTCTGACCGACCAATTAAATACCAAATAAACTTAGGTAGGTCATACTTGCGAAGGAATTCCCCATCTCTCCCCTCCTAGTTCTTGTCTCACATCTCAGCCAGGGATCATATCCCTAAGCTTTGATACCAACTATGACGCCCCCAAAATAGGTATACATCACCTATTCTGAGTCGTTAAATACATGGTACAGAATACAAATACAAACTTAAATATACAACATGAGCTGTTAGTTTTAATACAAATATTGTCTTCTAGACAGTATTCAAACTCAAAATAAGTCCTCAATACATTTATTATCACACTATTTCACAGAATAGTGAGGACTACTAATGCAACCATCAGGACCATCAATCCATTCCTTGACTAGTCCCAGCTATATTCTCATTTCCTGAAGAGAACATTGAAAGAAAAAGTGAGCTCAACTAGCCCAGTAAGAAATATTATGACTAAGATAATGCATAATAAATTATTCTTAGCCTTCAACAGTATAACAACTAATAGAATATAATAGACTTTAAGTTTTAGATCAAAAACTGCAGTGGAATAAGCAATCCATTAGAAGATTGAAGTAGAGCATAAAATCTACTATCTTCTATGCTTTAAAAGAAATTTATCATAAATTTTATCGCTGAGAC
The DNA here is from genome assembly GCA_020205605.1 of Panax ginseng. Lineage (NCBI taxonomy): Eukaryota > Viridiplantae > Streptophyta > Magnoliopsida > Apiales > Araliaceae > Panax > Panax ginseng. The sequence continues at coordinate 61,495,751 of CM035148.1, forward strand.
TCGGCTTAATAAATAATCCACATCATTAAATCATCCCTGCACTACAGGCCAAGGATATTCTTTAGTATCACGACCACGAATTATCCATGCACTACGGGCCAAAGATAATCATGTTTTCATCAATGGTTCTGATCATGCCATAAAACAATTCATCTTTGCACCCTTGGCCGAAGAGAATTCATAGCCGTAATCATACCAAAAACTGTCCATCAATGCACTACGGGCCAATAAGGACTTTTTCCACATCATTTGTAACATTACGGTCATGATTATATTGAATAATCCCTGGTCATAATCACACCAAGCCCATCTATGCACTACAGGCCACATATGACTTTCAACATAATATAAGCATGAGGATGATCACAGTTTGGATTACTGCGTACAGTTTGGACGGATGTGTCCCTCATGTCCGCATTTGAAACGTACGACTGGTGGTCGTTCTTCTTCCTTTGAACTGGGTGCTGGTGTTGGTGTCTTTCCATCATTATTGAACCTTTTCTTCTTGAAATTTCCACTTCTATTATCTTGGATATGATTACCACCGAAGTGTGGTTACCATTCTTGGCATGATAAATTCCCCCACGATGGTTATCATTGTTCCGATGGCCATTGCCATTGGTACGATTATTATCGTGGTCATTACCTTTTGGTTGTGCTGATTCATTATCGCGCTCCAATAACTGAGCCCTATTCACAATATCTAGATATAAACAAAGTTTGTGAGAAATGATGTATTGACGTATTTTGGGTTTCAAACCTCGCAGAAACATTCATGTCATTCTCTCCTCATTATCGACCAAATGTGATGCAAACCGGGATAACTCCGCAAACTTAGCCTTGTACTGCGACACGGTCATATTGTTTTGCTCTAGCTTGATGAATTCTACATCCTTCATATGACGAATACTTTCAGGAAAGTACTTGTCGTTGAACAATTCTTGAAACTTATCCCAAGACATCTTGAGTGCATCAGGCTAGGTACGTTTTAAAGATTCCCACCAATGATCTGCTTCTTCACGCAACATAAAGGTGACGAATGGAACCTTTTGCTCCTTTGAGCATTCTAAGACATCAAATATCTTGGTGATCTTCTTTATCCACGTCTCTGCCTTAAGTGGTTCTGGCTTTCCCAAAAACTCTGGTGGTCCCAGCTCCTTGAATTGCTTAGCGGTGACCTTCCGAGAGTTGCCAGTGTTTTCACCTGCATTTTGGATAGGAGCCGCTCTCGCCTGATGTTTCATGAATTTCATAAAGCCTCTGAACATTCCATCGTTCATCATTTGTTCAGTGTTGTTGTTTACCTGAGGATTATTGTCTTCCTGATGCACATTATTCTGGGTATTGATCTGTGGTGACTCAACGGTCTCCTGTGCTCCATTGCTATTCTCAACATTCTCGAATGTCATTTTCAAACACTGCCACAAGACAATGGTTAATTAATATATCACATATTATCCCTATTCTCTGACCGACCAATTAAATACCAAATAAACTTAGGTAGGTCATACTAGCGAAGGAATTCCCCGTCTCTCCCCTCCTAGTTCTTGTCTCACATCTCAGCCATGGATCATATCCCTAAGCTTTGATACCAACTATGATGCCCCCAAAATAGGTATACATCACCTATTCTGAGTCGTCAAATACATGGTACAAAATACAAATACAAACACAAACTTAAATATACTACATGAGCTGTGAGTTTTAATACAAATATTGTCTTCTAGACAGTATTCAAACTCAAAATAAGTCCTCAATACATTTATTATCACACTATTTCACAAAATAGTGAGGACTACAAATGCAACCATCTGGACCGTCAATCCATTCCCTGACTAGTCCCAGCTATATTCTCATTTCCTGAAGAGAACATTGAAAGAAAGGGTGAGCTCAACTAGCCCAGTAAGAAATATTATGACTAAGATAATGTAGAATAAATTATCCTTAGCCTTCAATAGTATAACAACTGATAGAATATAATAGACAACAAGTTTTAGATGAACAACTGCAGCGGAATAAGCAATCCATTAGAAGAGTCAGCATAAAATCTACTATCTTCTATGCTTTTAAAAAAAATTATCATAAATTTTATCGCTGAGACTCAGCTTAATAAATAATCCACATCATTAAATCATCCCTGCACTACAGGCCAAGGATATTCTTTAGTATCACGACCACGAATTATCCATGCACTACGGGCCAAAGATAATCGTGTTTTCATCAACGGTTCTGATCATGCCATAAAAAAATTCATCTATGCACCCTTGGCCGAAGAGAATCCATAGCCATAATCATACCAATAACTGTCCATTAATGCACTACAGGCCAATGAGGACTTTTTTCACATCATTTATAACATTACGGTCATGATTATACCGAATAATCCCTGGTCATAATCACACCAAGTCCATCTATGCACTACATGCCACATATGATTTTCAACATAATATAAGTATGAGGATGATGACAATTTAATAAAACAAGTTTAATAATAAATTTGAAAGATTTAAAAGTTAATTTATCCTGAACTCAATAACGTCCAAATTGTCAACATGATACTGCTTTATGGAGTAAAATTCAAGAATGCTCAGAAGAATATTTTCATAAAAAGATACTGGATGAAGCGCAAATATCCAGGATATTCTATTAATTTCATAGAGTATAGAAGCCAAAACTTTAATCAACTAAGTATAATAGAATATATGAAACTCCAAATGGATTTTTGCCCGCCATGCGGTAATCCACGTAGACAGATCATTTCCACAAGTTACTAAGGAATTAATACAAAGGATCATTCACCATGCATGCGGTAATCCACATAGACATGTTATTCCAACAAAGTAATAAAGAATGGAACCAGGTCATGCGTAATCCGCACAGACAGGATGTTCCAACAAAATAATAAAGTATGGAATAACAACAGAATTCACCACGCATGCGATAGACCACACAAACAGGATATTTCAACAGAATAATTGTGACGAACGAGATTTTTGTAATTTAATTTTTAATATTTATTGAATTAAATAAATATTTTTGATGATTTAATTATTAAATTTAATAATTAATTGATGAAGTTGTGGTAGATTAATTTAATTATATGTGTTATATTTATTAAATTAATATGGAGAATAATTATTATTCAAGTATGTATTTATGTGAACTTATTGAACTAAATGAAATATTTAATAAGTATAAGGTTATTTTAATTAATGTTATTTTAATAATTAATTAGAGATTTAATAAGTTGATATAATTAATTAATGAGAAAAGTAATTATATGATTATGTGAATTTATGATAAATTATTATATTTTATTTAAATTAAATAAGATATTTGAATTGGGTGTGACATGATTTAAACTATAAGATAAAAGAGTTATTAAATTAAATGGGAATAAGCCTTTTAAGGCTAGCCAAACATGGGACTAGTGGAGGTTTAGGGCAGTTAACCCATGATTGGGTAACTGACCACAACGCGTCAGTTTCTTTCCTTTATACGTATTCTTATTTTTTTCTAAGTCTGTCAAAACAAGTCAGAGAGGATAGAAAACTTTCAGAGAGAAATTATGATTTTGTGAAGAAGATTGTGAGTGTGTAATCAAACAAATACTTGTGAAAGGATCATCATTTATACTTGTATGTTATTATACATGTAATACGAAGAGACCAAACATTAAATGAACGGATTCGGTGTTATAACGAATCCGTAGTGTTAATTTTTATGTTTTGTTTTCAAAACCTTCAAGAACATCAAGAATAGTGAAATTTACATATTTTAATTCTATAATTATGTGTTTTAATTGGTTAAAATCACTCTATAAATGTTGAGTAATGATTATATACGAATTCTAACATGTGGGTATGATTAAATTCGTGTAGTAATAATTTAATTGGAGTTTTTTTGGCCATGTTCTGCAATTTTCGCAAATTGTCTTTGAATCGAATCGGCATCTCGCCATGCAAGTGTTTACTCTGAACCTTGTGACTCGCGCCACAATACCACCGCATATAAATATTAAAGACCACGCCAATGTAAGAATCGTATGGCCATAATACTCACACTCAGAATGTTCAGAAGCAAAATTTTTAAAGTGTTTAAGTCTTTGAAATGTGATGTTAACCTAATTTAATGAACGTAGAAATATGTTAGAAGTATAATGAGATGTTAAAATAGATGCTTAACATTTAAATAACATAATTGCATGCGAATTGAATTAATGAATACATAATTAGCTTGTTATTCGTGGAGTGTAAATTATGTGACAATGAATGTAGTAATTTGACTAAGTATGGTCATAAACAAGTTAGACAAAGAGAATGAACTTATGATGACTAATTACATTATAATTTACTAGAGTTGTGAATAGAAATGATATGTAGGATTAAATTCAAGTAACGTGTTTATTAAAGTGTAATCTACGCACGAGGCAAGTTTCCTAACCCTACTTGTTATCGTTATATAAGTGATGAATTCACCTTTCTAAATTGAACAAGTTCTCATTATTATTGATCAAGTCTGTTTTGTTATATTAAAGCCTATTAATCTTTTAAGCATGATGCTGATATACAATACTTATTCTATTGTATACCTTTGAGATTTTATTAAAGTTAAATATTCAGTTACTGTTAAACCTTGTTAGACTAGCGAACCCTTAATGATTCGATTAGTCCATAGTTGATGAACGTTCAAAATTTCAGAACCCTTATTGAATTATCCAAACCAAACTTCCTTTGGTGCGGACTCGAATGTCAAACTGAGATGAACAACCCTGTATAGGGATTTCTTATGCGTTAGCGTTAAGATATTGTGCACAGTATGGTACTAAGGGTTGATCCCCCTAAGTTCGAAAAGAAGAGTCTATAGTCTTATGACTGTTAAAGGTTTCAAGTATAACCCTTGATAACCTAGGACATAGTTCAAGGTCTTATGACCATCATAAATCTTTTGATTCTTGTTATTCATTCTTGATTCAAAAGTTGAACTTTTATTTCAGAAGTCTTTGATTCACTCGCATGTTATTATACATTGTTATTTCATTATTTTACTTGTGGGCAATAGTGCTCACTCTTGCGTAATAATAACGTTGCAGTTAAGAACGAAAGAACTGACGAACCTTCCACCAGTAAAGGCAAGGGCAAGGTTAACAAGTGATGAAGACTTGTTATTTGTTGAGATGTTGAATTTATGTATTAAGTTAATGATGTTGTTTAAGACTTATTTGTTTATGTTTCCGCACAGATGTTTAAGGTTAGTATGACCTGGGATTATGTTTATTATTCAGATGTTGTAACCCCATAAGGGGAAGATTTATTTTTATCTATTGCATGGTTTGTATTTATTATGGGCAGATAGATAGATGATATTTGTACAGTAAATACCAAATCCCGTGGAATTGAAGTACCCAGATTTGAGGGTGTCACAATAATAAAGAATGGAATAACAATAGTTCTCTCCATGAATATGAAAGAAATAATACCCCTTACAAGAATTGAAAGAAAATAATTATTTTCATGAATACGAAAGAAATAATACCCCTTACCTTAAAAAGAAGAGTATTCCGACGGTAGGGCGGAGATATACTTGAAGAAAACTTACAGATGATATGGAGGTAACATCGATTAATACAGTGATGCCTGCCTTAGAGTCCACACCGACAGAGACAATGAGGGCAATGTACCTCTCAGTGCTTGACCGTAACGTGCAACTGCACAATATGGTGCAACACCAGAAGGAAGAGATCAATGATCTCTATGGGGCCAAAGAGTCTGCAGAGTCAGACTATGAGATAGAGCATGATGAGAAAGTGCTCATGACGGACAAGGCTAGGGAATATAGGAATGAGGTCGTAGAAATTCGTAAGAAACTGGTTGAGAAAGACCAGAAGATAGCACGAATGTCATATATAAATGACCGTGCGCACGAGGATTTCAAGCTTAAAATAGCTTTTTATTCTATTGAGTTGGGACAGACTCGACATACTATAAGTCGAGATATTGTGTCGATTCTAGCTAACGGGAAGCATGAGAATGCTATTAGACAGTATTAGAAGTTAGAATGGTAAATACTTTTGTGTAGTGACGTAAATCCCTCTTTGTATAATTAAAGGGTAGTCTTTTTGTAAATCCCAATTTTGGTGAAAGTCAATCACAGGATATAAATGTAATAGCTTGTGGCTATGGAAAACAAGTTGTAAATAGTCTTGAACTATAAAGAAGCATATTAATATAAGGATGTTTTTCTCTTAATGTGCTTTGTTGTGTATGAGTTATTGTTCAGTTGTTTGATGACTAGTAACCAAGTAAGTAAATAAGTAATAACGAGATTTTTCTTTATTAATCAGAAATGCCGCCAAGAAGAAGACAACGTAATCAAGAGGCGGAATCGCATAACGATAATCAGGGGGGGTCTTAATAACCTTATGCAACTACCTTTAACGAAGCCGGGGGTAGAACAACCGCAGGACCTAGGGTAGCCCGAACAACTACCTTTAAAGAATTTAAAAGTGTAGGTCCACCTGAGTTCAAGGGAACGACGGACCCAATGGAGGCCCAGACATGGGTCAAGGAAATAGAAAAGGCATTTGTAATTACAAACATAGACGAGGCGCAAAAGACTTCTTTTGCGACCTACATGATGAAGGGGGAAGCCAACTACTGGTGGGAGGATCACCAGGGTGGGGGCTAGAGCTGATGTCGTTACATGGGAACAGTTCAAGAAGGTATTATTCGAGAAATACTTCCTACTACCATGCAAGGGGGAATGGAGATTAAGTTCCTAGAACTTAAGCAAGGGGACATGACGGTTCCCCAATATGCGACCAAATTTAATGAATTGGCAAGGTTTGCTCCACACCAAGTGAACACGGAGGAGAGAAAGGCAAGTAGGTTTGAGCAGGGCCTGAAACCTTTGCTCTATAGTAGGATTTCAGTTTTTCAGAGTGCGTCCTATGGGACCATTATGGAAAAGGCGATAATATCAGAGGGTGGTAGTGAGGCGTTGACCCAATACCACAAGGAACGTTAGAATAAGGGTAAAGGAGAGGGAGGAAATAAGGCAGAGATTGCCAGTGGTAGTGGCAACATACCTAAGAGGAAGAATTTTAACCCTGGGAATACTGGGGTGAAACAAGGGGATCCTAAACGTAGGATGGAGGCATGCAAGACAAGCGACAAGACTCATCTGGGAGTCTGTCTAAAAGGGAAAATGGTTTGTTATAATTGCGGGCAGGAGGGTCACATATCTCCCAACTTTCCTAATCCTAAGAAAAGTCATGGCTATTTTATTTATGGGTCGATGGACCACATGGCAAGAAATTGCCTGAAGAAGGGGGCGGAGGGTAGTAAGGGTTCCAGTAGTGGTAATTTAGTCAGTTCTGGACCAACACCATCATTGGGTAGACCCTCAGCCCGAACATTTAATATGACTGTCCAAGATGCGGTTGCATCAGCGGATGTAGTAGCAGGTATCATTCCGGTCAATGAAATAAATGCTTATGTGTTATTTGACTCGGGTGCTACTTGTTCTTTTATAGCATGTGGATTTACTAAGCAACTGGGATTAAATCTTAAAAAGTTTGAAATACCTTTAGATGTTAAGGTAGCAAACGAGGAGATAATTCCCATTGAAAACATTCATAGCAATTGTTTCGTAGATATTAGGGGTAACAGATTATCGATAGATCTTTTAGCAATAAGGTTAAGAGAATTCGATGTAATTATAGGTATGGATTGGTTAATTAACCATAGAGCGATAATAGACTGTCATAGAAAGAGTGTAAACCTAAGGCTTTCTAAGAAACCTGAGGTGGTGTTTTATGGTAATAAATCACCGGGACGTTCTTGTTGTCTAACCATGACACAAGCTAGGAAGATGTTGAAGAAGGGGTGTAAGGGTTACCTGTGCCATGTTGTGGATACCCAAAGAGTGGGATCATCATTGGAACAGATAGCAGTAGTTCAAGAGTTTGCGGATGTGTTTCCGAAGGAGTTACCCGGTAATCCGCCAGATAGAGATGTAGAATTTGTGATTGATTTGCTGCCAAGTATGGCACCAATTTTAAAGGCACCATATAGGATGACGCCAGTAGAGATGAAGGAGTTAATGGTTCAATTACAAAAACTATTAGATAGAAAGTACATTCAACCGAGTATGTCTCCTTGGGGAGCACCGGTATTGTTTATAAAGAAGAAGGATGGGTCGTTTTGACTTTGTATCGACTATCGAGAGTTGAACAAGTTAACGATTAAGAATAAATACCCGTTGCCCAGGATCGATGATCTATTTGATCAGTTAAAAGGGGCAAAGTATTTTTCTAAGATAGATTTGCGTACGGGGTATCATCAACTGAAGGTGAAGAAGGAAGATGTACCTATGATGACGTTCAGAACTCGTTATGGGCATTACGAGTTTATGGTTATGTCGTTTGGGTTGACGAACGCGCCAGTCGCAATTATAGATATGATGAAAAGAGTGTTCAAGCAGTATTTGGACAAGTTCATTGTAGTGTTCATTGATGATATTGTAGTCTATTCTAAGACGCCAGAAGATAATGCTGAACATTTAAGGATAGTGTTGGAAACACTACGAAGGGAGGAGTTATATGCGAAATTCACTAAGTGTGAATTTTGGCTTGAACGAGTGCAGTTTCTAGGACATGTAATAGATAAAGATGGCATATCTCAGAGATCCAAATAAGGTGGAAGCGGTGAATGAGTGGGAGCAACCGAAAATGCCAACTGAGGTTCGGAGTTTTCTAGGGTTAGCGGGATACTATAGAAGGTTCATTCAAGACTTTTTTAAAATAGCTACTCCATTGACGAATCTGACAAGAAATTCGGTGAAGTATGAGTGGACAGAAAAGTGTGAAAATAGTTTTTAAGAACTAAAAATGAGGGTGAGTGAGGCACATGTATTTTCCTTACCAGATGATACATGGAATTTTGTAGTTTATACCGATGCTTCGCATAGAGGATCTGGTTGCGTTTCTCATGCAAAGATAACAAGGTCATTAAGACGCAGCGCCAGCAGCTAAAAGGATTATGAGAAGGTCTATCCTACTCATGACCTAGAATTGGCAGCAGTAGTGTTTGCCTTAAAAATATGGAGACATTATTTATATGGGGAAAAGTGTGAGATATACACGGACCATAAAAGTCTGAAATATATCTTCACATAGAAGGAGTTGAATATGAGGCAGAGAAGGTGGTTAGAGTTGATAAAAGATTATGATTGTGATATCTTGTATCATCCCGGGAAAGCAAACGTAGTAGCCGACGCGTTAAGTCGGAAGGGTAGCGAAAAGTTGTCAATGTTAACGACTCAGAATGAGTTAATAACGGAGATGGCAAGAATGGAGTTAGAAGTTACGTTACCGAGTGAAACGGTGGATATGTTATTCTCAATAGAGACTTGACCAACAATAGTGGAACGGGTTAAGGAAGTACAGATGAGTATAGAAGAATGTGAATGAATGAAAAAGGTAATGAAGGATGACGTGAAGACTAAGTATAGCCTTGATAAAGAAGGTTTACTTCGTTTTTGAAGGAAGAATTTGGATTCCAAATAATTTTGAATTAAAAGAATTGATTATGTGTGAGGCTGATAGTTTGAGGTACTCGATACATCTGGGTAGTACTAAGATGTATCAAGACCTTCGTCAGAACTTTTGGTGGTCGAACATGAAGAGGGAGATCGCAGAATATGTTAGTAAGTGCTTAACTTGTCAAAACGTTAAGGATGAGCACCAAAGACCGTTTGGGTTGTTGCACCCACTAGAAATTCCAGAGTGGAAATGGGAGCATATATGATGCCCCCAAATCCGTGTAACATCGATTACAGGACATGGTGGTCACGATATAACATACATCATCATCTATCTAAGTAACTCTAATAATAATAATAATATTAACTATTACATACTTATTCAAAATAAAGTCCCAAGTCTTTACAACCTTTAATAAACTGAAACTTAAACTTAGCATTTATCACTATGTCACATCATATGCGGAAATATAATTATTACATAAATAACTCTCATCATTTCATCTTAGACTTTCCTTTCCTCCTTGCAGCTCCCTCGCAAGTATTATCATTTTAATCGAAAAAGTTTAAGCAAGAATGAGCACAAATTGCCCAACAAGTATATAAAGTAGTTTGAGAACATACATCAGAAGTAGAAGCATTAGTATGAATATTTCTCAACAGTTGAAATAAATATCAAGAGATAAACTGGAATATCAAGATAAGAGTTCTAGAATTCTTATACGAAGGGGTGTTAGATACCCTGAACATTACTTTGTTTCATCAAAAACCATCAGACGGTTTAATAATCAAATAGATTGTAAACGGTCTCTCGCAAGTACTCCAATTGATCACCATCGTACCTACATTGTGCACAAGTATAAAGTTTAAACGCATAAGCGTAAATGGGACTATATGCCTCACATCGCCACCCTGCTTATCCGGGTTGTTCATCTTAGTATTCATACGTGACCTCACCAAAGAAATTTGGATTGGTAAACATCAAATAGCTTCAAAGGATTTGAATTATTTAAACAATATACTATGTTTGCATCAATAACATCTAGTTGGGACGAAAGCTAGAAAGCATGCTTGAATATAGTTCATTAAGGGAATACGAACTTTAAAGTATAGAAGTTGTAATAGGAACTGAATAATCATCAATAACGTTTCGCATCACAATTGAAGTTATAGAACTTTACAATAAAGGAGCTTGCACGAATGATTAATTAATCACAAGCCCAAACTTACCCTCACTGCAATCAACTGAATAAGAGTTGAATAAATTCATAATGAAAAATAGGGTAAGAAACTTGCCTTGATCGTTGTTTACCAATAATGATTAATCACTTACATGTACCTATCTCGAACTTCACGTTCCCTACACAATTTTATAATCATGCACATTAACTATTAGCAACGCATAGTAGTTGTAATATAAACTTTACTCTATAATTTTCAGAGTTCACTCTATGATTTTCACTCTACTATCTGCACTCTACGATTTTCAGAGTTCACTCTACAATTTTCACTGACTCTACGATTTTCAGTGTTGACTCTACAATTTTCACTCTACTATCTGCACTCTACGATTTTTAGAGTTTACTCTACAACTTTCATTGACTCTACGATTTTCAGAGTTTACTCTACGATTTTCACTGACTCTACAATTTTCAGAGTTTACTCTACGATTTTCACTGACTCTACGATTTTCAGAGTTTACTCTATGATTTTCAATGACTCTACGATTTTAATAGTTTACTCTACGATTTTCACTGACTCTACGATTTTCAGAGTTTACTCTACGATTTTCATTGACTCTACGATTTTCAGAGTTAACTCTACGATTTTCATTGACTCTATGATTTTCACTGACTCTACGATTTTCAGAGTTAACTGTACGATTTTCATTAACTCTACGATTTTCACTGACTCTACGATTTTCAGAGTTAACTCTACAATTTTCAGAGTTTACTCTACAATTTTGACTGACTCTACGATTTTCAGAGTTAACTCTACGATTTTCAGAGTTTACTCTACGATTTTCACTGACTATACGATTTTATTCCCGCTAATCTAAAGATGAGATGACCATGATACTTCGACACAATAACCTTCATACATCAAGATATTTTACAAAAATATAGCATTCATAAAACTAGCATGCTAAGACCACAAACCACCTGCATAGAAAAGCGTGCAAGCACTAGTTTTATACTTAGAAAAAAATTCTGGAATTTCCAAAATTCTTCAGATTTTATTACCAACATGCATGCTTACAATTTTCATAACTTGCTCAATTTAACTCCCTTTCCTATGAAATTTGGACAGGTTGTACCTCATGTTACATACTATTTTATAAAATTATTATATATGTTAATCGAGTCATATACACCATGATCCCGAGGCTCCGAAAAACCCCCAAAATCACAGATTACTAGTTAAACCCAATTTGACAAAAATCTGGGATTTTGCTTCTAGCATGAAATTAAATTATTCCTAATGTCCAGATCATCTACTCTCACTTGTTTTAACATTTCACAACATCAAACTTCAACAAACTTCCACCTTTTTGATTAATTTAGCACCTTAGAGACATTTTATAAAAGGTAGAGCATGCATTGCTTAATTCTTTGATTTTCTATGAATTTGATGCATGATTAACCCATATCATTTGTTGTTAATGATCTATAATCATCAAACAATAGTAACATGGCAACACAAAGCCACAACAAATCATTTACCAATTTTATATGCATTTTCTTCTCATTTTTGTTATAAAAATAAAATGGGTTCATGAATTACCTTTTGATGAATTTCTTCTTGGTTTAATATGATGCTCCTTCTCCTTGCTTGTCAAATCCTCAGTAATCCTCCAAAATTAGTTCTCACTCTCTTAGGCTCTCAATTTCTCTCCATATTTACTCACTTGGTGGAATTTTCTTAAAAGAAAAGTGTGTTTGTATATATGTATAGCTTTGTTAGAGTCTTTTGATTTCCATAACCCCCAACTCCCATAACCCCAACTCTAATGATTAGTTACTCACAATACTTAATACTATAATAATGTAGTTAATTAATAGGAAGAATGTGGGAGTTAGAGAAAATGAATGTGGGAGTTAGAAAAACAAAAAGAATATTTATTTTAAGGAACAAAATAAATTACTTCCACCTTAGCTATTATGTAATATACGTATACTCCCTCCCTTGTCCCAATTTAATAGTCTCATGGGTCCATCAGTTCAGCTAATTTCTATTATAAAAAAAAATACATATATTATTCTAATCAATTAATAAGCTATTTGACTATATTACCCTTCGGAACCAAACTTTGCGAACCATATATCGATTCCTACTAAAGTCGACGTTTCGGACGTCATAGGACTATCCGTTTAGTCAAATTCATCTTTGAAATTCGTAGTTGACTTTTTTCTCAAAATAGTCAACAGGTTGACTTTGACCAAAAAGTCAATCATGACACTTTTTCGTGATTACACCATCTATCTGACTAATTTCGACCTTCCTGACTCGAATACACAAATCAGCATCTCTAAAATCTCATCCCTAACTCCAAATTTCATAATTTAATACCATCCCACCTAATAAAATAGAATAATTTCCTACTGAATTTTATTTAAATAGTTAAATAAAACTAAACCAACCATTTAAATACATCTCATCACATATCTTTAAATAACACATATATGTACCACACACATACATCTAATAAATGAAATCACCCAAAAGTTTCATATAAATTCGTTTATTAACAATTCTTAAATTACATAAAAAATATTAAAAAATAAATAAAAATAAAACTCGGATATTACATTCACCCTCCCTTAAAAGAATTCTGTCCCCGGAATCATTACACATTAATCAAAAAGATTAGGGTAATTTTTCATCATTTTCTCCTCGAGTTCCCACGTAGCCTCATCGGCGTTGTGGTTCCTCCATAAGACCATAACAGAAGGTATTATCTTATTTCTTAACACTTGTTCTTTTCTATCGATTATCTGCAATGGGACCTCTTCGTAGGTTAAGTCCTTTTCAAACCGAATAGGTTCATACTCTATGACATGCTTGTAATCCTTCTTATAGGTTCATAGGACAGAAACATGGAACACGTTGTGTATATGTTCTAACTCCGGAGGTAAGGCTATTTCATAAGCTACCTCACCCACTCGCCTCAACACTTCGAAGGGTCCTATGAATCTGGGACTAAGTTTTCCCTTCTTCCCAAATCTCATTTTCTCTTTCCAAGGTGACACTTTCAAAAACACATAAGTGCCGACGTCGAAATCTCGTTGTTGCTGATGTTGATCTGCATATTTCTTCTGTCGATCCTGAGCCGTCACGAGACTCACTTGTATTATTTTGATCACATCTGCAGTTTGTTGCACCAATTCTGGCCCTAGCAATTGTCGTTCTCCCACTTCATCCCAGCATAATGGTGTTTTGCATTTCCTTCCATATAAAGCTTCATAAGGTGGCATACCGATGCTCGCATGATAACTGTTATTGTAAGCAAATTCTACCAACGATAGGTGATCATCCCAGCTCCCTTTGAAATCCATAACGCATGCTCTCAGCATGTCCTCTAACGTTTGAATAGTTCTCTCGCTCACGCCCATCCGTTTGAGGATGATCTGCCGGTGCTCAACCTCGATTCGCGTCCCATGTGTTCTTGAAAACTTCTCCAGAAATTTGCTCTGAAGCGCGGATCGCGATCTGACACAATTGATACAGGTACCCCGTGTCTGGAAACAATCTCTTTGATATAAAGCTTTACCAACTGATCCAAGGTATATCTGATCTTGATTGACAAGAAATGCGCTGACTTGGTCAATCGATCAACGATCACCCATACCGCATCATAACCCTTTTACGTAGTTGGAAGTCCTACCACGAAGTCCATCGTGATATGCTCCCACTTCCATTCTGGAATTTCTAAAGGTTGAAGTAACCCGCTCGGTTTCTGATGCTCCGACTTAACTCGTTGGCATGTTAAACACTTGCTGACGCACTCTCGACTTCTCTTTTCATATTAGGCCACCAATAATGTTGGCGGAGATCCTGATACATTTTTGTGCTTCCCGGGTGATACAAGATGTCGCAATCGTAATCCTTTATAAGTTCCAACCATCTTCTTTGTCTCATATTTAACTCCTTCTACGTGAAGATATACTTCAGACTTTTGTGGTCCGTGTATATTTCACACCTTACACCATATAAATAGTGCCTCCATATCTTTAATGCAAATACTACCGCCGCCAATTCCAGGTCATGGGTAGGATATCCCTTCTCGTAATCCTTCAATTAACGTGATGCGTACGCAATAACATTACCATGTTGCATAAGCACACAGCCAAGTCCTTTATGTGACGCATCACTGAAAATCACGAAGTCACCTGTATCGTCAGGTAAAGACAACACTGGTGCTTCACTCAGTCATTTCTTGAGTTCCTTAAAACTCTCTTCACACTTCTCCGTCCAGACAAACTTTACTGACTTCTTCGTTAAATTCGTTAATGTTCCCGCTATCTTTGAAAAATCTTGAATAAATCGTCTATAATAGCCTGCCAGTCCTAAGAAACTTCTTACTTCAGTCGGTTGTTCCCAATTCTGAACTGCTTCCACCTTACTGGATCCACAGAAATTCCTTCCTTATCGATCATGTGACCCAGAAATTGAACTTTCTCCAACCAGAATTCACACTTCGAGAATTTTGCGTATAACTTATCCTTCCTCAACGCCTCGAACAGTAACCTTAAATGTTCAGCATAATCTTCCTGAGTCTTAGAATAGATCAAGATATCATCTATGAACAAAACTACGAATTTATCTAAGTATTGCTTGAATACCCGATTCATCATGTCCATAAATGTTGCTGGCGCATTTGTTAACCCGAACGACATCACCAGGAACTCGTAGTGACCGTAAAGTGTCCTGAAAGTTGTCTTAGGTACATCCTCCTTCCTTACCTTTAACTGGTGATATCCCGTCCTCAAGTCGATCTTGGAAAAATATTTTGCTCCCTTCAGTTGATCGAACAGATCATCTATCCTAGGTAACAGATACTTGTTCTAAATTGTCACCTTGTTCAACTCTCCATAGTCGATACATCGTCTCATCGATCCATCCTATGTTGAAACCTTCCATGTGCTGACTTAAATGCGTACTTCATCTTGTCTATCTTAACCTCCTTATCTCTCACCTCTCCTTCTAACTTTCTTGATTAGCTTCTCAAATTAACACCTGTCTCTCCTCTCTTCTCCCGAATGTGGTAATAATCTTGTCGGTTTGGAGACTCAATCCTCGACTCTAACCCATTAATGGTATGTCCCAAGTGGGTCCTAATAGCTTCTTTCTCATCCTCCACCTATCCGCCTTTCGGGGTGATGCCCGCAAGCCTTGTCGGCCAAGTCCCGGTTCCTAATTATCGGTGGTGCACCAATGCCTCAAGCAATCTTTGCGACTTCTTTCGTTCCCCCACTAATACAACTCCTTCAACTCATGGACCTTTTCGTCCAACTCTGTAATCCTATCCATTAACTCATCCAATAAAGTATCCTCAGGTGCTTCTTCCGAGTCCTCCTCGGGCTCCTCTTCCTCTTCAGGATACTCCTCTGGAGTCTCGAGTCGACCATTGCCTCAAATTTATAGGCTCAATACAAATTGCCACCAACCGCGAACCACAACGTGGATATCTCTAACCTCTTCTTGTCCTGACATTCTTCAAACAAGAAAAAAAAATCACTCAGTTAGTATTTTAAAATAGTTGTTTTTATTTTTAGGAAAAATACATTTGACACAACCCCTAGAACCCTACATGAGTTCATCTCTTTATTTTCTCCACTAACTTCCCTAAGGTTATAGTCTAAGGTTCCCCACCTAAGGTTTATAACCTATTGCTCTGATACCAACCTGTGACGCCCCCAAATTCGTGTAACATCGATTACAGGACATGGTGCTCACGATATAACATACATCATCATCTATCTAAGTAACTCTAATAATAATAATAATAATATTAACTATTACATACTTATTCAAAATAAAGTCCCAAGTCTTTACAACCTTTAATAAACTGAAACATAAACTTAGCGTTTATCGCTACATCACATCATATACGGAAATATAATTATTACATAAATAACTCTCATCATTTCATCTTAGACTTTCCTTTGTCCTTGCCCGAGCCCCCTACAAGTATCAAATATAATCAAAAAAGTTTAAGCAAGAATGAGCACAAATTGCCCGAAAGTATATAAAGTAGTTTGAGAACATACATCGTAAGTAGAAGCATTAGTATGAATATTTCTCAATAGTTGAAATAAATATCAAGAGATAAACCGGAATATCAAGATAAGAGTTCGGAATTCTCAATAAGCATACTAAGGGTGTTGTTAGATACCTCAAACATTACTTTGTTTCATCAAAAACCATCGAGACGGTTTAACAATCAAATAGATTGTAAACGGTCTCTGCAAGTACTCCAGGTGATTAGCCTATCGTACCCTACATTGTGCACAAGTATAAAGTTTAAACGCATAAGCGTAAATGGGACTATATGCACGTCATCAGTTACCCCGTTATCTGGGTTGTTCATCTTAGTATTCATACGGGACCTCACCAAAGAAATTTGGATTGGTAAACATCAAATAGCTTCAAAGGATAAGAATTGCTTAAACAATATACTATGTTTACATCAATAACATCTAGCTGGGACGAAAGCTAGAAAGCATGCTTGAATATAGTTCATTAAGGGAATACGAACTTTAAAGTATAGAAGTTGCAATAGGAACTGAATAATCATCAATAACGTTTCGCATCACAATTGAAGTTATAGAACTTTACAATAAAGGAGCTTGCACGAATGATTAATTAATCACAAGCCCAAACTTACCCTCACTACAATCAACTGAATAAGAGTTGAATAAATTCATAATGAAAAATAGGGTAAGAAACTTGCCTTGATCGTTGTTTACCAATAACAAAGTAACAACTTACAGCTATATGCACTTCACGTGCCCTACACAATTGTATAATCATGCACATCAACTATTAGCAACGCATAGTAGTTGTAATATAAACTTTACTCTATAATTTTCAGAGTTCACTCTATGATTTTCACTCTACTATCTGCACTCTACGATTTTTAGTGTTGACTCAACGATTTTCACTCTACTATCTGCACTCTACAATTTTCAGAGTTTACTCTACAACTTTCATTGACTCAACGATTTTCAGAGTTTACTCTACGATTTTCACTGACTCTACGATTTTCAGAGTTTACTCTATGATTTTCACTGACTCTACGATTTTCAGAGTTTACTATATGATTTTCATTGACTCTACGATTTTCAGAGTTTACTCTACGATTTTCATTGACTCTACGATTTTCAGAGTTAACTCTACGATTTTCACTGACTCTACGATTTTTAGAGTTTACTCTACGATTTTCACTGACTCTACGATTTTTAGAGTTAACTCTACGATTTTCAGAGTTTACCCTATGATTTTCACTGACTCTACAATTTTAGTCCCGCTAATCTAAAGATGATATGACCATGATACTTGGACACAATAACCTTCATACATCAAGGTATTTTACAAAAATATAATATTCATAAAACTAACATGCTAAGACCACAAACCAATCAGATAGAAAAGCGTCTGAAGCACTAGTTTTATATTTAGAAAAAATTCGAAATTTCCAAAATTCTTCAGATTTTATTACCAACATGCATGCTTACGATTTTCATAACTTGGTCAATTTAACTCCCTTTCCTATGAAATTTGGACAGGTTGTACCTCATGTTACATACTATTTTATAAAATTATTACATATGTTAATCGGGTCATATACACCATGATCCCGAGGCTCAGAAAAACCCAAAAAATCACAGATTACTAGTTAAACCCAATTTGACAAAAATCCGGGATTTTGCTTCTAGCATGCAATTAAATTATTCCTAATGTTCAGATCATCTACTCTCACATGTTTTCACATTTCACAACATCAAACTTCAACAAACTTCCACCTTTTTGATTAATTTAGCACCTTAGAGACATTTTATCAAAGGTAGAGCATGTATTGCTTAATTCTTCGATTTTCTATGAATTTGATGCATGATTAACCCATATCTTTTGTTGTTAATGATCTATAATCATCAAACAATAGTAACATGGCAACACAAAGCCACAACAAATCATTTACCAATTTTATATGCATTTTCTTCTCATTTTTGTTATAAAAATAAAATGGGTTCATGAATTACCTTTTGATGAATTTCTTCTTGGTTTAATATGATGCTCCTTCTCCTTGCTTGTCAAATCCTCAGTAATCCTCCAAAATTTGTTCTAACTCTCTTAGGCTCTCAATTTCTCTCCATGTTTACTCACTTGGTGGAATTTTCTTAAAAGAAAAGTGTGTTTGTATATATGTATAGCTTTGTTAGAGTCTTTTGATTTCCATAACCCCCAACTCCCATAACCTCCAACTCTAATGATTAGTTTCTCACAATACTTAATACTATAATAATGTAGTTAATTAATAGGAAGAATGTGGGAGTTAGAAAAACAAAAAGAATTTTGATTTTAAGGAATAAAATAAATTAGTTCCACCTTAGCTATTATGTAATATACGTATACTCCCTCCTTTGTCCCAATTTAATAGTCTCATGGGTCCATCAGTTCAGCTGATTTCTATTATAAAAAAAAATACATATATTATTCTAATCAATTAATAAGCTATTTGACTATATTACCCTTCGGAACCAATCTTTGCGAACCATATATCGATTCCTACTAAAGTCGACGTTCCGGACGTCATGGGACTATCTGTTTAGTCAAATTCATCTCTAAAATTTGTAGTTGACTTTTTCTCAAAAAAGTCAACAGGTTGACTTTGACCAAAAAGTCAAATGTGACACTTTTTCGTGATTACAGTCTATCCTGACTAATTTCAACATTCCGGAGCCGAATACACAGTCTGCATCTCTACATTCTGCTCCTAACTCCAGCTCATGATTTAATACCATCCCACGTAATAAAATAAAATAATTTTCTACTTAATTTTATTTAAATAGTTAAATAAAACTAAACCAACCATTTAAATACATCGCATCACATATCTTGAAATAACACATATATGTACCACACACATACATCTAATAAATGAAATCACCCAAAAGATTCATATAAATTCATTTATTAACAATTCTTAAATTACATAAATAAAATATTAAAAAATAAATAAAAATAAAACTCGGATATTACAGCAAATCACCATGGACTTTGTGGTGGGACTTCTAACCACAAGAAAAGGATACGATGCTATTTGGGTGTTAGTGGATCGGCTCATTTTCCACAAATAGGAATTAGGTATAACCTAGAACAGTTAGCTAAGCTTTATGTCAAAGAAATCATTTCTAGACATAGAGTACCTGTTTCGATTGTGTTTGATCGTGATCCACGTTTCACCTCGAACTTTTGGAGGAGTTTGCAAGAGCAATTGGGAACGCATTTGAGATTGAGTATGGCGTATCATCCACAGACGGATGAACAAACTGAACGGATCATTCAAACACTAGAAGATATGTTAAGATATTGCGTTATAAATTTTAAAGGAAATTGGGACGAACATCTACCTTTAGTAGAATTCACGTATAATAATAGTTTTCACGCTAGTATAGGCATGTCGCCTTACGAAGCGTTGTATGGGAGGAAGTGCAGAACACCACTTTGCTTGGATGAAGTAGGTGAACGCCGAATGTTGGGACCTGAGATGGTGCAACAAACGACATATATGGTTGAGTTAATAAGAACCTGATTGGTAGCGGCTCAACATAGACAAAGAAAGTATGCAGATCCTCATCGAGAGAAGAGGAATTTGAAGTAGGATCGTATGTCTTTCTAAAAGTGTCGGCTTGGAAGGGGAAGATACGTTTTGGGAAGAAATTGAAGTTAAGCCCATGGTTTATAGGACCTTTTGAGATTTTAAGAAGGGTAGGAGAGGTAGCTTATGAAGTAGCTTTACCTCCAGGGATGGAAAGAATACACAATGTGTTTCACGTGTCAGTGTTGCGTCCTTATAAACCGGACTACAAACACGTAATAAAATATGAATCTATTCAAGTAGAAAAAGACTTAACATATGAAGAACTTCCGATTCAGATTGTTGATAGGAAGGAACAAGTCTTGAGAAATAAAGTAATACCTTCAGTAAATGTAATTTGGAGTAACCACGATGCTGAAGAAGCAACGTGGGAGCTCGAAAGTAAAATGAAGGAAAAGTTTCCTCATTTGTTGAGATGTTGAATTTATGTATTAAGTTAATGATGTTGTTTAAGACTTATTTGTTTATGTTTCCGCACAGATGTTTAAGGTTAGTATGACCTGGGGTTATGTTTATTATTCAGATGTTGTAACCCCATAAGGGGAAGATTTATTTCTATCTATTGCATGGTTTGCATTTATTATGGGTAGATAGATAGATGATATTTGTACAGTAAATACCAAATCTCGTGGAATCGAAGTACCCGGATTTGGGGGTGTCACAATAATAAAGAATGGAATAACAATAGTTCTCTCCATGAATATGAAAGAAATAATACCCCTTACGAGTATTGAAAGAAAATAATTATTTTCATTAATACGAAAGAAATAATACCCCTTACCTTAAAAAGAAGAGTATTCCGACGGTAGGGCGGAGATATACTTGAAGAAAACTTGCACTATTTTCTACGCTCAAAGCTTTCTTAAACTCTAAAGAAATACGCTCAAGATTATAGAAGAAGAATTCTCTTAATTTCTAGTGTATTTTTTAATTCTATCTAAGCATCCTATTTATAGGAGAATAGAAAGGATACTATGCAATAAAATATAATATATTCTATTTATAACTATATAATAAAACAAAATTTATAATATATATATATATATATATATTATTTAAAATCTAATAAAACAAATAACTTTATAAAAGTATTCTATTTTATATAAAAAGATTTTACTATGCAAACACTATGCAATAATTATTGTAGCAATAATTGAACAAAGCTAAGTGACTTCTCACGTAAGCATCAATAATCAATACCGTGTGCTACTTTCGAGATTGGCTTGGTGTTCCGTGTACCTTTAAGTCTAAATTTCAGAGTAAGCGAGCTTCTCGTTAGTGAGCCTTTCGGGGCTTTGGCTTGTCACATTAGTATGAAATCTTTTCTCGTTTGAAGCGCCCTCTCTTTCAAAAGAAAAGGAAATCCGGGCTGACGTCAACTAAGGAACCGGACACGGACACGGATTTGGGGCTTTCACGGGTTCCAAACCTTTCTCTAATAGAAAAGTTCAGCTTTGAAGCCGGCTGCTCTGCTATACTATACTAGTTGTAGGGCGCGGTAAAACTTCCGCCGTTATTTTCATAAAAATATTTTTGTCATTTTCTCAATCCGACAATAATTCCGTTGTGGGGTCCACCAATGATTGTACCATCATACGGATATTCGCTGACAAAAAGAATATTCCCCGACCAATCTAATATTATACAACAACTTGCATACTTTTCAAAATTTATAAATATTACCCACAACTATAACATTATCTCAAATCCACACTATAATTTTGAAAAAAATATTTTGAGAAAATTAAATCTTTATTCGTAAAATTTGGGATTTTACAGATGATATGGAGGTAACATCGATTAATACGGTGATGCCTGCCTTAGAGTCCACACCGACAGAGACAATGAGGGCAATGTACCTCTCAGTGCTTGACTGTAACGTGCAACTACACAATATGGTGCAACACCAGAAGGAAGAGATCAATGATCTCTATGTGGCCAAAGAGTCTGCAGAGTCAGACTATGAGATAGAGCATGATGAGAAAGTGCTCATAACGGACAAGGCTAGGGAATATAAGAACGAGGTCGTAGAACTTCGTAAGAAACTTGTTGAGAAAGACCAGAAGATAGCACGAATGTCATATATAAATGACAGTGCGCACGAGGATTTCAAGCTTAAAATAGCTTTTTATTCTATTGAGTTGGGACAGACTCGACATACTATAAGTCGAGATATTGTGTCGATTCTAGCTAACGGGAAGCATGAGAATGCTGTTAGACAGTATTAGAAGTTAGAATGGTAAATATTTTTGTGTAGTGACGTAAAACCCTCTTTTGTATAATTAAAGGGTAGTCTTTTTGTAAATCCCAATTTTTGTGAAAGTCAATTGCAGGATATAAATGTAATAGCTTGTGGCTATGGAAAACAAGTTGTAAATAGTCTTGAACTATAAAGAAGCATATTAATATAAGGATGTTTTTCTCTTAATGTGCTTTGTTGTGTATGAGTTATTGTTCAGTTGTTTGATGACTAGTAACCAAGTAAGTAAATAAGTAATAACGGGATTTTTCTTTATTAATCAGAAATGCCGCCAAGAAGAAGACAACGTAATCAAGAGGCGGAATCGCATAACGATAATCAGGGGGGTCCTAATAACCCTATGCAACTACCTTTAACGAAGCCGGGGGTAGAGCACCCGCAGGACCTAGGGTAGCTCGAACAACTACCTTTAAAGAATTTAAAAGTGTAAGTCCACCTGAGTTCAAGGGAACGACGGACCCAATGGAGGCCCAGACATGGGTCAAGGAAATAGAAAAGGCGTTTGTAATTACAAACGTAGACGAGGTGCAAAAGACTTCTTTTGCGACCTACATGATGAAGGGGGAAGCCAACTACTGGTGGGAGGCACACCAGGGTGGGGCTAGAGCTGATGTCGTTACATGGGAACAGTTCAAGAAGGTATTATTCGAGAACTACTTCCCTACTACCATGCAAGGGGGAATGGAGATTAAGTTCCTAGAACTTAAGCAAGGGGACATGACGGTTCCCCAATATGCGACCAAATTCAATGAATTGGCAAGGTTTGCTCCACACCAAGTGAACACGGAGAAGAGAAAAGCAAGTAGGTTTGAGCAGGGCCTGAAACCTTGGCTCTATAGTAGGATTTCAGTTTTTCAGAGTGCGTCCTATGGGACCATTATGGAAAAGGCGATAATATCAGAGGGTGGTAGTGAGGCGTTGACCCAATACCACAAGGAACGAAAGAAAAAGGGTAAAGGAGAGGGAGGAAATAAGGCAGAGATTGCCAGTGGTAGTGGCAACATGCCTAAGAGGAAGAATTTTAACCCTGGGAATACTGGGGTGAAACAAGGGGATCTTAAACGTAGGATGGAGGCATGGAAGACATGCGACAAGACTAATCTGGGAGTCTGTCTCAAAGGGAAAATGGTTTGTTATAATTGCGGGCAGGAGGGTCACATATCTCCCAACTTTCCTAATCCTAATAAAAGCCGTGGCTATTTTATCTGTGGGTCGATGGACCACATGGCAAGAAATTGCCTAAAGAAGGGGGCAGAGGGTAGTAAGGGTTCCAGTAGTGGTAATTTAGTCATTTCTGGACCAATACCATCATTGGGTAGACCCTCTGCCCGAACGTTTAATATGACTGTCCAAGATGCGGTTGCATCAGCGGATGTAGTAGAAGGTATCATTCTGGTCAATGAAATAAATGCTTATGTGTTATTTGACTCGGGTTCTACTTGTTCTTTTATAGCATGTGGATTTACTAAGCAACTGGGATTAAATCCTGAAAAGTTAGAAATACCTTCAGATGTTAAGGTAGCAAACGAGGAGATAATTCCCATTGAAAACATTCATAGCAATTGTTTCGTAGATATTAGGGGTAACAGATTATCGATAGATCTTTTAGCGATAAGGTTAAGCGAATTCGATGTAATTCTAGGTATGGATTGGTTAATTAACCATAGAGCGATAATAGACTGTCATAGAAAGAGTGTAAACCTAAGGCTTTCTAAGAAACCTGAGATGGTGTTTTATGGTAATAAATCACCGGGATGTTCTTATTGTCTAACCATGACAAAAGCTAGGAAGATGTTGAAGAAGGGGTGTAAGGGTTACCTGTGCCATGTTGTGGATACCCAAAGAGTGGTAGCATCATTGGAACAGATAGCAGTAGTTCAAGAGTTTGCGGATGTGTTTCCGGAGTAGTTACCCGGTATTCCGCCAGATAGAGATGTAGAATTTCTGATTGATTTGCTGTCGAGTATGGCACCAATTTCAAAGGCACCATATAGGATGACGCCAGTAGAGATAAAGGAGTTAATGGTTCAATTACAAAAACTATTAGATAGAAAGTACATTCAACAGAGTATAGCTCCTTGGGGAGAACCGGTATTGTTCGTAAAGAAGAAGGATGGGTCGTTACGACTTTGTATCGACTATCAAGAGTTTAACAGGTTAACGATTAAGAATAAATACCCGTTGCCCAGGATGGATGATCTATTTGATCAGTTAAAAGGGGCAAAGTATTTTTCTAAGATAGATTTGCGTACGGGGTATCATCAACTGAAGGTGAGGAAGGAAGATGTACCTATGATGGCGTTCAAAACTCGTTATGGGCATTACGAGTTTCTGGTTATGTTGTTTAGGTTGACGAATGCGTCAGCCGCAATTATAGATATGATGAAAAGAGTTTTCAAGCAGTATTTGGACAAGTTCATTGTAGTGTTCATTGATGATATTGTAGTCTATTCTAAGACGCCAGAAGATCATGCTGAACATTTAAGGATAGTGTTGGAAACACTACGAAGGGAGGAGTTATATGCGAAATTCACTAAGTGTGAATTTTGGCTTGAACGAGTGCAGTTTCTAGGACATGTAATAGATAAAGATGACATATCTGTAGATCCAGCGAAGGTGGAAGCGGTGAATGAGTGGGAGCAACCAAAAATGCCAACTGAGGTTCAGAGTTTTCTAGGGTTAGCGGGATACTATAGAAGGTTCATTCAAGACTTTTTTTAAAATAGCTACTCCGTTGACGAATCTGACAAGAAAGTCGGTGAAGTATGAGTGGACAGAAAAGTGTGAAAATAGTTTTCAAGAACTAAAAATGAGGTTGAGTGAGGCACATGTATTATCCTTACCAGATGATACAGGGAATTTTGTAGTTTATAGCGATGCTTCGCATAGAGGAATGGGTTGCGTGCTCATGCAGCATAACAAGGTCATTGCGTATGCGTCACGCTAGTTAAAGGATTATGAGAAGGTCTATCCTACTCATGACCTAGAATTGGCAACAGTAGTGTTTGACTTAAAAATATGGAGACATTATTTATATAGGGAAAAGTGTGAGATATACACGAACCATAAAAGTCTGAAATATATCTTCACATAGAAGGAGTTGAATATGAGGCAGAGAAGGTGGTTAGAGTTGATAAAAGATTATGATTGTTATATCTTGTATCATCCCGGGAAAGCGAACTTAGTAGCCGACGCGTTAAGTCGAAAGGGTAGCGAAAAGTTGTCAATGTTAACGACTCGGAATGAGTTATTAACGGAGATTGCATGAATGGAGTTAGAAGTTAAGTTACCAAGTGAAACGGTGGATATGTTATTCTTAATGGAGACTCGACCAACAATAGTGGAACGGGTTAAGGAAGTACAGTTGAGTATAGAAGAATGTGAACGAATGAAAAGGATAATGAAAGATGACGTGAAGACTAAGTATAGCCTTGATAAAGAAGGTTTACTTCGTTTTGAAGGAAGAATTTGGATTCTAAATAATTTTGATTTAAAAGAATAGATTATGTATGAGGCTGATAGTTTGAGGTACTCGATACATCTGGGTAGTACTAAGATGTATCAAGACCTTCGTTAGAACTTTTGGTGGTCGAACATGAAGAGGGAGATCGCAGAATATGTTAGTAAGTGCTTAACTGTCAAAAAGTTAAGGCTGAGCACCAAAGACCGATTGGGTTGTTGCATCCACTAGAAATTCCAGAGTGGAAATGGGAGCATATCACCATGCACTTTGTGGTGGGACTTCTAACCACAAGAAAAGGATACGATTCTATTTGGGTGTTAGTGGATCGGTTAACCAAATCGGCTCATTTTCCACAAATCGGAATTAGGTATAACCTAGAACAGTTAGCTAAGCTTTATGTCAAAGAAATCATTTATAGACATGGAGTACCTGTTTCGATTGTGTCTGATCGTGATCCATGATTCACCTCAAACTTTTGGAGGAGTTTACAAGAGCAATTGGGAACGCATTTGAGATTGAGTACGGCGTATCATCCATAGACGGATGAACAAACTGAACGGATCATTCAAACACTAGAAGATATGTTAAGATATTGCGTTATGGATTTTAAAGGAAATTGGGATGAACATCTACCTTTAGTGGAATTCACGTATAACAATAGTTTTCACGCTAGTATAGGCATGCCGCCTTACAAAGCGTTATATGGGAGGAAGTGCAGAACACCACTTGGCTTGGATGAAGTAGGTGAACGCCGAATGTTGGGACCTGAGATGGTGCAACAAACGAAAGATATGGTTGAGTTAATAAGAACCTAATTGGTAGCGGCTCAACATAGACAAAGAAAGTATGCAGATCCTCATCGAGAGAAGAGGAATTTGAAGTAGGATCGTATGTCTTTCTAAAAGTGTCGCCTTGGAAGGGGAAGATACATTTTGTGAAGAAATGGAAGTTAAGTCCAAGGTTTATAGGACCTTTTAAGATTTTAAGAAGGGTAGGAGTGGTAGGTTATGAAGTAACTTTACCTCCAGGGATGGAAAGAATACACAATGTGTTTCACGTGTCAGTGTTGCGTCCTTATAAATCGGACTACAAACACGAAATAAAATATGAATCTATTCAAGTAGAAAAAGACTTAACGTACGAAGAACTTCTTATTCAGATTGTTGATAGGAAGGAACAAGTCTTGAGAAATAAAGTAATACCTTCAGTAAAGGTAATTTGGAATAACTACGATGCTGAAGAAGAAACGTGGGAGCTCGAAAGTAAAATGAAGGAAAGGTTTCCTCATTTATTTATGTAAGAATAGCGAGATTCTGGGGACAGAATCCTTATAAGGAGGGAAGAATGTAACACCCGAGAATTTCATATTTTTAATGAATTAAATTTTTATTTGATCATGTGGATTAAATGAATTTAATTGATTAATTATGTGAGTAAGGTGTTTGTAGGTCGTTCTATGACCTAGAATGTGTGAATGTGGTTAGTATTCTGGCTATGTGCTAGGATTAATTGTTTTGAATTATCAAGACGAAAAGGAAGGTTTTCTGAGAAGTTTCCCATAAAAACATTATTCATCCAATTTCGTTCAGAGCTTAGGTTTGAAATTCCGAGAAACGCGTGATGACTGAATATGAAGATATTATGGAATATCTAATAATATTTCCGTTATGGCAAACGAAGTTTTCGCCTACGGACTTAAAACCTAAGGGTTTGTGAAAGTGATTTCTGAAAGGGAAATGTAATGCGTATACTCATTTCGGTTATTATATGTATGAGATACTAGTATTATACTAGTTAGAATACGAGTATAATATTAAGGATGGTAGAACGTATAATACAAGTATCGTATAAGTATTGGACGAAGAGAATACGAAAGTTATACGCGTAGAATACGAGAAGACCAAATGGATTAGGAGTTAAGGATTTTATACAATCCAATTGGACTTGGACTAATAGCAAGCCCAATGAATTTAGTGAACAAGCCCAAGTCAAGGCCAAATTTTAATTAAAGATAAGCCCAATCCAAGATACTAAATCGCGGGTCAAACCAGCGGGTCACGGGATGGGTAAAACCCATGGGGGCAACCCATGGGATGAACCAAGAGGGAGGTGGGCCGGCCACTTGGCCACCAAGTAAAGTGATTACTTGGTGGCTAAGTTGGAGAGGAGGTGTGAATAGTAAGGAGGTGGCCACTTTGTCCATTATGCCCTCCATTTGGTTTTCCTATAAATTCAAAGCTTAGGTTGGCTTTTAATGTTTTACAAAGATTATCCAACCTATATTGAGAGAGAGAGAAAGAGCTAGAAACACTTAATCACTCTACTTCTAAGAAAACCATAAGATGTTTATCAAAAACGCGAAGAACGACAAAGGTAATATCTCATAAACCTTAGTCTTCATCTCTTTCGATTTCTTTCTCGTATAGAATCGGGAATTGGTGGAGCGTGTTTAGTGAGGAGTAATAAGAATGTCTATTAATATTGAAAACATTGATAAGTCATGACCAAATGAAAATCGTAAGTGTTTACGTGAGTTAAAAACCATAGAAAGTTAGGAACGTAAACTTAGTTGTGATCAGACGATTCGAAAACCATCATAGCTAGGGTATGTGCATATTGTTTGGTTAGGATGTATATGATGAATCAATGGAGTGTTCCATTTTATTTGGCTTATAGAACCCGAGTAACGAAGTTATGACAAATTTTGTGAAAATAGACGTTAAACGTCGAAATCGTAGAAATCTCGGATTAAAGGTCAAAAGTTGCCGTGTGACTTGAAAATTTTGGTTTCCAATGTCAACACGTGAGATAAGGTATTTAAGAGTCGTGGACGCAAGAATCGTCTAATTCCCATTTATAACGAAGAAAACGAGTATTGAACGGTCGAAAACGTTAAACGAACGCTCAAAAATGAACTCAAATGTGAATTCCGAGATTAATGGATTCTAAAATGTAAAATTCTTATATGAACACATAGAGGGTGTAATTTGTGAGTTGTAGGCTTTCAAATGAGTCAATTCGAATGTAAACCGAAGAAGTTATGAAGTCGTGAGTTTCGTTAGAAAAACAAAACTGTTTTGGCCAACTGGTGCACATGGGCGGCGCCACAATGCTAACCCAGTGTATAATGGTCGCGCCGTAGAGCCAAGTCCGGGCAAAACTATTGGAGAGTGGCGTCGCAGCACCGATTTTATACTAGGATGTCTCGCCGCAGCGCCGGCAGTGTAAAAATGTTGACCAAGTTAGGTTTTGTTCCATTTCAATTTAGACCTAAGGTAAGACATTGAAGGTACTTAATGTAAATAATAAGACTAACCTTTAATCACTAATAAAGTGATAACTTTAGAAGATTTTGTATGGTTTAATAGAAATTAAATGAAGAACGCAAGAAGGTAATAAAGGAACCATGAATGATGTTCAATGTTGGTAGTTCACCAATGATGATCGAATGTCGGTTAATAACGTAATAACGTTTATGAGCCGTAACGAAGTATAGAAAGTTGAACTGACTTTATTAACGAAATAAACTCAATTATGACATAGAAGAGAAAGAAGTTGGTTAGGACAATAAAGTTACTTGTTTTGTAACTAATTACAGGGTGCTATTTGAATATATCATGTAGATCCTGTAAAGACTGAGAATTGATTGAATATTATATTCGAAGATGCTTTAAGGTAAGTCTTTCTTAACGCTTCTCTAACCTCCGTGTTAGCCATGTTTTCTATGATTCAAGTTATAAGATGCATGAATGGTTTTAAATAAAGAGTCGATTCATGTTTTAACTCGGCTAGACAAGTATTGAAGAATTAATTGATTTGTTACAAGTCTTTCGATATAGAACTGTTAATGTTATCCTATGCCAAGAATTTGGTATGGATGTAAAGGTATGTTTTTCTATGAACAAACAAAATTATTTTCATCGATTATTTGATGGGCACGCAAGGTTGCCAAATGTTAAATGTAAATACGTTTAACGGAAGAGTGTTGATCAACATAGAGTACAATAGGCTGATCACCTAGAAGTGCTCGTAAGTAAAGATGGATGGATGGCTTTAGTGCCGGATGTCCTTTTCAAGTATGAAAACGAAAAAGAGTATGTTTATGGTCTTTTGACCGGTTCAGAGTTCCTAAATTATTATATATGCGTGAGAATTATTGTTAAAAAATGAGAAGTACTATTTAATGTTTCTTAGTGCTTTATAGTTAATTGTTCAGTTATGGAAAAGAAGTATGTAATTGCTAATGTGGTATTCATATAATTCCTTGTTAAGACTTGCTAAGCTAGTTATGCTCATTCTTGCTTGAACCATATGTTTGCAGCTAATGCCGAACGAACTGAGAGTTCTAAGAGAGATAAATGCAAGGCTAAAATGGATAATTGATCGTCCTGTAATAGATTAGTGTATTTGTATGTAATATACTTATGAAAAACAAAGAATGAATTCAGTTATGAACCTAGGAAAGGATTTATTACGAATGTAATAAGATTATAGTGAATACAATCATTTTGTTGTTGTCTCAATGGAATGACTGTATGAATTGTAGTATCGTGGACCACCAACTGTCGGGTTTGAAGATACCCGGATTTGGGGGCATCATAGTTATACAATACTTGTTCTATTGTATACCTCTTGAGATTGTTATTCAATTTAAATATCATTTATTGTTGAACCTTGTTAGACTAGTGAACCCTTATTGATTCGAATAGTCCATAGTTGATGAACTTTCTAAATTTCAGAACCCTTATTGATTTATCCAAACCAAACTTCCTTTGGTGCAGACTCTAATGTCAAACTAAGATGAACAACCATGTATAGGGATTACTTATGCGTTAGCGTTAAGATATTGTGCACAGTATGGTACTAAGGGTTGATCCCCCTAAGTACGAATAGAAGAGTCCATAGTCTTATGACTGTTAAAGGTTTTAAGTATAACCCTTGATAACCTAGGACATAGTTCAAGGTCTTATGACCCTCAGAAATCTTTTGATTCTTGTTATTCATTCTTGATTCAAAAGTTTAGTTTTATTCCAGAAGTCTTTGATTCACTCGCATGTTATTATATATTGTTATTTCATTTTTATACTTGTGGGCAATCATGCTCACTCTTGCGTAATAATAACATTGCAGTTAAGAACGAAAGGT
This sequence comes from Panax ginseng, assembly GCA_020205605.1. NCBI lineage: Eukaryota > Viridiplantae > Streptophyta > Magnoliopsida > Apiales > Araliaceae > Panax > Panax ginseng. Next base: position 61,527,044 of record CM035148.1, read on the forward strand.
CCGACGAGCCTTCTACTAGCAAAGGCAAGGGAAAGATTAACAAGTGATGAAGACTTGTTGTTTTATGTGATGATGTATTTCTGTTTAGACTTATGTTAACGATGTGTAAGATGATTAATTGTTTATGTTTCCGCAGTTAAGATTTAAGGTTAGTACGACCTGGGATTTATGTAATTATTCAGATGATGTAACTCCTTAAGGAGAGGATTTATTTATATCTATTTATGATTTCATTTATTATGGGTAGAGATATTTGAGGTTTAAATAGTGAACACTAAATCATGTGGGAATTGAAGTACCTGGATTTGGGGGTGTCACAATACCAAATCACAGTTTATGTTCATAATCATACTAACAAATTCATCTTTGCACTACGGCCAAAGATATTCACCAACAGTTCATCTTTGCACTATATGCCAAAGATATTCAACAACAGGACATGTTTGCACCACGGGCCAAAGATATTCATCAACAGTTCATCTTTGCACTACAGGCCAAAGATATTCAATAATAAGTCATATTTGCACTACGGGCGAAAGATATTAATATCTCAAAGAAATATATAATCATTTCAGAATTTATATAAACAATAATTATAACCATGTTAATCAATTCACATTTGCATTTAAGCTAAATATAATCGTTTATAAATTCAATGGTCATGATCATACCAGTTAACAATTCATCTTTGCACTACTAGCCAAAGAGAACCCATAGTCACGATCATACCAATAATCTACCCATCTTTACACTCAAGTGAAAGAGAAATTCCATCACCATGGTTATAAAAATGTTATATATGATAATAAAAAATAATATGATCAAAACATGGATTTAATTTCAAGAGCAATATTCAAAAATCAACGATAATTTGGTCTGAAAAAGAAACCAAGGTTGTCGTGAATAGTACCCCATGAATAGTAATTCGTGAATAGTAACTCGTGAATAGTACTTCATATTCGTATAAAGTACCGTATACGTAAATAATGTCATATATGTAGATAGTGCCATATACATGAATAATGTCGTATACGTGAATACTGCCATATACATGAATACTGCCGTATACGTGAATAGTAACCCTGACACAAAAAGGTAAAAATTTAACAATAAAATTTATATCAATATTTTGGTATAATGAAAATGCTTAGAACACAAAAGCAGAAAATTTAATAAAATAATAATATTTATAAAAACAAATTCCTACGCCCACCTTAGAAATCTGAATTCAGCATTTTGCAACTACTAGTGGGGCCCACCAACACACAAAACATGTTTTACACATTTTTTGTAACAAAATTAATTCAGACCCAATATTTCGGAACTTCAATAATTCAAAATAAATAGCCCTTTTATCAGAAAAATTTGAATCGTATGTCCATTCCATAGGAAATTCAATTCTCTAAAACTTTGTAAGTTTAAGTTTTTCCAAATTCCAAATAGATATTGACTGAAATTCACATACGACGATTTTACATGCTATAATCAAATTTCAGTGAAAAATGGGGCCCACCGACATGTTTAACATGTTTTATAGCATTTAATGTAACAAAAATACTCTTCATCCTTATATATTCATATATCACACATTCAATTAAAAATATCACCATTATTATATTATTATAATATAATAATATATTTAAATAAATTATTTTATTAGAAACGATAAAATATCAATTTTCAATAATTGTCACTTTTCTAAAAATTCCTCCATTTATATCCAAATAAATAAATATTTTCCTTATCATAGAAATCAATAATTAATTATTCACAAATAATATTACAGAATCATAATACTGACAACCAGGTTGTTTCTAGGAAAGAGGGGGCTTTACAAAAAGGATTTCTCCTTACTGGCGCGCAATTAGGTGACCAAACCTCTTCTTAGACATAACTTTCTAGACATTGCCAATAATGTTATCTAGTAATATTATTAAAATAATATGAATTATGTATCTGATAATGGGAAATACTGTGCAATGACAATTATTGAAACAACAATAATATAAAATATCAACGTAGCAATTATTGAATCAATAAAATAAAATATTGAACAGTAATTACTATAACAATAATTGAGTAGTGCCTTCTTACGTAAGAATCAATAATCCAAATATATTGTGCAATCATCGTGTGTACTCTTGTGCAACCACGCGTACATTTTACTTTACCCAATTCGGGGTATTCCAATAGTTTTAATTTAGAAATAACTACTTCCTAGTTATTTATAAAAATTCATACTTGTCATTTTCTTCATCCGAAGCTGCTTATTACATTATGGGGCCCACAAATAGTCTGCTACCAACAGTATGCGAAAATTCTCCGACGGTAAGAATATTCCACGACCAAACGAATATTCCCCGACAACAATGAGTATTTTATAACCACTTGTTTATTTAAAATATTTACATATATCACCTTTAACTTTAACCTTTTATCAATTTAACCATTTATTGAATAGTAATTATAAGAAAAATTGAATACTTTTTTTTCATAAAATTCGGGGTCTTAAACCAGTGGCATATCCCCTACTATTACGTGAAACTCAGCAAAGCAAAAAGGCTAAGAAGAAAATGATGAATATGGCTGCAATGATGGCTACGGGATGACAGTTGGCCAACTCTTCTTTACCCAACATTCCCTTTTAATTTCAGTTGGAGAAAACCATGGTGCAATGTCATGGACTGGACACTCAATTCTCTATAAATAACACCATCTCATTCTCAAGTCTATGTTACTTGAAATTATTTGTTAAGGGTAAACTGAAAGGGTGAGTTGATGAGCATTGAGGAGGGTATAATCAAAGTAGTGAGGAGTCCAATTCAAGCTTCAAGAGGTATAAAATCTAATTTTATGTTCTTAAGCTTGAGTGTTGTCAAATTCTAGTAATTATTTAATTCTCTGTTAATTGGCATGGATTACCAAGCCATTATGTTATTTGAGCTTGTATACATGTTTAGGAGTCTTATAGTTGTCGGGTTACAAGTTTGGCATGGGTTGGAATGAAGCTCTGCAGAAGCAGAGCCTTCATTTCAGAAATTACTAGAAGTGGCTGCCGCCAACTTCCACTTCTATATCATATGATCACATGCTACCACGCCTCTTGCCAACATGTGTCACGCTTTTATGGTCTTTTATTATTCTAAACATGTTACTTTGGTTAGAATATGCATATAAATGACCCTATCATGTGGTTAGATATTGTTTTGAACATAGTACATTGTTTTAGCTTGATGTAAGTTGAGTTTTCAAGTAAACTTCAACATTTGGAAAACTAGAAATGGTAAACTTGGATTAATGTATATTCTGATTTTGTGAGCATGTGTAAATAACCTTGGTATGCACGTATATGAGTATAACATAAGGAAAAACTAGTTTGGTGTATAATAGAGTTTTCTAGCTTGGTTTTAATGGATTGCTAAAGGAAAACTTGAAGTTTTGCAAAATAAAGTATGATGAGCATTATGTTTTAAAATTCTGATATTTCTAGCGTATATAAATAACTTGAGTTTGTGCACAAATGCGTACGAAAGTATGATTTAGACAGTGTGTGCTTATCTTGCATGCTTAAATAAGTTTACTAAAGAGACTTAAAATTTCAAATATAAACTTGATAAACTATGTACATTGAGTTAAGATTATGAGCATGCTTATGTGGTTTAATTTGTGTATATGAGATACCATGATTAGGTGTGTTATGCATGTAGATATGATTAATATGAATGCCTAATGAGTCCTATGCATAGTAAAACTAGTTAAATGTGGCTTAGAACAAGAATGAATGAACTAGAATGTCATAACTTGTAACACATAACTAATCTAATGCAAACATGAGTTTTTGAGACCTATGGATCATATTGTATGTGTTCTACGATTAAACGTAAAAAAATTATGAATTGAGCCTTTAAAGTCTTGATTAAATGAGAATAGATGGTGACCTATGATAATGTTATGATATGAAGTCAAACTTGGTTATCCACCTACTAACATTTGTGTATTGCATGATTATTTATGTACGTATGTTTAGTATATGCACCTTCGACCTTCTGAGGAGGAGCAACCACTGCTTTGAACTAAGAGTCGCGTGGTAGCATGGCCTCCTTAGTACAAATCAGAGCGTCCGTGCTACCTGGCAGAAGATCGGTTTTATTCGCTATTAATTTGTAGGAGTTGCATACTTGTATTATTACTCTAGCATATATTATATGACCAGTACATTTCCAATGTGTTAAGAAGCAAGCTAGATGATAAGAGTGAATGTATAATGATGTGATTATAGACTTTCAAGTGATAAGTCCAAAAAGTATTTACAAACTATAAAGCAACGATTAAAGACTATGTTATTTGATTTCATGGTGACTTATAAACTGATTTTGTGTAATAAGTATGCAAGGTGTGGAATGAAGTATGTGAAAAGTATACAACTAAGTTAAATGTTTAAGTATGCATTTTGTGACTCCCCCAAATTCAGGTACTTGAAACCCGAATTCAGTGTTTCACGATACCATTTCTTTAAGCGGAATAATAATAATATTGTCATAAATATCAAACTTAATTTACATATCAGAGTTGTCTAAATCCCAGGTATGCGACCTTATAACATTTCATTACATGATACATAATAATATCATCATCTTATTTAAGTCTAGATATTACATAAGATAACATAACTTATTCTGATAGCTTTCCTTTCCCTTTATTCCTGGCAGAGCCCTCTAGTTGGTCATACTTAACTGAAAACATTTAATTTAAGCAAGGATGAGCATTTGAGTGCCCAACAAGTAATAACAATTATAAATATTAGCTGAAAGGATTAAATATTTTCTTTGTACTACCCTTCTACAACAAATCAATGGTTGTGAAGTAATCTGAATCGATAATAATAACATAACAACTCTCTATCAAATTTTTGAAACTATGTACTGACTATAAATAGGGTTAAGGTGACATACTATGAACATTGTTCTCAATTTTTGAATAGGTTTAACAGAACTTCATCCGCAAACCGTCATAACTTATGGGTGCGAGGGTGTACATCCCATGGGTCATGTATTGATCAATACTACATGCAAGAACGATATTATCGTTCATTCTGTCCGCCTTGGGCGCATAAAAGTTTTTCCTTGATCGGGATGTTCATACTTAGTCTGGAATCCAAATCAAAATAATTTGATTGGATACAAAACGGTTTTATCATATTCAACGATATTTCTAAATCTATGTCTAGCTGGTCAAATAGCTTAGATGACTCTTTATTATTGTATACATACTGGTATCAATAGGTATATATATATATATATATATATATATATATATATGTGTGTGTGATTAAATATAATGATTATCCAAGTGGGGACACTTGAATAACCATATTTAGAAATTAACTGACAGAATATATATCTGAATTACAATATAGTACCATGTTAATAATCAATGATCGGATATAACACGTATAACAATAGGGTTAATAATCTGGTACAATAATAATATAATTCTGAAACTTTCTTACTCATGTCCATTGCATAAAGAAAATGAAAAGGTAAAGATCTTTGCTTACGATATCCGTTGAATAAAGTAAAATAAGAGTTTAAGATACTTGCCTGGTCTGCTGTTTACAATATGAAACTTAGTTTTATCTTTTATACCGAAACATATCATTAATAAGATCATTCTATCTATTAGAAAAACATATCATAACACACAATACTGCTATTTGCAGTCAGAATATAACCTAGGCACATTGTCACATAGATTTAACAGTCATTGAATCACAAACAAACACTTATCAAGTTAAACTATCTAGGTCTGGATCAGTTTCTAAGATATTTCGGTGTACCGACGACTTTACCGGGTAATTATAGAGTCTAAAACTCTATTTTATAATTCAAAAGATTTAAATATCAGTCATAATATTTTTAATAGCCATATAATAATTTTTAATTAATTCTTATAATTTATCATAAATTTTCAAACACCAGAATCAATATTAAATGATTTAATTATCAAATAATTCTATTCTCATTAATATTTAATTAATATTAAATTATTAATAAAACCATTGCCAAAATCTTAAAGTTATTTATAATAACTTAAAATACTTTTAAAACATTAGCATTACCCTTAAATGATTTTTAAAACATTTAAAATCATTTTTAAATAATTATCATTAATACTTAAATATTAATGCACTATTTACCAAAATATTAAAAGTCATTGATTATAACTTATATTTTTTTAATTCATTTATATCCTTTTTAAATGATTTTTAAACAATTTTTAAAGTATGTATTTAATATAATTATTAAATAAATCAAATATCATTTAATATTAAATAATTAATGAATTTTACCTTTAAATATTGAAAGTTATATTTTATAACTCATAATATTTTTAAATATCTTAGTTTCATTAAAAATGATTTTTATAATATTAAAATCATTTTAAACTAATTTATTTAATATAATTATTAAATAAATCTAATATCATTCATATTAAAATATTAATATTTTTCATGATAAAATATCAAAAGTTATATTTTATAACTTAAAATATTTTTATAACCTTTAAATCATTTTTATATAATTTTTGAATCATTAATTCTATTTTTCATAATTTATCTAATACATTTATTAAATAACTTAATTATCATTAATATTAATTAATTAATAAAATTCATCACCAAATATTAAAAGTCATTAAAAATAACTTAAAATATTTTCTTATACCATAATATAATTTTAGATGATTTTTCAAGTATTAAAATCATTTTTAAATAATTTATTTAATATAATAATTAAATAAATTAAATACCTTTAATATTTTAAAAATATTAAATATTTATGAAATATATTTAAAAATATAAAAAACTAATTTTTAGGCTTTAAAATAATTTTTAGTAATTTATTATGTATTTTTAATAATTTAAAACTAATTTTCTCTAATTATTTAAAAAAAATATTTATTTTGTAAATAAATCTGTCGCTAATGGGCCCTATAGCGACAAAACTGTCGTTATAGGTGTTCTTGAGCGTTCTTCAGTAAGCCCAGATCTTCAAACTCAATGAACATGGTATGTAGTTTGACCAGAAATATATCCTAGTTCTTGCTAGGTTCCGGGCTTTTTAATGAGATAATGTTGTAGTCCTGATGTAATACTACAACTCTAAGCAATTTACATGGCCATTACACAACTTATCAGAGAGATCTAAGCTTCAGAAAAGTCTGACAAACCTGTTCTTCATTTTCTGGGTTTTCCAGAAAAGGAAGAACAATTAAGGGTGCTATATTTAGGTCCTTATAGATTGCAGTCTAGGTCTTGTTTGTGTGATCTAAGAGTTCCAACTTATAGTAGTGATGACAAGGAACATATCTAACACACTAAATCAGTCTAACAACATCACAGTGGAGAGATCAAGGCCGGTCAACTGTTGTCAGAAATTAGGCTCTTGAAGGTTCTGGGTTTTCCAGAAATTACCAAAACAGGTGGTCAAGGCTACTTTGACCCGTAATAACTTTGTTCCAGTGCAATATCTAAGTGTTCTAAAGGCACGATCATGTAGCCTACATGTCAGTCTACAAAGATGATACAACAAAATAACCAAAATATCAAACAACAGCAAGATCTATGGCTTAGAAAAGCTTGTCAGAAGCTGTTCTTCACGATTTCTGGGTTTCCCAGATTTTGTCAAAGGCAGTTGGTCAACGGTGGTTTGACCACTTATATCTATGATTCTAAAAATGATATGGGTGATCTAATGACATGATTGTGTAGTCCATATGTTAGACTACAACATTAAAACAATAACAATGCTTAACTAACAAAGATCGACAAGATATAGGGACTGCAAATTGTTGTCGATTTTTTCGACAAATGGGTCACTGTAAATGCAGTTTTATGTGATCTAATTCGACTTTGACCTTTAATAACTTTCAATCTATAACAGATATAGACCTGATTCAAGTTCCATATCAAAGAACTCATGACATACTACAACTCTAAACACTTAAACAACCAAAACCATAAACAAAGAAAGATCTACAAGAACTGACATTAGGCTGTCAGACACAAATTTTAACTTTTTCCAGATTTTGTAAATCTTTAAATTCGAGCATATAAATGTTATGGATCCACTATTTAGCAACCCAAATCATTGATTCACACCTTATACAACATATTTAAACATTCAAACTTCAAATCCTACATAGCATACAAGATCTGTAACAACCCGATATTTTCTATATAAATAAATCAGAAATTTTGCGTATAATTTTTTTTTTTAAGGATGAGGATTTGTACAAGAGAATGTGTGTATGTAATTATGTAATACATAAAAATATATTTATTACATGAATATTTGCAAATAATTTTATTTTAGAATTATTGATTATTATAAAGTATATTCTTATAATAATTAATTTACAGTGAAAATATTTTTATTAATTATTTTCTATGAAAACATGATTATTATATTATTTAAATAATATATAAAATGATTATAGAATGATTATAATAATTATTATATGAATTTATTTTGGATTAATTAAGTTATTTATTTTTAACTTAATATATGACAGATAAATCAGAGATGGAATCCAAACCCTAATTTTGGATTTAGATCAAGGAATGAGAATATTAATATAATATTATTTTAATTCGGTGCTATGAATATGTACAACATATGTGTACAATAAAACGGTAAGATTTCAAGTAATTACGCTATGTTATGAATGTCACGTGTTATGTGGTATATGATTTGTATTGTCGGTTTTAACGCTAATTATGGAAAAACCCTAGTTAATAATTTAAAAACCCTAATTTCTAAATGTTAGAAACCTTAATTAAAAACCCTAATTCAAAACTCACTTTGAGTTCGAAACTGCTATGTAACTGTATGATTACGATTATGGTGAAGTGTTATAGAATTTTATATTGATTAGGTAAACCCTATTTGATATTTAGAAATATTAAATTTCTAGAAAATCCTAATATTTATATTAGAAACCCTAATATTTAAAATTAAACCCTAATTGCTAAATTAGCAAGGTTAACGATTCTTATTATATTTTAACCCTAATGTTCCTATATAAAGTAATTAGAAAATCAATTTAATTAAGGAAACCCTAATTATAATTTTTAGAAATTAAAATTTTATTTTTGTGCAAACCCTAATTTGATTATGGTAAACCCTAATCGCTAAATTGGGAAGTTTAATGCTAATTAGTGTATCTTAAACCTAATTAGCAATGTACTAAGTAATTAAAAACCTAAATTAATTAAGAAACTATAATTTGTATTTTTTTAAAAAAACTAAGAATTTCATTTTTGTTCAAATTGTAAAATCCTAGAAATCCTATAATTTTGTGTTAAACCTTAGGGTTAAACCCTAAGGGTTTGTCATGATTACCATAATGCCATTAAATTTTATAAGCCAATGACCATGTTGTCCTTGCATTATTTAAGCTAGAATGTTAGATTTTGACCCAAGGAGAGTTGTTGGCCAACCCTATGCAAGCCCATGTGACAAATCTCAGAAAAATCTCAGCAGATCAGCAGCAAAGCTCAGCCAAATGCATTGTATTATCATATATATATAGATTGAAGGAGAGAGAATGAAACGCCCCGAGAAAATCAGATTTTTTAGAATTAAATTTTTATTTTTATTAAATGAATTTAATTAATTATTTATGTAGCAAGCTAATCGAAGGTCGTTCTCTGACCTAGAAATGTCAGAACTTCGTAAGATTTTGGCTACATGGTAGAATTAAAGTGTTTGAATTTCCAAGACAAAAATAAAAGCTTTCCGAGAAATTTTCCAAAAAACACTTCACGCATTTCTGATCGGGAATTATTTTTGAACTTCCGAGAAATACGTAACGATAGAATATTGATGTGAGATGGAATATCCAATAATATTTCAGTTATGAAAAATGTAATATTTCGCCTGTGGACTTAAAACTTAATGTTTAAGGAAAATGATTTACGAGAAGGAAATGTAATGTGATTAATGAATTAAGCGATGATTGTATAATACGTAGGTATTGTACGAGGTAGAGAATACGAGTATGATACGAGGTATTATACGAGTACGTATGAATGATGGTATATCGTATATGAGTAATAAGTATACGAGTTAGAATACGAGAATTATACGTAGAGTATATGTTGTAAGGCTTTAAGCCAATTGTAATGAATTAGTAGGATTGTGTAGGAAATGGTTAAGTCCAATAGAATTAATGTGCACGCCTAAGTGTTTGTAATGTGAAGCCCAATGTAAATTAATGTGAAGCCCAAAATAAGTTAAGGATCAAAGCCCAAGTGTTTCATAATGCAAGCCCAAATGAGTTAAGTAAGTTAATTAAGCTAAGGCCCAAAGTTATTATCCAATGGGTAAGAACCATGGAGCAACCCATGGATGATCCAATGTGATGAACAAGTAAACTTAAGGGCTAAGTGTTGTGGGGAACAAGTAGACTTAATGATTAAGTAAGTGTGATGGACAAGTATATGTGGTGACCAAGCAAATAATGTGGGGAGCAAGCTTACTTAATGCCTAGGTAATGAATAGTAAGGAGGTGGATGGATTAAAGACTAAACTACCCTAACTTAGGATTTCCTATAAATAGCAAGCTTTGTAATTCATTTGTGGGTTGTTATATTTTTATCCAACTAAAGGTTGAGAGCTTATTTGGTTGAGAGAATTAGCACTTATAAAGTTAGACTTTATTTGTTAGCCTTTCCACCTATAACTTATAGCTTATTGGTTAGAGAGAGTAAGTGAGAATAAGCTAGCAAGTTAATCTTTGAAGTTCAAGAATCAAGAAGGAGATTAAAGATTTACCAAGTGATATTCAAAGAGTAAGTGTTCTTCAACCATGTTTCTCTTTCTCTTCTTTTGTTAGAGAAGGGGGTATTGGTAGAACAAGCATGCTAAGAAGAAGTTGGAATGATAAACCAAAGGGCTTAAATCTTAATAAGTCGGATAAGTCATGAATAAGTAATTCATTCATAAATAAGTTATGAACTTATAATGGAAGTATAAGAACTTGTAACATGTTTACATTAATAAAGTTAACATGATTAATAAGATGTAAGAATAAGTATTTAAGGACTTAACTCATTAATAAGTCATATGAAAATAAGACATAAGTTAAATGGAAATATAAGTAGTTTATATTTTCATAAGTTACAAATTCACAATGAACTAGTAATAACTTATCATGGTTATAAGTTAACAAAGAATGTATGTCAAGATGATAGTATAATGGATTGAATCTAAGTGAAATGGTTTAAAAATCTCAAGTAACGAAGTTTCACTTAATTCACACGATTAGATTTACGATCGTCAATTCGTGAAATTCTCTGGAATGGAAGTCGAATTTTGATATTGAGCTTGGAAACATTGGTTTTCAATGGAGACAAGTCGTATTTGTCATTATAGAGTTGCGGACTCAAAAATGGCCGGATTCCGACTTAGAACGAAGAAACGAGCGTTGAACGTTCACGAACGTTTATCATTTTCGTTAAAAAGGGACTAATAGGTGAAATTTTAACAAACAAAGTCGAATAGATAAAATTCTTGCATGAACGCATAGAGTACGTAATTTGTGAACCGTAGGCTCTTGAATGAGCCAATTCGGACTTATAACGAAGAAGTTACGAGTCCAGAAATCTGTCAAGACTATCTGTGGCTCAGAGTCCGCGCCGTGGTGCGACTCCAAGCTTAAATGACCTGCACCGCAGTGCCAATGTGAGCTTTAGACATCGCAAGCTCAAGCGCCACGTAATGCGATTAGTTAACAAAGGACTCATGGCAGCATACCGAGTCCGGGCCTCCAAGCCCTAATGGGCGTCGTGCGAAAGAATGACCTTAAAACATAGACAATGAAGAATGTTTGCAAGTGGAACATGAATGGGAATTGTTAGCAATGAGTTAAGGAACTTAATCAAACATTATTAAGTTATAATTGAACCCCAAGTATGATCACTTAGGGTTAAAGAAAGTCAATGGAAGATGAACGCAAACGGTATGCAATAAACGTACTTAATCAATGATGATCGCGTTTCGATTAAATAACGTAAAGAACGTTAGTAAGCCGTGAGGACGGATAATTAACTCGAACCGAGTTATAATAATGAAGTAATTTCACTTAAGTGTTAGAAGAGAACAAAGTTAGTAATAACGATGTAAAGAATGACGGAAAGCCAGAACCAATAAATAACAAATCTAATATGGGATTAGATTGAGAAGAAGGGTAAGATTATTTAGGAACTATGTATGTTCATTCATGACCTAATGTGGTATGTTTTGTGATTATGTATTGTAGAGACTGTAAAGACTCAAAGGAAACGTAATTATACTGTAGCAGACGCTGAAGCCAAGTTTTTCTTAAACGCTTGTCTAACCTTCGTGTTAGCCAGGTTTTCAAATGATTCAAGTTATGAGATGCATGTATGGTTTTAAAGAAAGAGTCGATGCTAGTTTTAGCTCGGCTAGACTAATCATAATAGATTGATTGAACTGTTTACAAGTCTTTCAATATAGAATTGCTAACGCTATCCTACGCCAACTAATTGGTACGGATTCAAGGTAAGCCTGAATATGAATAAACAAATGTATTTTCGTCGACTATTCGATGGACACGTGAGGTTGCCACAACTTAAACGTACACACGTTTAATGGATGTAGTGTTGATCAACATAGGGTACTATAGGTTGATCACCTAGATGTACTCGTAAGCTATGCCAGACTTACGGACTTCGTGTCAGGTTGTCCTTTTCATAGAAACTATAAGACGTTCATATCTTGAACTAGAATTGATGAATTGATGAATATTGTAATTGTAAAATGTTTTGAAGGAAAAAGGAAAGCTATTTTGAAGTATTGATAGTACTTCGTAACTATCATCCAGTTATTGAAGATATACGATTCCTATGTTTCAAGCATGCTTTTAAAATGAAATTATTGTACTTGCTGAGCTTGTTATGCTCACTCTTGCTTGAACCATATGAATGCAGCTTAGACCGAATGGACCGAAGGATTCTACAAGGATAAAGAGAAGGCTAAAGTGAACGTGTAGATTGCCTATGTAATAGTATAGGTTTGTAATGATAATATTTGATATTATGACAAGAACAAATGTAACGGTTATAAAGAACCTGGGGAATGGTAGTATTGTTTTGGAATATATATATAAGACATATTCGTTCTTTTGAGGCATTTTAATTGAATGTTTGTGTGAACTGTAGCACCATTGAGCACCATATGTCGGGTTGAAAGAGACCCGGATTTGGGGGCGTCACAGGTTGTTATCAAAGCATTAGGTTATAAACTTAAGGGGGGGAAGAACCTTAGGCTCATAACCTCGTTAAGGAAGATATGTTTGAAGGAAGAAAAAACTTGAGCTTTACTTGAGTTGAATGAGTCAATAAGGTATTGAGGAAACTCAGTATCAAAAGATTTAAAAGATGGAAAGTAACCCTAAATAAATTAAATGTGATTTGTGCTTATACTATTGTGTGTTATGTACTAATCAACATATGTGTAATTGTAGGATGTCGATCGATAGCTTGATGTTTAGAGATATATACGCAGTAAGCGAAGAGCTTGTGAACCGAGTAGAGCATGTACCTATGCCGGTGGCGGAGGTACCATTAGTGATTCTAGCGGAGTCGGAGGTAGATGAGTACTTTTCCGAGGAAGACTACTTAGAGGGAGAGAGGGATATATCGTTATACCTTAGTATGATGAATGATATAGAGGAAGAAAGAGAGGTAACATCGGTTACTACGGTGGTACCTACATTGGATTCATCACCTCCAGATGCAATGGAAGCATTGTATCTCGCGGTAACAACAGAATGTGCAATCAGAATACAGCATGCGTAATCGAGTGAAGAGATTAGTTATCTCCATGAAGCTAAGATTTCTGCAGAAGAAGATTTTGAGTTAGAGCACGATAAGCAGGTGCTTATGGCAGAGCAGGCTATGAATTTTAAGGCAGAGGCCGATGAGCTTCGTAGAGAACTGGGGGAGAAGCACCGAAAGATAGCACGGATGTCTTACATCCATGAGAGTGCACATAAGGATTTCAAGTTGAAGGTTTCTTGTTATTCCAATGAGTTAGGACAAACCCGTCATACTATTAGTCGGGATACTGTAGCGGCAATTGCGAATGAGAAACACGAGGATGCTGTTATGCATTATTAGAACGCTAGAGTTATAAATATGTGGGTAGTGACGTAAAACCCTCTTTTAAAGGGTAGTCTTTTGTAAATCCCAACTTTTGTGAAGTTCAATTACAGGATAGAAATGTAATAGCATTTGGCTATGAAGACAAATTGTAAATAGTTTCAAACTATGAAAGAACATATGAATATAATGAAGTTTTCATGGAAATGATTTGTTATGATGCGATTTGGTATGTGGCGATTAATAACGAAGTAAGTAAATAGATAATAATGAAATTTTATTTAATTAGAAAATGCCGCTAAGGAAAAGATAACGTAATAAGGAAGCGGAATCACATAATGATAAGTAATGGGGTTAAAACAACCCTATATAAGAGTTTGTTAAGTTATTAACGGCTGCATTTACCCAAACCGGGGGTAGAATACCGCGAAACCTAAGGTAGCTAGAACGATTACCTTTAAAGAGTTTAAAAGCATAGGTCCGCCGGAGTTCAAATGAACGATGGACCCAATCGAGGCCCATACCGAGGTAAAAGAAACGAAGAAGGCATTTGTTATTACAAGCATAGGTGAGATGCGGAAGTTTTCTTTTGTGACTTACACGAGAAAGAGTGAAGCCAACTTTTCGTAGAAGGCTCACCGTGGGGGGTTAGAATGATCTTGAGAGTGGAAACAATTCAAGAAGGTTTTCTTGAGAATTATTTCCTACAAATATGTGAGGAGGATAGAGATTGAATTCTTAGAACTTAAGCAAGGGGATATGATATTTCCCCAGTACGCGACCAAATTCAAATGAATTGGCAAGGTTTGTTTCACATCAAGTGGACACGGAGGAGGTGAAGGCTCGTGGTTGGAGCGGGGCACAAAACCCTAGCTCTATAGTGGGATTTTGGTGATCTAGAGTGTTTCCTATGGGATCATTCTGGAGAAGGTAATTATAACAGAAGGCGGTAGTGAGGCATAGATTCAATACCATAAAGAGGGAAAGAATGAGAGCAAAAGAGAGGGAGGAACCAAGGCAGAGAATGCCAGCGGCAGTATGGCAAAAAAAAAATAAAAATTTAACTCCGGAAATACTGGAGTGGGAAAAGGGGATCCTAAGTGTAGGATCGAGGTGTGTAAGACATGTGGAAAGACTTATCTAGGAGTCTGTATGAAAAGGGGTTATAAGTACCTTTAAACATTAAAATAGAGGAAGAGGAAATAACTTTCGTTAAATTATATTCGTGAAAATTATTTCATGGATAATAGAAGTAAGTAGGTATCAGTAGATAAGTACTGTTCATGTTGAGAGAATTTGAGGAAATTCTCTGTATGAATGGGTTGATTAACCATAGAGCTATAACAAATAGTTATAAGAAAAGTGTGAACCTTTAGTTTTCTCAGAAAATCTAAGGTAGTAATTTACGGTAATAAAATACCGCGACAGTATTATTGTCGAACCATGACGTAAGTTGGGAGGATGTTAAGGAAGAGGATGAGTCATTATGGTTGTGTATCGACTATTGTAACAGGAGTAAGTTAGCAGTTAATAGTAAATACCCATGGCCCAGGATCGATGATCTAATTGGTCAGTTGAGAGGGGCAAAGAATTTTTATAAAGATAGATGTATGTATGGGGTATAGTCGGTTGGAAGTAAGGAAGAAGGAGGAGGTACCTAAGATGACGTTCAGAATTCGTTATGGTTATGACAAGTTTCTGGTTATGTCATTTAGGTTGACTAATGTGCGGAAGTAGGTTTTTCCGTAAGGGGCGCCAATCAAGTCGGTGGCCAATTTGATAGATATTCTTGTGAGATGCTATGGTTGAAGGTACAATTAGCGTCACACGATTTAAAAGAAAGGTTGATTAAGGCACCTATATTATCTTTATCAGATGATACGAGGAAGTTTTGTCGTGTATCTCGATGGTTGCATAGATGTTATGATTGCGTTCTCTTATAGCATGGCAATGTCATTGTGTATGCATCACGCCAGTTAAAGGGTTATGAGGAGGTCTATCCTACTTATTATCTATAATTGGCAGCAGTAGTTTTTGAATTAAAAATATGAAGATAGTATTTATACGGAGAGAAGCATGAGATATACAAGGACTCTAAGAGTCTGAAATATATCTCCACACGGAAGAGTTGAATATGTAGTAGAGAGAGGACTGTGATATCTTATATCATTCAGGGAAGGTAAACGTTGTAGCCGACTCGTTAAGTAGGAGGGGTAGGGAAAGTTATCGATGCTAACGACTCAGAAGGAGTTAATAACGGAAATGGTAAGATCAGAGTTAGGAGTTAAATTACAGAATGAAGGGGTAGAATTGTTATTTAAAACGTAAACTCAATGCACGATAATGAAACGAGTTAATGAAGTACAACTAGGTAATGAGGAATGTAAGCAAATGAAGAAGATGAGGCAGGATAAGTAGAAGACTAAGTATAGTCTTATTTTAACGGAGGAATTTGAGTTCCAAATAAGTTTAACGTTAAAAGAAGAGCTAATAAAAGGAAGATATCGTAATGTGTTATTAAGTGTTTAACTTCCAACTCAGATTATTGATAGGAAGTGATAAGTCATGTGAATTAAGATAATACCTTCGATGAAGGTGAAATGGAAGAACCCCAACATCGAAGAAGCATTGTGGGAACTAGAGATTAAAATGAAGGAAAATTATCCTCTGTGGTGTAGGTATTATTAACGAGATTCTGGGGACAGAATCCTTATAAGGAGGGAAGAGTGTAACGCCCCGAGAAAATCGGATTTTTGAGAATTAAATTTTTCTTTTTTTTAAATGAATTTAATTAATTATTTATGGAGCAAGCTAATCGAAGGTCGTTCTCTGACCTAGAAATGTCAGAACTTCATAAGATTTTGGCTACGTGGTAGAATTAAAGTGTTTGAATTTCCAAAATGAAAATAAAAGCTTTCCGAGAAATTTTCCAAAAAATACTATTCACGCATTTCTGCTTGGGAATTATTTTTGAACTTCCGAGAAATACGTAACGATGGAATATTGATGTGAGATGGAATATCCAATAATATTTCAGTTATGGAAAATGTAATATTTCGCCTGTGGACTTAAAACCTAACGTTTAAGGAAAATGATTTACAAGAAGGAAATGTAATGTGATTAATGAATTAAGCGATGATTGTATAATACGTAGGTATTGTACGAGGTAGAGAATACGAGTATGATACGAGGTATTATACGAGTACGTATGAATGATGGAGTATATGTTGTAAGTATACGAGTTAGAATATGAGAATTATACGTGGAGTATATGTTGTAAGGCTTTAAGCCAATTGTAATGAATTAGTAGGATTGTGTAGGAAATGGTTAAGTCCAATAGAATTAATGTGCAGGCCTAAGTGTTTGTAATGTGAAGCCCAATATAAATTAATGTGAAGCCCAAAATAAGTTAAGGATCAAAGCCCAAGTGTTTGATAATGCAAGCCCAAATGAGTTAAGTAAGTTAATTAAGCTAAGGCCCAAAGTTATTATCCAATAGGTAAAAACCATGGAGCAACCCATGGATAATCCAATGTGATGAACAAGTAAACTTAAGGGCTAAGTGTTGTGGGGAACAAGTAGACTTAATGATTAAGTAAGTGTGATGGCCAAGTATATGTGGTGAACAAGCAAATAATTTGGGTACTATAGGCTGATCACCTAGATGTACTCGTAAGCTATCTTGGGGACTTTACTTTTACTTAGTGTCAGTCAGTCCTTTTCATAGAAACTATAAGACGCTCATGTCTTGAACCGTAATTGATGAATTGATGAATATTGTAATTGTAAAATGTTTTGAAGGAAAAAGAAAGCTATTTTGAAGTATTGATAGTATTGTAACTATCATCCAGCTTATTGAAGATATACGATTCCTATGTTTCAAGCATGCTTTTAAAATGAAATTATTGTACTTGCTGAGCTTGTTATGCTCACTCTTGCTTGAACCATATGAATGCAACTTAGACCAAGATGGACCAAGGATTCTACAAGGATAAAGAGAAGGCTAAAGTGAACGTGTAGATTGCCTATGTAATAGTATAGGTTTGTAATGATAATATTTGATATTATGACAAGAACAAATGTAACGGTTATAAAGAACTAGGGGAATGGTAGTATTGTTTTGGAATATATATATATAAGACATATTCGTTCTTTTGAGGCATTTTAATTGAATGTTTGTGTGAACTGTAGCACCGTGGAGCACCATATGTCGGGTTGAAAGAGACCCGGATTTGGGGGCGTCACAGAGAATGTTCACTTTTAGCCCATTTGTGCACCAACTCACTACCAAGTCACCCTCTCTCTCTAGATAACGAAATCTTAATGTATATCAGTCCCATATTCAAGCCCCACTAACACCCACAACAAATCAGAAGCTCAGAATCAGAAATCAAAGCATAAAGGTATAAAACCTAAGCCAAAATTTTTATCATGTATGCTATGTTAGATCTGGTGTTTTTATGTTTAATCATGTTGTATAAGGTGTTAATCAATGATCTGGGTTGATAGATGTTACATCTATAACATCTATAGGCTCGGATTTGACATTTTACAAAATCTGGAAAAATTTTAAAATGAGTCTGACAACCAAATGTCAGACACTATAAATCTTTGGTTGTTAATGATTGTGTGTGTTTTATGTTATATAGTTGTAGTATGTCATGAGGTCTTTGTTCTGGAGTTTGAATCAGGAGAAAATAATACATGGAGTAAAAGTTATTCTTGGTCAAAGTCGGTTGACCGACCATGACCAAGTGATTTCTGGGTAACCTAGAAATCCTTTAAAGGTGTCTGATAAAGTTTTCAAAGACCCATAATTGTCAGGTTGTATGTGTATTGATGATGTTTGTGTATCTATGTTGTAGCCTAGTATGTGGACTTTAGATCAGTGTCTTTATATAACTCAAATCATAAACCGATTAAATATAGTGGATGGTCAAAGTGACTGAAATGATCACGAAAGGAACTTTCTGGATTTTCCAGAAAGTCATGAACATGGTTCTGACAAGGTTTTGACAGGGTAAGATATAACGATTGTGTTGTTATTAGGGTGAACTTTTGTAATATACTTGTACCTTGTTATGTTGTCTACAACCTGAAAGCCTAAGATCACAAAAACAGGTCTTATGTTGCAAGTTATGAAGATCATAATTTGCCATCTCGGACAGTTCTTCATTTCTGGAAAACCCAGAAATGAAGAACAGTTTCTGACAAACGTTTCTGAAGCCTAGATCTCGTTTGTGTTATAAAGTATTACACTAGCACTACAATACTCAATCAATAACTTTCCCAGAAACACAGCGAGCAAAGATTTAAGCTTGGTCAAAGTAGTACCCTTGTCTACTGACTATGCATTTCTGGGTTTCATGAAGAACGTGAAGAACACCTACAACGACGGTTCTGTCGCTATAGGTGGTCTTTAGCGACAGTTAATTTATAAAATAATTATTTTTATTAAATAATTAGTAATAAATAGTTTTTAATTATGAAAAATACTAAATAAATTATTAAAAATTATTTTAAATTCTAAAAATTATTTTTTAATTATTTTGAATATATTTCATAAATATTTAATATATTTGGAATATTAAAAGTATTTAATTTATTTAATTATAATATTAAATAAATTATTTAAAAATGATTTTAATACATGAAATATAATTTTAAATTATATTATGGTATAAGAAAATAATTGAAGTTATTTTTGATAACTTTTAATATTTTGTGATGAATTTCATTAATTAATTACTAATAATGGTAATTAAAGTTAATAAATAAATGTATTAAATAAATTATAAAAAATAGAATTAATGATTTATAAATCATATAAAAATGATTTAAAGGTTATAAAAGTATTTTAAGTTATAAATATAACTTTTGATATTTTGTCAAGAAAAATATTAATATTTTAATATTAAATTTATTTAATAATTATATTAAATAAATTAGTTTATAAATGATTTTAATATTAGAAAAATCATTTTAAATAAAAATAAATAGTTTAAAAATATTTTAAGTTATAAAATATAACTTTTAATATTTAAAGGTACATTTCATTAATTAATTAGTATTAATGATATTAAAGTTATTTAATAATTATATTAAATACATTAGTTAAAAAATGATTTTAATATTAAGAAAATCATTTTAAATGAAACTAAAGTGTTTAAAGATATTTGAAGTTATTAAATATAAATTTTAATATTTAAAGGATAATTTCATTAATAATTTAATATTAATGATATTAATTTAATAAATGATATTAAGTTTATTTAATGATTATATTAAATAAATAGTTTTAAAATTGTTTTATTTATTTAAAAATCATTTAATAAGGGTATTAATGAATTAAAAATATTTTAAGTTATGATTAAGGACTTTTAATATTTTGATAAGTAATAAATTAATACTTTAATATTAATGACAATTATTTAAAAATGATTTTAATTCTTTTAAAAATCATTTAAGGGTAATATTAATACTTTAAAAGTATTTTGAGTTATTATAAATAACTTTAATATTTGGATAATGGTTTCATTAATAATTTAATATTATTTAAATATTAATGACAATAGAATTGTTTAATATTTAAATCATTTAATAATGATTTCGGTGTTTGAAAATTTGTGATAAATTATAATAAATGTTTAAAAATTATATTAAGTCATATGACGGTCACTTAAATAGTCTAATTAGATTTTAAACTTCGATATAGAGTCCTAGACTCGATAATTACCCGATAAAATCGTCGATACACCGACATATTTCAGAAATTGATCTGAACTTAGATAATTTGATTAGATATGTGTTTATTTGTGATTCAATGGTTGTTAAACATATGTGACAAAGGTGATTAGGTTATGTCTTTGATGGCGAATTGCGATTTATGTGTTATCAGATGTTGTTCTAATCGATCGAATGATCTTATTACTGATAGGTGTTATATAAAGATAGAACTAAGTTGCATAACTGTAAGCAGCAGACCAGTCAAGTATCTTACCTTTGCATTTCTTTTATGCAATGGACATGAGTAAGAAGTTTCAGAATTATATTATTATTATGCTATATTAATAAACCTATTGTGATATATTCGATATCCGATAATTGTTTATCAACATGTTACTATATGATAATTCAGATATATATATTCTGTTCGTTAATTTCTAAATATGGTTACACAAGTGTCCCCACTTGAATAATCATTGTATTTAAACACATGTTGATATATATATATATATATATATATATATATATATAAAACCGTCTAAGCTATTTGATTAGCTAGACATATATTTCGAAATGTCGTTGAATATGATAAAACCTTTTTGTATCCAATCAAATTGTTTTGGTTCGGATTCCAGTCTAAGTATGAACATCCCAATCACGGGAAAACTTTTATGCGCCCAAGGCGGACAGAGTGAACGATCCTATCGTTCTTGCAATGTAGTATTGATCAATACAGGGTCCATGGGATGTACACCCTCGTGCCCGTAAGCTATGACGGTTTGCAGATGAAGTTCTGCTAAACCTTATCGAAAATTTAAAACAATGTTCATAGTATGTCGAATACCCTATATATATATAGTCTATACGTAGTTTCAAAAATTTGAGATAGAATTGTTATGTTATTATTATCGGTTCAGTTTACTTCACAACTATAAATTCGTTGTAGAAGTGATGTACAAAGAAAATATTTATTTCTTTCAGCTAATTATATTTATAATTGTTATTACTTGCTGGGCACCCAAATGCTCATTCTTGCTTTAAATTAAATGTTTTCAGCTAGGCATGATCAACCCGAAGGTTCGGACAGGAACAAGTGAAAAGGAAAACAAACAATATATGTTTAATGGTATCTTTTGTAATAGTTAGACAATATATATAGATAATGATATGAATTATATATCATGTAAAGAATATAGTAAAGGTTGCGTACTTGGGATTAGACTTTGATAAATGTAAATTAAGTTTGATTTTTATATTATTGTTATTATTATTAGTATTATTTCGCTCATAGAAATGGTATCGTAAAGCACCGAGTTCGGGTTTCAAGTACCCGAGTTTGGGGTCTTTACAAGATCAATTATTCTAGGCTTAGGGTTTACCTTTCTTGGACAAATTCTTGATCTAATGTTTCTGATCTACTACAAGTGATAGTGGGGCTTGGTTAGTAACTTGTCTAGCAAGGTATTTTCAGAGGTTTGAGTTGAGAGAGAAGCGAGTTGAGTGTTGATCAAAAAAATGATCAAGTTAGTAACCTTTCTCTCTCTCAATCTATATATAATATGGTTTAATGCTCATGGTTGATCATGTGGCCAGATTTTTTTATTGATTAAAGGCTATTACTAGACCACATGGCTAGCTAGAGTTGGTCACCAACGACCCACTAGGTCTAGATCTACACTCCACCTTGATAAAATTTTAAAAAGGGCAATTTGGTCCATTAGCTTTTACTTTTAGTGGCAATCTTGGTAATTCATTTCACCCTTTAGGGTTTGACCTTTAGAGTTTAACCCTAAGGTTTTATAAGCTTAATATCTAGGATTATGTAATTAGGGCTAAAATGGGAATCTTAGTTTCTAAAAATATGAATTAGGGTTCCCTAATTAAATTAGGTTTACTAATCACATAGGACTTGTAAATTAGATTTCACACTTTACTAATTATCATTAACCTTGCTAAATTAATAATTAGGGTTTACAACTTATCAATTAGGGTTCTAATTTTGTAGTTAGAGTTTCCAAATATTAATTAGGGTTAACCTAATTAACATTAAATATAATAATGGTCATTAACTACATAACACATAACTTAACAAATCTTGCAATCATAGTTGACTTCTGTAGTTTATCAGTAATGCTAGGACTTTGTACTATTTCTCCATAACTGTCCCACAAATTACATTACACACATATCAGACATGTTTATATCATTGAAATATAAATAATATTATATTAATATTCTCATTCTTTAAAAATCCAGAAATAGGGTTTTCAATTCATATCCGACCTATCCTTCATATATATCTTTATTATTTAGGTTAAAATAATTAACTTAACTAATATAATAAAATACATATCATAAAAATCCATATAATCATATCATATTTATAATAATCATATTTTCATAAAAATAAATAATAAATATTTTTATTACCAAATTAATTTATAATAAGAATATAATCTATAATGATCCATAATTCTTAAAATGAATTTATTTACAATTATTCATGTAATAATAAGTTTTATTAATCACATAAATACATATACTTTCCTTTGCACATAATCCCCTCTTTATTAAAAAGAATTTAATTGCTAAATTTATTATTTAATTATATTGAAAATATTGGTTTATTACATCCACCCTCCCTTATAAGGATTCCATCCCCGGAATCACCGCTTTAAAACCTATAGACGCTAGGGCAAATAGCATACACAGTCATTTCAAGTAGATCTCGATCAGATTCGATCGAACTGATCTTTAACTATTCAACGTAAAACTTGTCTATCTAATCATACGGAAATTTGATTTCTAACAGAACTCAAATTTCTCCTTCAAAATTTTGTTATAAAATAATTTACTATATATAGGAAAATCATGTATATAAAAATATAAAGTTATACGAATAATACCTGGAATTGAATCCCCAGCTGCCACAGTATACTGGACCGTTATATTGAAGACTCTTGCGGTTGATTCTGTTGGTTTGTTTGTTGAAGTTGGTCTCGTCGTCACTAATGTCCCGTTGCTTTTCCCCGTAGTCATACTCTTTGCATTTATTCTCCTTTTCGTACAGTCCTTCAACTTATGCTCCATTGATCCGAGTGATTCTTTCTGCAATTCTCACATTGCACCACTTGCTTCTTTACACCCTCTTGCCTAACCTTGACATTCCCAAAATTGTTTCTCTTTCATCATATAGGTGGCAAAAGTTATCTTTTGCCCCTCTGTTACCCCAGCTATCACTGATAAATAGGATTTATACCTTCTTATGGAGTACCAATTCATGCGAACTATGCCCATCTCAAGTACATTTTAGTAGGTTTTAGCTGCATTTCATGATAATATTCATTTTGCATACTTAAAACTCCTTTTGGTGAATAACTGCAGGAATCGACCTATTTTGGTGGTGTTATTGAGCACACGGCGAATGGATGCTTGAGATGAGGAAAAAGATGGGATATGCATGGCATGAAGGTGCAATGGAGCAAAGAGATAAAGCATGACTGCACAATTAGCAGCAGCAATAGCATAACAGGAGTCAGGATCTGCAGATTGAAAGCCACGCGACCGCGCGACAGAATAGACTTAAGAGCGCGCGCCCGCATGATTACTCAGCCAGATCTTGGAGCCTACTTAAAGTTGCGCGGCCGCGAGAAGGACAAGCCTATGGAGCATGCGCCACATGCATGAGATCTCGCCAAACATACAAACTAATCGCAAAGTCTCATACCATGAGAATATCAAGTGAAGGAGCTGCGACCCACCATGAGGCCCTAAGTTCTTGATTTGTTTTATTTTATTTCCAAATTTTAAAGGTTGTAATAGATTTAAAACGAGTCCTGACTGGTTTCAGGGGCATCACTTGACATTTTATTAGTTTTCTTTTACGTATCTTTACATCATAATTAGGGTTTACTCTCTGGGAGAGATTCCAACGTAGAAGGAGGTCACAACTCTATCTTTTTGTTCCTTCTTGGGATTTTCTACCAGAGTGGGATTATTATTATTAGTTTTTGCTGGAATCGTATGTGGATTTGAATTTTGATTCGTATTCAGCAATTGGGTTTGATAATTTCATCTTTCATCTTTCAATTGTCGTTTATTGATCATGTTTAGATTTGATCCCATAATGGCTTTTGGTTCAGTCATGAACTAAACTGCATTATAGGATTCTAAAGGATTTTAATATGTAGTTTGATTGCATGTTTAAATGCTGGATTGTTTTGCATATCATATGGGATGTCTATCATGATTGTTTGTCATGTATGAATGCTTGATCACCATTCATTTCAGTATTTGTATGGAATTGACAAAGAACATGCAAATATGGACTGTAATCATGATAATATACGATATAGGACTCATGTTATATGGCTTATGTATTTCGTGAACTGAGATAGACATATCTTTGCTTTCACCGTATAAGTCAGAATAAGGGCTTGAACTTAAAATCAATATAATTGCAATTTCACATAGACATATAGTGATGTTGGTTATATTGATGATTACATAGAGTCTATCAATTGTGGATGATGTGTAAGTAGGTCTTAGTGCATTGAAAAATGGCTAATACTCTTTTAGTGCTTTTGGCTACTTTCCTATGATATGTGAGCAAGTCATGCATGATAGTGGCGATTGAATGAAATATTAAATGAAGTGAGGATCCCATTAGTTCCAATATCATTTATTCTATCGTTATTATTGTTTTAGTTGTTATTTGCAATTCGATAACAAACCAAGTTTAATCAATAGTGTGAGCATATAAATATAGTGATTTAATTAATGAATAGTAAACAACTTTCTCTGTGGGATTGATACTTTACTTGCTCTGTATTACTTGTTGACGCATGTATACTTGCATGAGTTAGAGCTCTTTTGTTAGTCTTAACCACTTGATTTCTCCTCATCGTGGGCAACAAAAGTTTTTTTGTTGCTGTATTTCGTTGCCTAATATGGACCACATTCATTGGCAACAAATTTTATTTTCGTTGCATATTTTATATAACTTTTTGCAACGACTATTGTTGCCTTAAATAATAATAATAATAATAATAATAATAATAATAATAATAATAATAATAATAATAATAATAATAATAACAACAATAACAATAACAGTAATAATTGTGACAACCCGAGAATTTATAAAAATTTTGAAATTTTAATTAATTGGTTTAAGGTTCAATATTAGAACCTAGAAAGAAAATAAGTGTATGCGTTTGATATTTTTAAGAAGAATTTTGAGGATTTCAAAAATCTGTGAAGGATTTAGGTGAATTATTCAGGATTAAGTGTATACGTGAATATGTTCTATGTATATGTGTACAATATGTGGTTAAGGGTCAAGGGTTGACCAGATAAACGATATCTGTAACAAACCCTAAGTATATATTAAGAACATCAACGTTCGGTTAGAAAACCCTAGCGATTAACAAGAAACCCTAGAAACCTGTTCTAGAAACCCTAATTTCAGTTCTGGGAATCTGAAACCCTAATTCGGAAATTTAAAACCCTAATCTGGGAACTTAAATGATAATTATAATATGCTCAAGTGCTATTAATTATAATATTAATTAGGGTAAAGCTTAATTATTTAGCAAACCCTAATTTCAAAATTAAAAACCCTAATTTATGGATTTGAAACCCTAATTTATAAATAGGGAAAACCTAAGTGTTAATTAAATAGTTTTAATGTTAATTAGGAAATATTAATCCTAATTTTCAAGTTATAAGTAATTAGAAAACCCTAATCTAATTACGAAATCTAATTTTTAAATTAGAAAATTATTTTTCTATTAGAAACCCTAATTTTGGGTTATAAACCCTAATGACCAATTTTGACCCAAATTGCTTAATTAGCAATTTGAATACTAATCCTAATTAGCAAGATTTAAATTATGATTAAGAAATTTTAATATAATTACAAAATTCTAATTATAATTTAGAAATATTAATTTTATTTTTTTTTAAAAAAACCTAATTTGGAAATTCTAGATTTTTTTCTAAAAACCCTAAGGATTTCCAAACCCTAAACCCTAAAGGGTTCAAACCCTAAGGGTTTGGCCATTTACTAGAATGCTAATAAAATGCTATGCAAAATGACCATACATAATGCACTTTGTTGCATTATTGGAAATAATTGGTGAATCTATCAATAATTGAGTTGTTGAACCACTCTACCAACTCCATGTGACTCAAATATCCAGCTATCAGCCGAAATTTTCATATCATAGCATTGCATCAAGTCATTTTTATAGATTAAGAGAGAGAAAATGGTTACTACCATTTTCATTTTTCTCCAAACCCATCCTCTCTCTAAAATTTGGGATTTAGAAAGATAAAGAGTGATGAGATAAGCCATGATCAGGTGTTAGCATTCCAATATCAGATCACAAGGATCAGAAATCAAAATCCAAGCTAGAAAGGTATAAAACCTAAAATTTCGAAAATCAGTGATCTTATGTTGTTTATGTTAGTTGTTGTTTAAAGTTGTGTTAGAAGGTGTCTATAAGTGATCTAGGTTGATAGACCATGAATCTATAACATCTAGAGGCACGAAATAAAGTTTTAAAAACTGTCCAAGAACCCTAATTTTAAGGTCTGACAACTGAAAGTTAGAGCCTCTAGATTCTTTTCTGTCAAATGATTTTAGTGTT
Organism: Panax ginseng; assembly: GCA_020205605.1. NCBI lineage: Eukaryota > Viridiplantae > Streptophyta > Magnoliopsida > Apiales > Araliaceae > Panax > Panax ginseng. The sequence goes on from CM035148.1 coordinate 61,554,611, forward strand.
TTAAAGTTTTGTATTTGTAGTTGGTTGTATGGTCTTTGATCGGGTACTTGTATCAAGTCCAGATCATATGTAGATTGAAAGATATAGACAGTCAAACCCGTTGACCGTTCACGAGGACTGTGTTTCTGGGCAGCCCAGAAACCCAGATCCGGTCTGACAAGCTTTTGCAAGCCTATGATCTTGCTATTATTTGCTTTATTGATCATGTTGTTGTTATGATTGTGTAGCCTGACATATGGACTACACCTGTATGCCCTTATATCACTCTGATCTTGCAGAGAATCAAAGTAATGAGCAGTCAAACCATCGTTGACCACTAGTTCTTGACGAAATCTGGAAAACCCAGATTTCTCAAGAACATGTTTCTGACAATCTTTTGATCGACATTTATCTCTCAGTTCTGATGTTCTTAGGTTGCTTTAATGTACTAGAACTGTACTCTAACATGTATGCTACAATATTGAACCAATATTTCACCCAAACAAGTTACAGAATACAAGTTACGAAGCTCCAAAAGTGACACCTTGAGCTGTTCTTCATTTCTGGGTAACCCAGAAAATGAAGAACAGTCTCTGATAATACTTTGATGCACTATATCTCACTGATTTGGTGTAGGTTGCCCATGATGTTTGTTTAAGGTTGTAGTATTGCATCAATACTATAACATTGACCCAAAAACCGTACCCAGATACATCAAATTCTATGATTTAGGACTGGTCAAAGCACCCACCCTATATTCTGACAGAATTTCTAGGAATAGGCTCAAGAACACGAATAACACTTTCAAATGACGGATTAAAGTGGCGAAACCCTTTAAAGAAGCTTAGTTTTAGAAATTAATTATTTTATTAAATAAATCAATTAAATATATTTTAATTATTAAAAATACAAAATAAATTAAAAAATTATTTTAAAGTTTGAAAAATAGTTTTAATTATTTTAGTATATTTCATAAATATTTATTATTTTTGGAATATAATTGGTATTTAATTTATTTAATTATAATATTAAATAAATTATTTAAAATGATTTAATACATGAAAAATCATGAAAAATAATATTATGGTATAAGAAAATATTAATGATAATTAGTTTATTTAATAAATATATTAAATAAATTATGGAAAAATAGAATAAATGATTTAAAAATCATATGAAAATAATTTAACTATTTATAAAAATATTTGAAGTTATAATATATAACTTTTGATATTTCATCATGAAAATATTAATATTTTAATATTAAAAGCAATTATTGGATAATGGATTTAATAGTTTAAAAATCATATAAATGTGATTTTAAAGTATTAAAAATACTCTATGATATTATAAATATATTATAATATTATGACATGTATTTCATTAATATTTGATAATAAATAAATATTAATGATAAAAGAATTATGTGGTATTTAATTCATTATAAATACGATTTTTAATGATTAAAAAATAAAGATAAATGATAATAATTATTTAAAAATTATTACGAGCTTATGAAAAATATGTTGACTGATTATATAATTATCTTATATAACAGGTTAGTGTTAGGCAGAGTTTAATTGAACTTAGACTCGATAAAAGTCCGACTAGACCATCGGGATGTCAGATTTGTGTCGGGTTAAACTTAGACTACAATAGTTTGACCTAATACAGTCTTATGTGTGTTATAGACTGATAGGGTTATGTGTTATGTGTTTAGGTTATTCTATGTATATATATTATAGTATTATATTGTGATGATATTATTCTAATATTGGAGATCTATATTACTAATATTAGATCTTCGGATAAAGCGTTATAAATTGTGAAGCGGTAATCAACGGTTCAGGCAAGTTTATTTTTACTTAACTCTATTAAGAGTTGTTTCATTCAAATATGCTTATGGTTAATCATTGTTGGTTGCCATTAATTGTACTATGTACATATTGCATGTATAAGTCAGGTATGAAAGGCTGATCACCTTCATTACCAGTTGGTTCAGATATATTTGTTCATGTTCAATACTTGTTCAGTCAAAATTTTGTTCCTGCTAGTTCACACTTATATTGTTGAATTATAGCCAGCTTATTATTCAGATTCTTTCAATCATGATATATCGTTAAATTATTGAACTTAAACTTGCTGGGCAATCCTTATGCTCACCCTTGCTATATCATGATAAAACATTGCATATTAAAGCGATCGCTTCTTGATACAAGGAAAGGTTAAAGATGGCCCACTTAAAGTTAATGTGCACAATTAGTTTTGTAATAGTATAATTTGATAATGATGTTATGTGTTAGATAGTTATGAATTATGTATAAGTTAAGGTTACTCGACCTTGGGAAATAGTGTGTAATGTATTGTATAAACAATTTATGTTTATATCTTCCGCAAATATAGTAATAGTGATAGAATGATCGAACCAGATCCGCGGTGATTTGGGACCTCGGATTCGGGGCCCTCACAGTTGGTATCAAAGCTGTTGGTTATGAAGCTTAGGTAGGAATACCTGAGACTAATAACCACAGTGATTAGGATAAGATCTAACTCACATAGAGTTAGTCGGTCGGTAAGATTCAAAGACGAATCTCGGTGAGTTATAAAGATACAGAGTTCCCTAACTCTGATAATAAAGTTGAACAATAGTGAGAAATAGATAGAGTCTAAAAGACTAAAAGTGTAGTGATAGAATATCGTAAAACCAAACGATCAAGACATAGAAATAAATCGTAATATATACGATAAGATCACCCCGTGATCTGATAAGGTGATAGCAGGGAGAAGAATCAATCTAATGATTGAACAGTTTACAACAAAATTTTTGAGTGTCAGTTGTACTGTGACGCCCCCAAAATAGGTATACATCACCTATTCTGAGTCGCCAAATACATGGTACAGAATACAAATACAATCTTTAAATATAGAACATAAGTTGTGTGTTTCAATACAAACATTGTCTTCTAGACAGTATTGAAACTCAAAATAAGTCCTCAATACATTTATTAACACATTATTTCACATAATAGTGAGGACTACTAATGCTATCATCTGGTCTGTCACTCCGTTCCCTGACTAGTCCCTGCTACGTTCTCATTTCTTGAAGAGAACAATAAAAGTAAAAGGGTGAGCTCAACTAGCCTAGTAGGAAATATTATGACTAAGATAATGCAGAATATATTATCGTTAGCCTTCAACAGTGTTAAATTGATACAATATAACAACCATCAAGTTTAACTGCAGCGGAACAAGAAATCCATTAAAAGAGTCAAGTAGAGAATAAAATCTACTATCTTTTATGATTTAGAAGGTTTTTCATCACTTTTATCGCTGGGACTTAGCTTAATAAATAATCCACATCATCGAATCACCCCTTGCACTACTGACGAGGATATTCTTAGTATCACGACCACAATTATCCATGCACTTCTGAGCCAAGAATATTTGTGTATTCAATAATAGTTATGATCATGCCAACAACTGTTGACAGAATGCACTACGCCAATGAGGACTTTTACCACATCATTTGTAACATTACGGTCATGATTACACCGAATAATCCTGGTCATAATCATATCAAGTCCATCTATGCACTATAGGCCACGATGACTTTTAACAAAATATAAACATGAGGATGATGACAATGATATAAGAATTCAATAAAACAAGTTCAAGAATTATTTTATCCAGAGCACTAATAACATCAAATTGTCAACATGATCTTTTGCTTTGTAGAGTAAAATTCAAGAATGCTCGGAAGAATATTTCCATTAAAAGATCTTTGGATGAAGCCTTGAATATCAAGGATATTCCACTAATTTCATGGAGTATAGAAGTCAAAACTTTAACCAACCTGAGTATATAATAAGGAATGGAATAACAAAAGAAATCACCGTGCATGCAATAGACCACACAGTAAAGTTATTCCAACGAATAATAAATAACGAGAATCGAGTCCCACAGTAAAAACAGCAGAGGCGGGATATTCAACGAATAATAAAAAATCGGAATCGAATTAGAAATGCCTGCAGAACAAGATATTCCAATAGAATAATAAAGACGGAACCAGTCCCATAGAGAAACGCACAGATAGGATGTTCCAATGAATGATAAAGAATTGAACAATAGAAGTTCTCTTTCACGATAAGAAAGAAATAATACTCCTACCTTAGAAAAATTGGATCTTTGGAATAGTGAGGTAGCAGACTTCTCTTCTTCTTTCTATAATTTCTCTCTATAATAATCGCCTAAAGCTTTTTGTGAATTGGTGAGAAATGAAGGAAGAATGAGCTTTACTTTTTATAGAAAAATATAGTTTGATAATTTGCACACGTTTTGGGCTCACGAAAATTACAAGATTGACAATACCTCGACTTTTCCTTTATTTTTAATTTAGTCATGTAAGTCAGAGTATTATCAAACTTACCACCTCCCTAATAGTAAATAATGTGATTCAATAATAAATTATGTGAATCAAAAACGTGCCCATAACTTTTTGCAAACCAACCCAAAATCTTAAAGTGAAGCTTCGGGTCTCGATCGTAAACTATAGATATTGCATACCATGCGCCTTACAATCTCGCAATTTCGCATCATATCTCTCATTTTATTGATTCGATTATTGTCATAAAAGATCATCCGTATAATATGTTATTTTATTAAATCAATAATTGAGACGACAAAGTTATTCATATTATTAAATCAGCAATATTTACAATGTCTAGAAGTTCGGCAAGGAGAGGTTTGGTCACCTAATCAAGGCCCCAATAGGAGAGAAATCCTTATCAAAAAGCCCCATCTTTCCTAGAACGACTGGTTGATAAATATTGTGAGTTATAATATTAATGATGAATGTTATTAAAATTAATGTTGTGTTCGTGAGTTGAATTTGGAGACGCCAAGGATATTTGAGTCCGTAACGATGAAATTAGTAAAATAGTCTATAAACACAAAATTTTCCGAAATTCACTTTTTTGGTCATAAAGTCAACAGTTGACATTTTTGGGAAAAGTCAAACTTTAAAATTTCAAAATTTATATTTTTGATAAAAATGGTTTCATTACAAGCTAGAATTATTTGTGTTAGTGAAAATCGACAATTATTTCGATAATAATTGATATCCGAGGTTATATCGACCAATCCAGTATTTAACCTGATAAATGAGCAATTGATTGCTATTATTTCACATGATTATAACTATTTGTTCACATGTGTATACTATTGTTTCACATTCTTGTTACTATTATTAGGGGAGTTGGTGCAAGATTGATAATACTTGCATGACTAAGTTAAAAATGGAGGTATGTATGGAGGTACTATACTATAATTCAGATTTTCACATGTTCTAGAACTATCGATTCACATAATTTACTATTGAATCACATTATTTACTATTAGGGAGGTGGTACAAGTTTGATAATACTTCCATGACTAAATTAAAAATAAAGAAAAGTCGGAGGTATAGTATCGTAATTTTTAAGCCCCAAAACGCAAATTATCGAAACTATATTTTCTATAAATAGAAGCTCATTCTTCCTTCATTTCTCACTAATTCACAAAAGCTTTAGAGAGATTATTATTATAGAGAGAAATTATAGAAAGAAGAAGAGAAGTTTCCTACCTCACTATTCCAAAGATCCAGCTTTTCTAAGGTAGGGAGTATTATTTCTTCATTATCTATGAAGAGAACTACTATTATTCCATTCTTTATTATTCTCGCTGAATAACTCAGATACGCTGCTACCCTATACTTGGTGAAATTCTTCGTTGTTCCATTCTTTATCATTATGTTGGAACATCCTCGTCTGCATATGCTTCTATGCTGCACTGGTTTCGCTCTTTATTATTCTCATGGAATATCCTGCTCAGATGCTTCTACGCCGGACCGGTTCCGCTCTTTATTATTCTCGCTGGAATATCCTCGCTCAAGCGCTTTTACGCCTGGACCTTATTCCGCCTTTTTATTATTCTTGCTGAATATCCTCGTCTGACGCTTTTACACCGGATCCGATTCCGCCTTTATTATTCTATCGGAATATCCTCGCTGCAGGCGCTTTTGCCGGACCGATTCCGCTCTTTATTATTCTCCGCTGAATATCCCGCATGCGTTCTCTACGCCGGACTGATTCCGTTATTTATTATTCTATTGAATAACTCGCCTGCGCGGTCTATCGCATGCCTGGTGATTTCTTTTGTTATTCCATTCCTTAGTATACTCAGTTGGTTAAAGTTTTGACTTCTATACTCCATGAAATTAGTGGAATATCCTTGATATTTGCGTTTCATCTAGTATCTTTTCATGGAAATATTCTTCTGAGCATTCTTGAATTTTACTCTACAAAGCAGTATCATGTTGACAATTTGGACGTTATTAGTTCCCGGATAAATTAATTCTTGAACTTGTTTTATTGAATTCTTATATCATTGTCATCATCCTCATGTTTATATTTTGTTGAAAGTCATCTGTGGCCTATAAAGGCATAGATGGACTTGGTATGATTATGACCAGGGATTATTCGGTGTAATCATGACCGTAATGTTACAAATGATGTGGAAAAAAAGTCCTCATTGGCCCGTAGAGCATTGATGGACAGTTGTTGGCATGATCATGACCATTATTGAATACACAAATATTCTTGGCCCGTAGTGCGTGGATAATTGTGGTCGTGATACTAAAGAATATCCTTGGTCGTACTGCAAGGGTGATTCGATGATGTGGATTATTTATTAAGCTGAGTCCCAGCGATAAAAGTGATGAAAAACCTTCTAAATCATAAAAGATAGTAGATTTTTATTCTCTACATGACTCTTTTAATGGATTGCTTGTTCCGATGCAGTTAAACTTGATGGTTGTTATATTGTATCAGTTTAACACTGTTGAAGGCTAACGATAATATATTCTGCATTATCTTAGTCATAATATTTCCTACTGGGCTAGTTGAGCTCACCCTTTTACTTTTATTATTCTCTTTCAGAAATGAGAACGTAGCGAGGACTAGTCGGGAAAACGTAGTGACGGACGGATGATAGCATTAGTAGTCCTCACTATTCAGTGAAATAATGGAAAATAAATATAATAATATTGAATTTGAGTTTGTATATTGTCTAGAAGACAATATTTGTATTAAAACTCACAGCTTATGTTTTGTCGTAGTTTACACGACAGTTGTATAATTAAGTTGTATTTGTATTCTGTACAATGTATTTGACGACTCAGAATAGGTGATGTATACCTATTTTGGGGGCGTCGCAGTCCATATTTAAAGCAAAAATCTTTTAAGTAAAATATAATATATTTTTTTTATAATCTAATAAACCGAATAACTTTATAAAAGATTTTACTATGCAAATACTATGCAGACACTATGCAAACACTATGCATAATAAAATATAATATATTCTAATTATTGTCTAATAAAACAGATAACTTTATAAAAGTATTTTGTTTTATATAAAAAGCTTTTCTGTTTTATTACATTAATAATACCAATAAAACAAAAGCGAGTGACTTATCACATAAGCATCAATAATCAATCACTGTGCTCATCGTGCAACTACGCTGCATTCATCGTATTTTTTTAACACCACGTGTTTCAACAGCTAACTGTAAAACTTCCGCCATTATTTTTAATAAAATATTTTTGTCGCTTTTCTCAATCCGACAATAATTTCGCTTGTGGGTCCACCAATGATCGTGTTATTGTACATTTAAATATTCCCTATTAAAACAAATATTCCCCGACCAATCGAATATTATATACAACTTGCGTACTTTGTAAAATTTATAAGTATTACCCACAACTATAACATTATATCAAAATTACTCCATAATATTCAAAAATGATATTTATAGAAAATTCATCTTTATTTATAAAAGTTGGGGTCTTACTTCCTCCCCTTCTTATGAAATTTTTTCCTCAAAATTAGGGTACGTACCTGGTATGTCGAAGAGGTAAGGATACCTTGATTTCATTTCAGATTCTAACTCCCAAGTCATTTTCTCAACATCGTGGTTTCTCCACAAAACTTTGACTTGAGGTATAACCTTGGAGCATAGAATATGTTCCTTCTTATCCAAGATTTGAACAGTAACCTCTTTATACATCAAATCTTCTGCTATTTCGTCCAGTTCTAACTCAATAATGTGGTTCGGGTCTTTCACATATTTACGTAACATGGATATGTGAAAAATGTTATGAACACGAGACATACTTGGCGGTAAAGTGAGTCTATAGGCCACAGTTCCTACTCGATCGAGGATTAAAAATGGGCTGATGAATCGAGGATTGAGTTTTCGTCTCTTTCCAAATTTCGTAACTACTTTCCATGGAGCAACACGTAACAACACATGATCTCCTATATCGAATTCCACGTCCTTTAGATGAAGATCAGCATAACTCTTTTGTCGACCTTGTGAGGTTTTTATATGTTGTCGGATCGTTTGAATCTTTTCCGTAGTCATACGTACAAACTCCGGTCCCAACAACGTTGCTTCACCCACCTCATCCCAGCATACTGGAGAACGACACTTTCTTCCATACAACGCCTCAAATGGAGCCATGCCAATACTTGCTTGATAACTGTTGTTGTAGGAAAACTCCACCAATGGTAAGAACTTGTCCCAACTTCCCTTGAAGTCAAGGACACAGAGTCTTAATAGATCTTCAAGAGTTTGAATCATCCTCTCCGACTGTTCGTCCGTCTGAGGATGATATGCCGAGCTAAATCGTAAATCTGTGCCCATAGCTTTTTGCAAACTAACCCAAAATCTTGGAAGTGAATCTTGGGTCTCGATCATAAACTATGGATACTGGCATACCATGCAATCTTACAACCTCGTTTATGTACATACGAGCAAGATGTTCAAGTGTATAAGTTTCTCGTATCTGTAAGAAATGAGCAGACTTGGTCAATCTATCAACAATGACCCAAATCGCATCTATGCCTTGAAAAACTTTGTGAAGACCGGTAAAGAAATCCATGGTAATGTGCTCCCACTTCCATTCTGGAATTTCAAGTGGTTGTAATGGACCTTTTGGTACTTGATGCTCCGCTTTAACTCGTTGACAAGTTAGACACCTTGAGATAAACATCGCTATATCTCTCTTCATATTGCTCCACCAAAATGTATGACGAATATCATGATACATTTTGGTACTCCCAAGATTGATTTCAAACGGTGTGTTGTGCGCCTCCATCATGATTTTATACTTTAAATCAAGGTCATTGGGAACACAAAGTCTGGAATTGACTCGAACTATTCCTTCTTCATCGATTCTTGCTTCCGGCATAGCACCTTCTTGTACTTTCTTCCTCACACGCATTAGCTCCAGGTCTGTAGCTTGAGCAGCTTTAACTTTATCAATTAAAGTTGGTTCTACTCGTATATTCGTCATCATCACATGGGTCCCTGGAGTCTTTAACTCTATCTCCATCCTTTGCAAGTCACACAAAATGGGCCTTTGTGTTGACAATATCGCACTCGTACTTGCATATGATCTTCTACTCAATGCGTTAGCTACCACGTTCACTTTTCCAGGATGGTATTGGATGCTATGATCATAATCTTTCAACAGTTCAAGCCAACGTCGTTGTCGCATGTTGAGTTCCTTTTGAGTGAAGAAAAATTTGAGGCTTTTATGATCAGTAAAGATCTCCACCTTCTCCCCATACAAGTAATGCCTCCAAATTTTAAGTGCGAAGATAACAGCTGCTAACTCTAGGTCATGAGTAGGATAATTCCTCTCATATTCTTTGAGTTATCTTGAGGCATAGGCTATGACTTTCCCATGTTGCATGAGAACACATCCCAACCCTTTGCCCGAAGCATCACAGTAGATGACAAATCCCTCCGATCCAGATGGTATTGTCAGAACAGGTGCTGAAATGAGTCTCCTCATGAGTTCTTGAAAACTCTTCTAACATTTTTCGCTCCAACCGAACTTTGTATCTTTTCGAGTCAGCTGAGTTAATGGAATAGCTATTCAAGAAAATCCTTCCACGAATCTCCGATAATAACCAGCTAAGCTGAGAAATCTACGTACTCCGGTCACTGATTTAGGTGGCTCCCAGCTTTGAATTGCTTCAATCTTTGTCGAGTCAATAGATATTCCATGACTTGATACTACGTGCCCAAGGAATGCTACTTTCTCAAGCCAGAACTCACATTTCTTCAACTTAGCATAAAGCTTGTACTCACGAAGCTTTTGGAGTGTCAGCCTCAAGTGTTGATCATGATCTTCACGGCTTTTGGCATAAATAAGGATGTCATCAATAAAGACGACCACAAAGTGATCAAAATATTCCTTGAATACTCGGTTCATCATATCCATGAAGGCAGCAGGAGAATTAGTCAATCCAAAGGATATGACTAGGAATTCATAATGCCCATACCGAGTTCTGAAGGCCGTCTTTAGAATGTCATCTGTTCTAATCTTCAATTGGTGATATCCGGAACGAAGATCAATCTTTGAAAATAATTTGGCTCCTTGCAACTGGTCAAACAGGTCATCAATACGTGGCAATGGGTACCTATTTTTGATGGTGACATGATTCAACTCCCGATAATCACTACAAAGTCGCATACTCCCATCTTTCTTCTTCACGAATAGAACAGGAGCACCCCAAGGAGAAGTACTAGGACGAATAAAGCCAATGTCTAACAATTCCTGCAGCTTAGGTCTTTAACTCACGAAGTTCAATAGAGCCATTCGATATGGGGCTTTGGAAATGGGTTTTGTATGGGGTTCAAGGTCGATACAAAATTCAATTTCACGCCTCGGAGTATGCCAGGAAGTTCTTCACGGAATACGTCAGGAAATTTATTAACAATAAAAATATCATTCAAAACTGATGTATTTTTGTTTAGATCCGTGAAATGAGCTAAGAAAGCTTGACATCCATTTTTCAATAAACGAATAGCTTTATGGCTTGAGATGACCGTGATTGATTTTAATGGTTTGGTCGATTGAATTCGCATAATAGGTTGATTAGGAATATGAAAGCTAACAACCTTACGAAAATAATCAATTTTTGCATGATGAGTAGTTAACCAATCAATCCCTAGAATTGTTGGGTTTCGGCATAGAAACGCAGCGGAAATAAACCAATTAAAGGCAATTCCGAAACCCTAAAACAGGATCCATGCGAAAAATTCAATTAATTTAGAGGTTAGAAATTATACCGATTGTTTAAAGCTAGAATCGATGCGGTCGAATCTCCAACGCAATTCAAATGGACTGCGTCTCTACGGTATCCACACGAACGCTCCACACGAATCGTCCCTACGATCCGCGAGAAGAAGAAACGCAGATTAGCCACCAAGGATGATTATGAACTGTTTTCTCTCTAGTCTCTCTCTAAGAGCTGCTAGGGTTTTCAATTATGATGTAACCCTAAGTAGTCATATATATCATATATATAGTAGTTAAAAGGAATTAATCAAATCAAACCTAATTTCATAAAATCCAATTTATATATATATATATATATATATATATATATATATATATATATATATATATATCTTAATTAAGTCTTACTTAATTAATATACATATATATAAATTATCCTTTTAATTTAAATTCGTGATTTAAATACTATCAATCATATTGATATATTTAAATCTTTATAAATTAAATTAATTCCCTTTTAATTACGTTCTATGTGTGTGACCCTATAGGTTATTATTATGTTAGCAATAATTTTAAAATCATATTATAAAATTATAAACAATGAGCGGCATCTAGTAATGCATCACTGCTACCCAAGTAATAATAAGATCGATGATTCGATACAACCTTTTAGTGACCAATATTTCAATGTAATTTAATCCTTTTAACCTTAATATCATAGATTAAACTCGAGTCATGGAATGTGTCATACTCTTCATAATTTAACCCGAGTTTTCTTGATCAATGAGTAGACTATATGAAACAAATCACTATTTGAGCATGGCCATGCATTTCATAGTCCTACTCAATCAAGAGGCCTATGGATATCACCTATAATATATAGGATGGTTAAATTCCATCTAGATCACTCATATTTCTCACACGATTCATGATGAACCCAATAATCACCTTTATAGTCCACCCTATTAAAGGTGACATTTGATGATATCAAAGTACATAAATTCTCATGTAGTAATATAGCAATTTCAGGTCGGAGGACCATTACATCATTGTCACTATGAGAATTGCTAATGACACTTCGCATAATGCTCCATATAGAATTCTCATGGTGGGTCTGTCCAGTACATCGTTCTCTAACATGTACCTATGCATTGACTTAATATCTCATATATTTATGACCAATGAGATTTGGTCATCAAATCGATCCACATACTAGTCTCAATGCATCATTGTTGTCCCATCAACAATGATACTCGATTAAAGGACATTTAAGAACAATGATACTAATTGTAATTATAATCTCATGTTCAAGTCACATACTTGAAACTATATAATTTGTATCACTATTCTAAGGAATTTTATTATGTTAACAATTATATTACGCAGTAAATAAAACCATAATAAAATAATTTATTTATTCAATCAAATATAATATCAAAACGTTAAGCAATTATATCAAATAATTGGCCTCTAGGGCATAAACTCTAACAGTCTCCCACTTGCACTAGAGCCAATCACTCATGTATCTAACACCCATGGAACTAGTGTGACCGTCGTGTTTTTGCTGCGACAAAGCCATGGTCAGTGGATCTGCAATATTATCATCTTTTGGCACTCTTCCTATATGTACATCTCCTCTATCAATGATTTCACGGATGAGATGGTAGCGCCTAAAGTATATGCTTGGATCGATGGTGAGATCTGGGTTCCTTAGCTTTGTCTAATGGCTCCATTATTATCACAAAGATAGAGCAACCGGATCAACAATGGTTGGAACAACACCAAGTTCGATGATGAAATTTTTAATCCATACTGACTTCCTTGGTCGCACTAGAAGCAAAGAATATACTCAAACCTCTGTTGTAGAATCGACTCATCGCTCTTCGCTTCTTGAACTTTTCCATTCCAAACACCACCATTAAGGCAAAACACAAAACCCCGATCGAGACTTATAGTCATCATTGTCAGTTTGGAAACTGGCATCTGTCTAACCCTTTACTGCCAGTTCGTCTTCACCTCCATATACCAAGAATGAATCCTTAGTCCTTTTCAGGTACTTGAGGATATTTTTGACAACTGTCCAGTGACCTTCACCTGGATTCGACTGGTATCTTCTCGTCTTGCTCAAAGCATACGAGACATCCGGATGAGTACATATCATTTCATACATGATAGATCCAATTGCTGAAGCATAAGGGATCTTTCTCATATGCTCCTCATCATCTTGTGATTTAGGACATTGGGCCTTAGAGATCTTTACACCATGAGTCATGGGTAAGTTTCCTCTTTTCGCCTCTTTCATTCTGAACCGTTTCAACACTTTATCAATATATATACTTTGACTTAGGCCTAGCATTTTTCTCGATCTATCTCTATAGATCCTGATACCTGAAATATAGGCAACATCGCCCAAATCTTTCATGGAGAAACATTTTCTTAACCATGTTTTTACAGCCTGTAAGGAAAGAATGTCATTCCTAATAATTAATATGTCATCAACATATAATACTAGGAATACAATGTGACTCCCACTAACCTTCTTATATACACAAGGTTCATCTTCATTTTTAATAAAGCCAAATTCTTTGACTGCTTCATCAAATCAAAGATTCCAACTCTGAGAGGCTTGCTTCAATTCATAAATGGATCGCTGCAGCTTACATACCTTTCCAGCATCCTTTGGAGTGACAAAACCCTCAGGTTGTGTCATATACACATCCTCAAGGAGATTTCCATTAAGGAAAGCAGTTTTGACATCCATCTGCCAGATTTCGTAATCATAAAAAGCTGCAATAGCAAGTAAGATCTTGATGGATTTAACCATTGCCACTGGAGAGAAGGTTTCATCATAGTCAACACCTTGAATTTGTTTGAAACCTTTTGCTACCAGTCGGCCTTTATAGGTTTGTATATTACCATCCATGTCTGTTTTCTTCTTGAAAACCCACTTGCACCCGATTGGTTTTACCCCTTCGGGTGGATCAACCAGAGTCCATACTTGGTTAGTATACATGGAGTCAATCTCAGATTTCATGGCTTCAAGCCATTTCTCAGAATCTGGTCCATTCATAGCTTCTTGGTAGGACGCAGGCTCATCTTGATCTATGAGCATCACATCTCCATTTTAAGTCACAAGATATCCATAATATCTCTCAGGCTCTTGGCGTGTCCTACCAGATCTACGAATGACTTGTGTAATTTGAGCAGGTTCACTTTCCACAATATCTTGTGGTTCCTGATCACGTTCCAACTCAGGTTCAATGATATTTTGTGGTTCTTGAATTTCTTTGAGTTCTACTTTCCTCCCACTATTTCCTTTAGAGACAAATTCTCTTTCTAGAAAAATACCAGTTCGAGCAACAAACACCTTGTTCTCAGAAGGTTTATAGAAATAATACCCTTTTGTTTCCTTTGGGTATCCCACAAAATTACATTTGTCAGATTTGGGTCCGAGCTTGTCAGAATCAAGACGTTTTACGAATGCCTCGCAACCCCAAATCTTCATGAACGACATACTAGGACGTTTCCCAGTCCACATCTCATATGGTGTCTTCTAAACCGTCTTTGTAGGAACACGGTTAAGTGTGAATGCAGCTGTCTCTAGGGCATGACCCCAGAAGCTTATTAGAAGATCTGCATGACTCATCATTGATCGTACCATGTCCAACAAGGTTCGATTCCTCCTCTCAGACACACCATTCCATTGTGGTGTTCGGTGGGAGTGAGTTGTGATATAATACCACACTCCTTTAGAAGGTCATCAAAGTCTTGGCTTAAGTATTCACCTCCTCGATCGATCAAGGGCTTTTATGCTTTTGCCAAATTGGTTTTGAACTTCATTCTTGAATTCCTTGAACTTTTCAAAGGATTCGGATTTGTGTCTCATAAGATATACATATCCATATCTACTAAAGTCGTCGAGAAATGTAATGAAGTAATAAAACCTACCTCTTGCTAATCGAACTCATGGGGTCCACATACATCACTATGTATAAGTCCCAATACATCGCTAGCCTGCTCACTATGTCCAGTGAAAGAAAGGGTGAGCTCAACTAGCCCAGTAAGAAATATTATGACTAAGATAATGCAGAATAAATTATCATTAGCCTTAAATAGTGTTAAACTGATACAATATAACAAACATCAAGTTTAACTGCAGCTGAATAAGCAATCCATTAAAAGAGTCAAGTAGAGAATAAAATCTACTATCTTTTATGATTTAAAAGGTTTTTCATCACTTTTATCGCTGGGACTCAGCTTAATAAATAATCCACATCATCGAATCACCCCTGCACTACGGCCAAGGATATTCTTTAGTATCACGACCAAAATTATCTATGCACTACGGGCCAATAATATTTGTGTATTCAGTAATGGTCATGATCATGCCAACAACTGTCCATCAATGCACTACGGGCCAATGAGGACTTTTACCACATCATTTGTAATATTACGGTCATGATTACACCGAATAATCTCTGGTCATAATCATACCAAGTCCATCTATACATGAGGATGATGACAATGATATAAGGATTCAATAAAAAAAAGTTCAAGAATTAATTTGTCCAAGAACCAATAACATCCAAATTGTCAACATGATACTGCTTTATAGAGTAAAATTCAAGAATGCTCAGAAAAATGTTTCCATGAAAAGATACTGGATGAAACGCAATTATCAAGGATATTCCACTAATTTCATGGAGTATAAAAGTCAACACTTTAACCAACTGAGTATAATAAATAATGGAATAACAAAAGAAATCACCATGCATGCGGTACTTCACATAGATGAGTTATTCCAATGTAATACTAAATAACGGAACCAAAGTCGGGCAAAATTACGCATCGATAGGATGTTCCAAATGAATAATAAAGAATAGAATAACAATGTAAATCACCATGCATGCGGTACTTCATATATACAAAGTTATTCCAATGCGAATACTAATAAGGACTAATCAGTCCGACGTAAAACGATGTAAACAGGATATTCCAAATGTAATAATAATAAAAGATTTTAACCGAAGTCCCAAGTAAAACGCATGCATGTGATATTCTAACGAGAATAATAAAGATTTAAATCGGTCCGTAAAAAACGCATGCATGTGATATTCCAACGAGAATAGTAAATACTAATAATAGAAGAATGTCATCAAGTATAGGTAGTGGCAGATATCTGAGTTATTCCAATGTAATAATAAAGCATGGAATAACATAAGTTCTCTTCATGAATACAAAAGAATAACACCCTTACGAGTACAACAAATAATATTCCCTACCTTAAGAAGAAGAGTCTTTAATATATAAGTAGTGAAGTAGCAGAATACTTTTCTTCTTTCTCTCTATAGTTTATCTCTCTAGAGTTTCAAATGAATTCGTGAAGAAAATAATGAAGGAATGAGCTTCTATTTATAGAAAAATGGACCGCATAGTAACTAACTCATGAACTCGGTCCAGTATTGATTTACTTTAATCAAGGTCCATATTTAAAGCAAAATCTTTTAAATAAAATAAAATATATTCTATTTATAATCTAATAGAGCGAATAACTTTAAAAAAGATTTTACTATGCAAATACTATCGGATACTATGCAAACACTATGCATAATAAAATATAATATATTCTAATTATTGTCTAATAAAATGTATAACTTTATAAAAGTATTACATTTTATATAAAAAGATTTTACTATACAAAACACTATGCGAGATATAATAGAATATAATATATTCTATTTATAGAATAACTTTATAAAAGTATTTTGTTTTATATAAAAGATTTTCACGATTATTACATTAATAATACCAACAAAACCGAGTGACTTATCACGTAAGCATCAATAATTAATACTGTGTGCTACTATGCAACCGCATGGCAGACATTCTTGTACTTTTTAACACCGGTGTTTCAACAGCTAACGGTAAAACTTCCGCCGTTATTTTTATAAAGTATTTTTGTCGCTTTCTCAATCCGACAATAATTCCGTTAGTAGGGTCCACTGATGATTGTGTCGTTGTACATTTAATATTCCTATTAAAATGAATATTCCCCACCAATCGAATATTATATAACAACTTATGTGATTTTACAAAATTTATAAATATTACCCACAACTATAACATTATATCAATTTCACTCCATAATATTCAAAAATAATATTTATAGAAAATTCATCTTTATTCAAAAGTTGAGGTTTTATAATAATAATAATAATAATAATAATAATAATAATAATAATAATAATAATAATAATAATAATAATAATAATAATAGTAATATTAATAATAAATACATATTTTTGGGATAAAGTTTTATACACACACACACACACACATACATATTCTTTTCAAAATTTCTTATCAAACTAAATAAAATACTACACAAATCTCAATATTAAACTAAATATATATAAAGTAACTATGAATATTTTTATATATATAAATAAATATATATATATATATATATATATAAACAAATATTCATATAAATATTCATTAATTTATCTCTAAATATTCATATAAATATTTATAACAAATATTCATATCTAAATTTTATAAATTTTAGATGAAATATTTATAAATTTATAAATAAATATTTGTAAATAAATTTTAAAGATAAATTTATATGAATATTTGTTTATAAATATTTATATGAATATTTAGAGATAAATTTATAAATATATATATATATATATATATATATATATATATATATATATATATATATATATATATATATATATATATATATAAATATATTCATATTACGTTATATAAATATTCATAGTTACTTTATATATATTTAGTTTAATGTGGAGATTTAAGATGGGTATATATATAGATGGTAATAGAATTTATCTAATAGACAAAAAATATAACATAAGAAACAAAAATATCACAGCTAGGTTTTGAACCTAAGACCTATGAGTTATTGGGCCATTAAGCTACTAATGAGTCATTCTAATTTATTAGTTAACTAAACTACCGCCATAACTATTAGCAGTAGATAGTGTAGCACATGAGCAAATGAGGGGCGAATGAGTAATTTCTCATGTCGCTACAACTTGTAATGGCAGGAGGAAATCCATTTAAATATGTGTCATTCAATGTTGCGATCAACAGTATAAATTCATAAAATTTGCAAAGAAGATTCTTTTTGTGAAATAGAGTGAGTAATATTTATGATTATAATGTCTAATTTAAATTAATTCCCATAGTTTTAAATTTTACAATTTTGAAATCTATTCTAAAAAGTCAAAATGAAACTCATCCAGTGAAATGAACAAAATATTATTTATTAAGAATATATATTTTTTAAATATGCAAAAAAAGTATCTAATATATATACAAAAAAATTCAAAGCCCCTAAGAGCGTGGACCCCACATCCCCAATGTAGGTCCGCCCATATTTCAAAATAATAATAATAGTAATAATAATATTAATATTAAGAATAATAATAATTATTATTTCAAAATAATAATAATAACTTCAAAATAACAATAATAATTTCAAAATAATAACAACAATAATAATAATAAATTTTAAATAATTATTATGATTATTATTAATATTTTTGTTATTATTATTTAAAAATTATTATTACTACTATTCTTATTTTGAAATTATTATTATTATAATTATGATTATTATTATGATTATGAGCGATATTATATTTAATTACAAACTCTTCATTTAATCGAATCGTATGAGGGATCAATTTTTTTATTTTATGAATGTTTTCTTAATTATTCTTCTTTTTTATACTGCATCTCATTTAAGTAATTAATTTTTTCCCCCAACATTTAGACGTGGGTCTCATGCATGTTTTTGTCCTTAATATAACATTTCTTTATCAAAATTAACTTTTTCAAAAAAATAATTAGACATTTTCATATTTGTTTTTATATAAAAAAATTAGACTGTGAAAAATTTGTTTATTTTGTCGATAAGGGTGAGCATGGTGCGGTTTCAAGTCCAAACTGCACCCAAAACCGTTTAGGTGCGGTTTGACAAATCCAAAACCACACACGAAACCTCTTGTGATTGGTGCGGTGTGGTTTTAACTGCGTGGTGCGGTTTCAGTTATAAAACCAATTGAAACAACAAAAAAGTCTAAGCGTTCAATAAAATTTAACACAAAACTCACATCGAACAATTAACTTAGTGACAGAGTCGGCAATCACTACACCAAAATAGGATGTAACGAAGGAAATTTTGTAAAGGAATTTATTCCTTCACATGAGGAGTTGTTTAGCGAATGAACAATGAAGGAAAAAATATTTACTGACAATATAGTTATTAGCGAAAGAAATTTCTTCACAATTTTAATTTTTTTCTCGCAAAATTGAGGTATTTATTTTTTAAATGAACAGAAGAATAGTAGCAAAACCAACTTACACTACCCAAACCCAATATGCTCTAATCTATCCGCCCCTCAAAATATTCTCCTCTCTTCATCAACCGTCAGTCGCAACCCCAAATCAGCAGGTAACATTTGTGTTTAGAATTTCTATCTTCATCTTATTTTTTCTCTTCCTCAAATAGGAATAAACCTAGCCTCCAATGCCTTACCATCGCAAGTCAAATTTGTGTTAATTTTGGGGTTTTGAAGTAAAATTTGCAGGCTTAATAGTTATATGTATATTGTGAGGATGAGATTCTTGCAGATATGAAACATCCATACCTTCTGATATTACCTCATTTTCAAATTGATTTTCCTGGTTAGATTTGTGATGTTTTTCTCAAAAATGTTTAGTTAAATCGGGCAAATTAAGCCGATTGAAGGTTCACCAACTCTCCGTGAATTGGGATTTGGTATAATCTTTGATTTATTCCATCTAATCTTGCTGATTTGAAGTTTATTAGTTTTATCATATTGAGATTTGTGAATATTTTTGGGGTTTAATCCTATTTTTATAAACCTCTATTGATTTCCTATCATCCTCGAGATTTTTTTTTTTCGCCTTTCCCGCTAATTTTTGATGATTCTACTTTCTCGCTCCACTGGCTAATTTTTGGAATTAAGTAATCTCTCTTAAAATATGTATATTTTTTTCTATGATTTTTATGCCATATGCTGTGAATTTTAGTTTAGGGATGTAGTTAAAGCTTTTAAATTAAGTTAGATCTTAGTCACAGATCCACTTGAATGGTTTCATCAAAAGTTTCTTATTGATTTGAGGTTAACCCCCCTCCCACATTGAAAACTCATCAAGTTTTAGTGCGTGGCTAATTTATCCTCTATATAATCTATATAATTTAATGGTGTTATTAGTGAATTTAAATTTGGAAAACATAGTCATCAATCAATTTTTCTATTTTTAGTTTTCTAAACAATTGAAAATTGTTTTATATAACCAATGGCATTTCTACAAAATAGAAAATGAAAAAAGAAAATTGATTTCAGAAAATGAAAATGTAAATTGTTCTAATACACTTTTTCCTTTTTTCAGTTCAACTATTTTCCTAGTTGTCTTTTAATTTCTGCCATCTATAAGCTCTATCTCCCCAAAATATGAAAGTAGTCGGTGAGCCCATCGAGTTCAAATCCCCTATTAAAATTGCCAAATACTCACAGGCCCAAAATTTTCCATGCTTGCTCTCTTCCCTTCCACCTACGATTCCTTTTTCCCTCTCCTTCTTCACTAGCGACTCCCTTTTTCTTCTTCACCGGTGACAATTCCCTCTCTCACTTCCTTTCTCTCTTCCTCTCCACTGCCCACATATACAGACACAACGAGGAGAAGAATGGAGGATTTGGGTGTGAGGAGGTGAATTGAGGAGGCTTGATTTGGGCGTGAAGAGGCGAACGGAGGAGGCTTGATTTGGTTTTTGACTGGCGAATTGGTTTTTTTTATGTAATTTAGTTTTTTGTTATGAGAATTTTGTTGATTCTTATGGCTGACATTTTTTACTCTATCGTCTCTTGGCACGAATAACATGTGCCTCTACTCTTGCGGTAATGTTGGATGGGCCAGTATCTATTTTTCTTCAGATGGCAGAATACAAGGAATCAACTAGATGTGGATCTTTTCTGATACTTTCAAGCTCCCTTGGTCGGATTCTACTACAACTCCACATAGGTATATAAGATACATTCTCCGTGCATCTAGTCAACCTTGCAAGATATATCTCCTTTTTGGTTCATTCTGTTGATGTTCCCCTTTTATTTTTATTTGTTTATGTTCAAATTATGACTAATTTTTTAATGTGGTTTAGGCATTCTGTACTTGATAAAACAAGAAAAGAATACTGAATTGGTGGCGTCCTTGTTCAAAATTCTCATCCTTTTGATATCATCCACACCGTAAGAACCCTTCCTCCTGTAGTTTATCCTATTTGTAAATTGGATGTGTATTTAATGAATTGCTTTAATATTGATACTGCTCGTTTTAGCATATATACCACATATATTCAGTGACAAAATCTTGTAAGGTTTACTCTCCTTAAAAAAATTACTACTGCTAAGCCATTTAAGAGAAGTCCATACAAAAGCCTTGTTTTGGAAGGAACCTTTGCTTCCAAATGCAGGATTCTGTAAGGAACTGAATGGAGCACGAGATTGAATAAAAAGAGAAATATGACTAACAAGAGTAAACTTCAGAAGATTCAAGAGCCAAAGAGGGCATATCAAAGAAAAGAAAAACTAATGAGAATTATGAAGAAGAACCACAAGAGTTGGCTCCCCAGTTTGGTTGAATGAATTTAATTTGACCACTAAAAGACAATAAAATGATACAGCTCCTCAGTTTCTTGATAGGGGATGAACTGAATGATATTTTATATAGGTTTACATCAAATAATAGTTCTTTCATTTTGTGATTAAAAATAAAAGTAAATCAATATGGTATAGGGGAGAGGGGGAAAAAGGTTCTTCAATATGGTTTAAAACTGGGTGTTGAAAAAGTAATTGATTCCATGTGTTGAGTGAGTATTTCTCTGATAATTACCGTCTTTGGTGAATGTCCCTATTAACTTCTTACTGGACCTCACTCCAAATCTTTAATCTATTATAGAATGAGGCATATGTTTTTTCTGCATAATGACCTTAATATTTAATGGAATGAAGTTTCTATATTATTTCCTTTAGGCTTCGATCAACTCTAATTCAACTTTACTTTACCCTTTATGATTTCTGTCTCCAGCCTCAATTTCTCATACTGTGCTCAAATATGGTATATAAGACTTGTCTCGTAATTAAGTCTACCTTTGACATACTAACAAGAATGAATATATATGCTTATGAGGCCAGATTTCTAAGGATATCTAAAAAAGATCTATAGCTTTGTAAGTGGAGTTATTTTGTAAAGATAGAACCTCATAAACTATATGAATAACGGCCAAGCAAGCAGAAGTATATAGTAGTATTTAAACTCGAATATACTAATGCTAGAACTGATTGTCTTACTCAATGAGATTTGAATTTATGCTTCTTTATAAATTTGCATCATTCTACAGATATTCACACATGCCTGCTGAGTTGCTGCAAACAGTTATATTATGTCTCCAAGGAAGGATTGAAGAGGGCTTCTTATTCAAGAGTGATCAAAGTGGACTACTAGGTTAGTGTTAATATATTGATGTATTTATTTATCTATAAGTAACCTTGGCTCTTGACCAATAGTACTACTTTTAAGGTTATATTGGGCATAGTAACCTCGAGGAGCTCTTCCGACCAATAGTATATTGATTTCTATTTGTCTTTTTCGATGGAATATGGTTATATTGGGCATAGTAATGAGTTTCTTTGTGGAGGACCTAATCCCTCTCGCCAACCTATTTGCTTCATTTTTTTGTATTTTTGCCATTATTTGCTATGGGGACATTGAGCCAGCCAGGTACACAAAAAGAATGTCAAATTTTGATTTGGCAACAATATAATTCGTTACCAAAGCATTGAACAAGTTTTAATATAGCAACAATTTTTTATACATTTAGTAACAAATTTTCGTTGCTAATGGCATTAAAAACTGTATATTTGTCAACGAAAAATTAATCTAATAACAACGGAGAAGATATTGTTGTTAATACTAAAATAAAAGGCAACATTTTTTATCATTGCAAATCATATCAACTTTCGTTGCACATATAAAGAAACGGCAACATATAATGTCGTTGCTAATCGACTACTTTCGTTGCTATTGAAAAATAACCAAACAATAAACATTTTTGTTCTTTGATTCAAAGATAATATTGTTGCCAAATAATATAATCAAGAACGAAAAATCGTTGCTAAAAAGTTTACATTACGCAACGAAAGCAAGCTTAGGCAACAATTTTCATAATTTCAATCGCAAACGAAAAAATATCGTTGCAAAATGGTGTCAATTGCAACGAAAATGCATGGTCGCTTGCAAAAAAAAAGTTCATTTCGATTTGCAATTAGCGGTGCTTTTGCAACGAAATGGGGTTTTTAGCAATGAAATTTTAATTATTCTCAACAATACATTTTGTTGCTAAAGGATCGATGTATCTCAATATTTAAAACCAATTTTGTTGCAAAATGTATTACTTTTGGCAACGAAAAAAATACGTTCGTTGCGGAATAATTATCAACGCTCATTGCGCAACGAAAGACGTAACAACAGTAAAGTCGTTGCCAAAAACCTTTAGCAACGAAATTTGGCACCTTTAGCAACAAAAATCGGTTGTTGCCGAAGCCCCATTTTTTTTATAGTGCATATTCGCCAAATTCTGTATCGGGTCTGGTTGTCCACCAGCTTTTTTGACATGTTATTCTGCCCTTTGGTTTCATTTTCGTCTTAGCGACATTATCGGATTAAATAAAATCATGTTTATCTAACTAATTTCTAGTACTTTACACCATATAGCATAGTACATACGGATTTAAACATTCGATATCCCTTTGTGACCACCAAAGTCGGGATTCGCTACCACAACTTATACAAAAGTTAAGAATATTACATTATACTTAAATATATGTCATATACGCATCATATAATCATCTATATTCAAGTAATACTAATACTACTTATATTTTCACTAAGAATCAATTGCTTAGTATTCTATATATTCCCATTATCCTCAATAATCCATTCACACCTAACTATACCAAGTTCGTCAAACTTACTACACATTATGTGTTTAAGAACTTACCACAAACATATGAGTTTAAGAAGTCGAGCTTGACTATACATTCTCTAACTATGCCCTACCTATATGTTATATTATAGTTTCTAGATCCAGTACTACGTTTTTCCAATATAATCACCCCATCAGGGTTGCTTTCAATGTGAGCCTCTATTTCAGCAATCAGCTTTGATATTGGCTCAGTTATGGAGGTTGACTCCTTCTTTATGATATGAGGGTATCCTAATCCTTTACTATCTGACATCTACTCACATAAATTATCCTGATTAGCATATAATATATACACACAGCAAAAAATAGTTTTATTTAAGCTATCTTTTATTTTGTTTGACAATGAATTTATCCCATTCATCTCATTTTAAACTCTATATGAGTTATATGTATTTTAAATGTTTCCCTCTGCTCTAAGGTTATAGCCTAAGGTCTACCCTACCTATGGTGTCTAACCTTAAAGCTTTGATACCAACTTGTGACGCCCCCAAATTCAGGTACTTGAAACCCGAATTCATTGCTTCACGATACCATTTCTTTGAGCGAAATAATAATAATATTGTCATAAATATCAAACTTAATTGACATATCAGAGTTGTCTAAATCCCAGGTACGCGACCTTAAAACATTTCATTACATGATAGATAATAATATCATCATCTTATTTAAGTCTAGCAATTACAAAAGATAACACAACTTTTCTTTCCCTTTGTTCCTGGCAGAGCCCTCTGGTTGGTCATACTTAACTGAAAACATTTAAATTAAGCAAGGATGAGCATTTGAGTTCCCAACAAGTAATAACAATTATAAATATTAGCTGAAAGGATTAAATGTTTTTTTTGTACTACCATTCTACAACAAATCAATGGTTGTGAAGTAATCTGAACCGATAATAATAACATAACAACTCTCTATCAAATTTTTGAAACGAAAACTAACTATAAATAGGGTTAAGGTGACATACTATGAACATTGTTTTCAATTTTCGAATAGGTTTAGCAGAACTTCATCCGCAAACCGTCATAACTTACGGGCGTGAGGGTGTACATCCCATGGGCCCTGTATTGATCAATACTACATTCAAGAACGATATTATCGTTCACTCTGTCTACCTTGGGCGTATAAAAGTTTTTCCTTGATCGGGATGTTCATATTTAGTGTGGAATCCAAATCAAAACAATTTGATTGGATACAAAAAGGTTTTATCATATTCAACGATATTTCTAAATCCGTGTCTAGCTGGTCAAATAGCTTAGACGACTCTTTATTATCGTATACATACTGGTATCAATAGGTGTATATATATATATATATATATATATATATATATATATATATATATATATATCAACATGTGATTAAACACAATGATACCCAAGTGGGGACACTTGAATAACCATATTTAGAAATTAACTGACATAATATATATATCTGAATTACAATATAGTACCATGTTGATAATCAATGATCGGATATAACATATATAACAATAGGGTTAACAATCTGGTACAATAATAATATAATTCTGAAACTTTTTTACTCATGTCCATTGCATAAAGAAAATGCAAAGGTAAAGATACTTGCTTACGATATCCGTTGAATAAAGTAAAATAAGAGTTTAGGATACTTGTCTGGTCTGCTGCTTACAATACGCAACTTATTTTTATCTTTTATACCGAAACCTATCATTAATAAGATCATTCTATCGATTAGAATAACATATCATAAAACACAGTACTGCTGTTTGCAGTCAGCACATAACCTAGGCACATTGTCACATAGATTTCATAGTCATTGAATCACAAATAAACACTTATCAAGTTAAACTATCTAGGTCCTGATCGGTTTTACGAGACATTTTAAAAATTATCTGAAGCGACTTTATCGAGTAATTATAGAGTCTAAAACTCTATTCTATAATTCAATAGATGTAAATATCAGTCATACAATTTTTCATAGCCATATAATAATTTTTAATTAATTATTATAATTTATCATAAATTTTCAAACACCTAATCAAGTATTAAATGATTTAAATATCAAATAATTCTATTATCATTAATATTTAATTAATATTAAATTATTAATGAAACTATTGCCAAAATCTTAAAGTTATTTATAATAACTTAAAATACTTTTTAAAACATTAACATTACCCTTAAATGATTTTTAAAACATTTAAAATTATTTTTAAATAATTATCATTAATACTTAAATATTAATGCACTATTTACCAAAATATTAAAAGTAATTAATTATAACTTAAAATATTTTTAATTCATTTATATCCCTTTTAAATGATTTTTAAACTATTTTTAAACTATGTATTTAATATAATTATTAAATAAATCAAATATCATTTAATATTAAATAATTAATAAATTTTACCTTTAAATATTTAAAGTTATATTTTATAACTCAAAATATTTTTAAAACACCTTAGTTTCATTTAAAATGATTTTTATAATATTAAAATCATTTTTAAACTAATTTATTTAATATAATTATTAAATAAATCTAATATCATTCATATTAAAATATTAATATTTTTCATGATAAAATATCAAAAGTTATAACTTCAAATATTTTTATAACCTTTACATCGCTTTTATATAATTTTTGAATCATTAATTCTATTTTCATAATTTATCTAATACATTTATTAAATAACTTAATTATCATTAATATTAATTAATTAATGAAATTCATCACAAAATATTAAAAGTCATTAAAAATAACTTAAAATATTTTCTTATACTATAATATAATTTTAGATGATTTTTCAAGTATTAAAATCAATTTTAAATAATTTATTTAATATAATAATTAAATAAATTGAATACCTTTAATATTCCAAAAATATTAAATATTTATGAAATATATTCTAAAATATCAAAACTAATTTTTAGGCTTTAAAATAATTTTTGGTAATTTATTATGTATTTTTAATATTTTAAAACTAATTTTCTCTAATTATTTAAATAAAATAATTATTTTTTAAATAAATCTGTCGCTAATGGACTCTATAGCGACGAAACTGTCGCTATAGGTGTTCTTGAGCGTTCATCAGTAAGTCCAGATCTTCAAACTCAATGAACAGGGTATGTAGTTTGACCAGAAATAGATCCTAGTTATTCCTAGGTTCTGGGCTTTTTAATGAGATAATGTTGTAGTCCTGATGTAGTACTACAAGTCTAAGCAATTTACATGGCCATTACACAACTTATCAGGGAGATCTAAGCTTCAGAAAAGTCTGACAAACATGTTCTTCATTTTCTGGGTTTTCCATAAAAGGAAGAACAGTTAAGGGTGCTATATTTAGGTCCATATAGATTGCAGTCTAGGTCTTGTTTGTGTGATCTAAGAGTTCCAACTTGTAGTAGTGATGTCAAGGAACATATCTAATACACTAAATCAGTCAAACAACATCACAGTTGAGAGATCAAGGCTGGTCAACTGTTGTCAGAAATTAGGCTCTTAAAGGTTCTGGGTTTTCCAGAAATTACCAAAACAGGTGGTCAAGGCTACTTTGACCCTTAATAACTTTGGTCCAGTGCAATATCTAAGTGTTCTAAAGGCATGATCTTGTAGCCTACATGTCAGTCTACAAAGATAATACAAAATCATAACCAAAATATCAAACAACAACAAGATTTATGGCTTAGAAAAGCTTGTCAGAAGCTGTTCTTCACGATTTTTGGGTTTTCCAGATTTTATCAAAGGCAGTTGGTCAACGGTGGTTTGACCACTTATATCTATGATTCTATAAATGATATGGGCGATCTAATGACATGATTGTGTAGTCCTTATGTCAGACTACAACATTAAAACAATAACATGGCTTAACTAATAAAGATTGACAAGATATAGGGACTGCAAAATGTTGTCAGATTTTCTGGGCAAATCTGGGCTGCCCAGAAATAGTTTCATGTGATCGGTCAACGCACTTTGACCTTTAATAACTTCCAATCTGTAACAGATATGGACCTAATTCAAGTTCCATATCAAAGAACTCATGACATACTACAACTCTAAACACTTAAACAACCAAAACCATAAATAGAGAAAGATCTACGAGGACTGACATTAGGCTGTCAGACACAAATTTCCACTTTTTCCAAATTTTGTAAATCTTTAAATTCGAGCATATAAATGTTATGGATCCACTATTTAGCAACCCAGATCAATGGTTCACACCTTATACAACATATTTAAACATTCAAATATCAAATCCTACATAACATACAAGATCAATTATTCTCGGCTTAGGGTTTACCTTTCTTGGACAAATTCTTGATCTAATGTTTTTGATCTGCTACAAGTGATAGTGGGGTTTGTTAGTGACTGGTCTACCAAGGTATTTTCGGAGGTTTGAGTTGAGAGAGAAGTGAGTTGAGTGTTGATGAAAAAAATGATCAAGTTAGTTACCTTTTTCTCTCTCAATCTATGTATAATATGGTGTAATGCTCATGGTTGATCATGTGGCCAGATTTTTTATTGATTAAAGGCTATTACTAGAGCACATGGCTAGCTAGAGTTGGTCACCAACCACCCACCAGGTCTAGATCTACACTCCATCTTAATAAAATATTAAAGGGGCAATTTGATCAATTGACATTTACTTTTAGTGGCAATCTTGGCAATTCAATTCAACCCTTAGGGTTTAACCCAAAGGTTTCATAAGCTTAATTTCTAGGATTATGTAATTAGGGCTAAAATGGGAATCTTAGTTTCTAAAAATATGAATTAGGGTTCCCTAATTAAATTAGGTTTACTAATCACCTAGGACTTGTAAATTAGGTTTCACAGTTTACTAATTATCATTAACCTTGCTAAATTAATAATTAGGGTTTACAACTTAGCAATTAGGGTTCTAATTTATTAGTTAGGGTTTCTAAATATTAATTAGGGTTTACCTAATTAACATTAACTATAATAATGGTGGTCATTAACTACATAACACATAACTTAACAAATCTTACAAGCATAGTTGACTTCTGTAGTTTATTAGTAATGCTAGGACTTTGTACTGTTTCTCCATAATTGTCCCACAAATTACATTACACACATATCAGACATGTTTATATCACTAAAATATAAATAATATTATATTAATATTATCATTACTTAAAAATCCAGAATTGGGATTTTGAATTCATATCCAACCTATCCTTCATATATATCTTTATTAATTAGGTTAAAATAATTAACTTAACTAATATAATAAAATACATATCCTAATAATCCATATAATCATATCATATTTATAATAATCATATTTTCATAGAAAATAAATAATAAATATTTTTATTACAAAATTAATTTATAATAAGAATATAATTTATAATGATCCATAATTCCTAAAAAGAATTTATTTACAATTATTCATGTAATAATAAGTTTTATTTATCACATAAATACATATACTTTCCTTTGCACATAATCCCCTCTTTATTAAAAAAAAAATTAATTGCAAAATTTATTATTTAATTATATTGAAAATATTGGGTTATTACACATTTAAACTTACATATCAAGCATGAACACATTTAACTAATGGGCATCCTATACTTATAATACACTATAAATAGGATTCGAAAGTATTGATTTCTTAACGAGGATAATCTCCGCTTGAGGAAAGTATCTGAATTATCCTATACATTGTGCAAGTATTCTAACTCTTGCATTACTTTATCCAACGGATATCGTAAAGCTTATCTCATTGAATGCAAGTTATCTTACTTATTCGTTCATTTGAGCTAGTATGTTAAACTCTTGAGAAAACTATTATTCATGTTGAACATAGTATGGTTCTTGAATATTGTGAAAGTGTCTATGCCATTTGATTCGGCTAGACAATATGCAAGTTTATAAAACTGTCCAAACCAATTGATTAGTGCGAAAATCTTGAAAGCTGAGTTGAACAACCCTTATGGTAAGGGGAGTGTATGTTGTTGGAAACCCCAACACATGAATCGTTTATTACTGTGGTGTTATGCATAACATGAAGTATTGTAGATTGATCATCTAGAGTACTTGATTTTTGGGTTATCAGTTTAATATTGGTAATTCTAGTAGATGTTCAGTAGTCCTTAGTGACTGCTCAGTATAAATTGTTTATCCAGTCGGATACATTGATAGTCTTTAAATTTATATATATATATATATATATATATATATATTAATTATATTGAATTATTGTTCTTATTCCAAGAATTGTTGATATTCATTGTTCCTGATATTATTCTGAAACTCTGAACTATCTTAGGGATGATACTTCGATATTTCACACTCGTGTTATAAAACTCTATACCCTTGTTGAATATTACTTGCTGGGAAATTTGTGCTCATTCTTGCTTATTTAAAACCTTTCAGTTAAGGCGGAACAGGGAGGTGTCTCTTGGAAAGACAAGGGCAAGGGCAAGGCTACTTACTAGCTTGTTCCTTTATGTTTAAGTCTATTATGTTGTATTAAGACTATTTTAGACTATGTTTAAGCTTAAGTAGGATTATGTAATACATATTTATTCGATATTATTATGTAATCTATTAATCAATGTAAGTTGCGAGACTTGGGGGGAATAATTATAATAAATCATTACATATTATTCTAAATTAGATCTTTCATTGTGAATGCGTGATTTTAGTTATTATGATAATACTTTGAGCACGTGATGAACCAAATTCGAGTGACCAAGTGGCAGTCCGAATTTGGGAGCGTCACAGGTAATGTGTGTGGGGTGTGTGTATATATATATATATATAGTTGGTATGTATATGTGTGATAGTGATATATATGAAAGGTGTGTGTGTGTGTGTGTGTGATAGTGAAAGGTGTAAGGTGGGTGCGTGTGTGTGTTGGAAGATGAAATTGGGGTGGGGGGAAGAAGACTTATTAAAGAGGGAATGTATATATATAATATGTGTGTGTGTGTGGTGAGTGAATGTGATGGGTGGGTGGATGAGTGAGTGGTGGTAGAAAAACTGATGAAAGTGATGGTTATTGTGACGCCCCCAAAATTAGGTATACATCACTCATCTTGAGTCGCCAGATACATGGTACATAATTCAAATACAACTGTCGTGTACAATACAACAAAACATAAACTGTGAGTTTGAATACAAATATTGTCTATAAGAGAGTATACAAACTCAAAAGGAGTCCTTATTACAATTATTATCACACTATTTCACAGAATAGTGAGGACTACTAATGCTATCCTCTGGACCATCTCTCCATTCCCCGACTCGTCCGAGCTATATTCTCATTTCCTGAAGAGAACATTGAAAGAAAGGGTGAGCTCTACTAGCCCAGTAAGAAATATTATGACTAAGATAAAGCAGAATAAATTATCCTTAGTCTTCAACAGTGTTAAACGATATACAATATAACAACCACCAAGTTTAAGCTGCGGTGAACAAGCAATCCGTTAAAAAGTCAAGTAGAAAATAAAATCTACTATCTTTTATGATTTAAAAGGTTTTTCATCATCATGTTATTAACGAGACTCACCAATAAATAATCCACATCATCGAATCACCCCGCACTACTACTGCCAAGGATATTCTTTAGTATCACGACCACAAATTATCCATGTACTATGGGCCAAGGACATTCGTGTATTCATTAATGGTCATGATCATGCCAACAACTGTCCATCAATGCACTACGGGCCAATGAGGACTTTTCCCACATCATTTGTAACATTACGGTCATGATTACACCAAATAATCCCTAGTCATAATCATACCAAGTCCATCTATGCACTACAGGCCACAGATGACTTTCAACATAATATAAACATGAGGATGATGACAATGATATAAGAATTCAATAAAACAAGTTCAAGAATTAATTTGTCCAAGAACCAATAACGTCCAAATTGTCAACATGACACTGCTTTGTAGAGTAAAATTCAAGAATGCTCAGAAGAATATTTCCATGAAAAGATATTGGATGAAGCACAATTATCAAGGATATTCCACTAATTTCATGGAGTATAGAAGTCAAAACTTTAACCATAGTTTTGACCATGCATGCGGTACTTCGTATAGTTTTGACTTCTATACTCCATGAAATTAGTGGAATATCCTTGATAATTGCGCTTCATCCAGTATCTTTTCATGGAAATATTCTTCCGAGCATTCTTGAATTTTACTATACAAAGCAAAGGTCATGTCGATAATTTGACATTATCGTTTCTCGACAAATTAATTCTTGAACTTTTTTTATTAAATTATTATGTCATTGTCATCATCCTCATGTTTATATTATGTTGAAAGTCATCTCGTGGTCCCCAGAAAGTATATGTATGGACTTGGTATGATTATGACAAGGATTATTCGTATAATCATGACCGTAATGTTACAAATGATGTGGAAAAGTCCCATCGGCCCATAGTGCATTGATGGACATTTTTGGTATGATTATGGCTATGGATTCTCTTGACCAAGGGTGCAAAGATGAATTGTTTTATGGCATGATCGTGGACCGGTTGATGAAAACATGATTATCTTTGGCCCGTGGTGCATGGATAATTCGTGGTCGTGATACTAAAGAATATCCTTGGCCTGTAGTGCAGGGATGATTTGATGATGTGGATTATTTATTAAGCTGAGTCTCAGCGATAAAAGTGACGAAAAACCTTTTAAATTATAGAAGATAGTAGATTTTATTCTCTACTTGACTCTTCTAATGGATTGATTGTTCCGCTGCAGTTAAACTTGATGTGTTTATATTGTATCAGTTTAACATTGTTGAAGGCTAATGATAATTTATTCTGCCTTATCTTAGTCATAATATTCTTACTGGGCTAGTTGAGCTCACCCTTTCTTTCATTGTTCTCTTCAGGAAATGAGAACGTGTCGACTGAGACTAGCCGGGAAATGAGTGATGGTCCTAGATGGTGCATTAGTAGTCCTCACTATTATGTGAAATAGTGTAATAATAAATGTAATGAAGACTCCATTGAGTGTGGATATTGTCTAGATGATAATATTTGTATTAAAACTCACATCTCATGTTGTATATTTAAGTTTGTATTTGAATTATGTACCATGTATCTGGCGACTCAAGATGGGTGATGTATACCTAATTTTGGGGCGTCACAGTTAGTATCAAAGCTTAGGGATATGATCCCTGGCTAGGATGTGAGACTAGAACTAGGAGGGGAGAGACGGGGAATTCCTTCACTAGTATGACCTACCTAAGTTTATTTGATATTTAATTGGTCAGTCAGAGTATAGAGATAATATGTGATATGTTAATTAATCCTTATTTTGTGGCAGTATTTAAAAATGGCATCTAAAAATGTTGAGAGAAGAAATGGAGCACAGGAGACTGTTGATTCTCCACAGATCAATAATAAGGATAATGTGCAACAGGATGGCGATAATCCTCCTATAAACAACAACACTGATCAATTGACGAATGACGGTACGTTTAGGAGCTTTTTAGAATTTATGCAACATCAGGCGAAGACGGCTCCTGTTCATAATGCAGGAGGAAACAATGGAAACCCACGGTTGGTCACCGCTAAGCAATTCAAGGAGCTGGGACCACCGGAGTTTTTGGGAAAGCCAGAACCACTTAAGGCAGAGACGTGGTTAAAGCAGATCACCAAGATATTTGATGTCTTGGGATGCTCCGAGGAGCAAAAGGTTCCTTTTTCCACCTTTATGTTGTGTGAAGAGGTAGATCACTGGTGGGAATCAGAAAAGCGTACTCCGACTGACCTTTCAAGATGTCTTGGGAGAAGTTCCAAGAGTCATTCAATGACAAGTAATTTCAAAGCATTTTTCACATGAAGGAGGTGGAATTTATCAAGTTGGAGCAAAACAACATGACCGTGTCGCAGTACGAAGTCAAGTTTGCCGAGTTGTCCCGATTTGCGTCCCACTTGGTTGATAATGAAGAGAGAATGACGTGGATGTTTTTAAGAGGTTTGAAGCCGGAGATACGTTAATATCTTATCTCTCATAAACTGTGTTTGTATTTAGATGTTGTTAATAGGGCTCAGTTATTGGAGCGCGATAATGAGTCAACCAAACCAAAAGAGAGCAGCCGAAAAAATGATAATACCGGTGATAATAGTCATCAAAGCGGTGATAGTAAACATGGAGGGAATCAACATGTCAGAAATGGTAACCACTTCGGTGGTAATCATGGCCAAAACAATAAGAATGGACATTTCAAGAAGAGAAGGTTCAACAATGATGTAAAGACGTCGGCACCAGCACCCGTCTCAAAGGAAGAAGAACGACCACCGGTCGTATGTTTCAAATGCGGATAGGAGGGACACATCCGTCCAAACTATACGCAGCAATCCAAAACGTGTTTTAATTGCGAAAGAGAAGGTCACCTAGCTCGATTTTGTCGTATGGTGAAGTCAATTCCAGCTGGGATAGTGATGCCAAAGGATGTCCCAAACAAGCCAAAGCCGGTAGTTTAAGAGAGAGCATTTTTTTTTCTTGACGAGGAACCTGAATAAAATTATCACGGGTATGTTAGTCATAAACTCTTGCGAAGTCTATACCGTGTTAGATACCGGTTCTACTTACTCTTTTATTTTACCTAGTTGTGTTCAATGTTTGAAGTTAACTCCGGAGAAGTTAGACTTTGATATATCTGTTAGGAGAAACTTTCGTTACCTCCACTATTTATAAATCTTGTTCAAATCAACACTTTCACGTTACCTGTCAATCTTATCTCTTTGAAAATACTTGCATTTGATGTGATTTTTGGAAACGATTAGTTAACTACTCATCATGTTTTTCGTAAGGTTGTTAGCTTTCATACTCCTAACCAACCTGTTATGCAAATTCAAAGTAACCAAACCACTAAAGTCAATCATTGTCATATCAAGCCATAAGTAAAGAGCCCCGATCCTTTCGTTGTTGACTTCCTTGTATGGAATGCACCGAAGCCAAACTTTTTGTAGGGGACGTTGTGAATAACGGTGACAAGTTAATAGGTATCAATGTGATGTGTTATCCAAGTCTTGGACAAGAGTCACAATTTTGAATGATATTTCTGTTGTTAATAAATTTCCTGACGTATTCTTGAAAACTTCTTAGCCTACCCCTAGAGCGTGAAATCGAATTTTGTATTGACCCCAGTACAAAACCCATTTCTTAAATCCTTAAATATTTCTTCAACTAAAGCGAACGTAACATGCGCCAAAGACGTTGGCTCGAGCTATTGAAGATTACGATCATACCATTCAATACCATCGTGAGAAAACGAACGTGGTAGCTGACGCGTTGAGTAGAAGATCGTATGCATTTACGAGTGCGATGTTGTTAACATAAAGGCCCATTTCATACGACTTACAAATGATGAAGATAGAGTTAAAGACTCTAGGAACCCAAGTGAAGATAACGAATATACGAGTAGAATCGACTTTAATTGATAAAGTTAAAGCCGCTCAAGTTACATACTCAGAGCTGATGAATGTGAAGAAGAAGGTTCAAGAGGGCGTTATTCTAGAAGCAAGAATCGACAAAGAGAGGAAATCTCAACCCTCGATTTAATTGGTCCATTTGAAATCCTCGATGAAGTAGGAACTGTGGCCTATAGACTCGTTTTACCGCCAAGTATGTTGCGTGTTTCGTAATCGCGTTTTTTCTACGTATCGATGTTACGTAAATATGTGGACGACCGAACCACATTATTAATTTAGAACTGGACGAGATAGCAGAAGATTTAACGTATGAGGAGATACGTGTTAAAATCTTAGATAAGAAGAATCATATTCAACACTCAAAGATTATACCTCAAGAGTTGGAATTTGAAATGAAGTCGAGGTATCCTCACCCGTTCAACATACCAAGTACGTACGTAAATTTCGAGGGAGAAATTCCATAAGGAGGGGAGATTGTGAGACCCCGGATTTTATGAATAAATATTTAATTTTCTCGAAATAAATTTTTTGAATATTATGGTGTGGATTTGATATAATATTATAGTTGTGGGTAATACTTATATATTTTGCAAAGTACACAAGTTGTTATATCATATTCGATTGGTCGGGGAATATTCATTTTAACAGGGAATATTCAGACAACCAAGACAATCATTGGTGGACCCTATTAATCTAAATTATTATTTGGATTGAGAAAACGACAAAAAATACTTTATAAAAAATAACGGCGGAAGTTTTACCATTAACTCATTGAAACACACGGTGTTAAAAAATGCGATAATCTGGCGTGGTTGCATAGTAGCACACGGTATTGATTATTGATGCTTACGTGATAAGTCACTCGGTTTTTTTTATTGGTATTATTAATATAATAAAAGCAGAATACTTTTATAAAGTTATTCTATAAATAGAATATATTATATTCTATTATGCATAGTGTTGCATAGTATTTTGCATAGTAAAATCTTTTTATATAAAACAGAATACTTTTATAAAGTTATTCTATAAATATAATATATTATATTTTATTATGCATAGTGTTTGCATAGTGCCTACATAGTGTTTACATAGTAAAATCTTTAATAAAGTTATTCATTTTATTAGATTATAAATAGAATATATTATATTTTATTTAAAAGATTTTGCTTTAAATATGGACCGTCAGATTAAAGTAAATCAATCTGGACCGTTCATGAGTTAGTTACTATGTAGTCCATTTTTCTATAAATAGAAACTCATTCATTCATTATTTCTTACGAATTCACTGAAACTCTAGAGAGAGAAACTATAGATAGAAAGAAGAAAAGTGTTCTGCTACTTCACTACTTCTATATCCAAAGATTTTCTTTTTAAGGTAGGGAATATTATTTGTTGTACTTTCGTAAGGGGTGTTATTCTTTTGTATTCATGAAGAGAACTTATGTTATTCCATTCTTTATTATTACATTGGAATAACTTTGATCACGCTGAGCTACCCTATACTTGGTGACATTCTTCTTATTATTCCGTCTTTACTATTACATTTGGAATATCCTGTGCATGCATTTCTGTGGACTGATTCCGCCTCTTTATTATTACATTCAATATCATGCATGCGTTTTACAGGACTGACCGGTTCTTTATTATTTTTCATTGGAATATCCTCATGCATGCGTTTCTGCCGGGACTGATTCCGCCCTTATTAGTATTCATTTGGAATAACTTTGTCTGTCTGCAATCCGCATGCATAGTGATTTCTGTTGTTATTCCATTCTTTATTATTCTGTTGGAACATCCAGCTTGGCGAATTTACACCGACACAGTTCCGATTATTTAGTATTTTGTTGGAATAACTTTGTCATGCGGCACCGCATGCATGGTGATTTCTTTTGTTATTCCATTCTTTATTATACTCGGTTGGTTAAAGTTTTGACTTCTATACTCCATGAAATTAGTGGAATATCCTTGATAATTGCGCTTCATCCAAAGATATCTTTTCATGAAAATATTCTTCTAAGCATTCTTGAATTTTACTCTACAAAGCAGTGTTATGTTGACAATTTGGACGTTATTGGTTCTTGGACAAATTAATTCTTGAACTTGTTTTATTGAATTATTATATCATTGTCATCATCCTCATGTTTATATTATGTTAAAAGTCATCTGTGGCCTGTAGTGCATAGATGGACTTGGTATGATTATGACTAGGGATTATTCAGTATAATCATGATCGTAATGTTACAAATGATGTGGAAAAATTCTTCATTGGCCCGTAGTGCATTGATGGACAGTTTTTTGGTATGATTATGGCTATGGATTCTCTTTATCTTTGGCCCGTGGTGCAAGGATAATTCGTGGTCGTGATACTAAAGAATATCCTTGCCCTGTAGTGCAGGAATGATTTGATGATGTGGATTATTTATTAAGTTTAGTCGCATCGATAAAAAAGTGATGAAAAACCTTTTAAATCATAGAAGATAGTAGATTTTATTCTCTACTTGACTCTTCTAATGGATTGCTTGTTCTGCTGCAGTTAAACTTGATGTTTTTATATTGTATCAGTTTAACATTGTTGAAGGCTAATGATAATTTATTCTGCATTATCTTAGTCATAATATTTCTTACTGGGCTAGTTGAGCTCACCCTTTCTTTCATTGTTCTCTTCAGGAAATAAGAACGTAGCTGGGACTAGTCGGGGAACAGAGTGATGGTCCTAGATGGTGTATTAGTAGTCCTCACTATTTTATTAAATAGTGTAATAATAAATGTAATGAGGACTCCATTGAGTGTGGATATTGTCTAGATGATAATATTTGTATTAAAACTCACAGCTCATGTTGTATATTTAAGTTTGTATTTAAATTCTGTACCATGTATCTGGTGACTCAAGATGGGTGATGTATACCTAATTTTGGGGGCGTCACACCACGTATACAGGTTATTCCAACAGAATAAAGAATGGAATAACAAAAGTTCTCTTCATGAATACAAAAGAAATAATACTCCCTACGAGTACAACAAATAATATTCCCTATCTTAAGAAGAAGAGTACTGGATATATAAGTAGTGAAGTAGCAAAATACTTTTTTCTTTCTCTCTATAGTTTATCTCTCTAGAGTTTCAGTGAATTCGTAAGAAAATAATGAAGGAATGAGCTTCTATTTGTAAGAGAATTGAAGGGGTACTGTGCAAGAACGAATTGTACAGTAGATGCAAAAATATTTTTCACAGACGCACAATGCTTTTACTTTTTTCTTCTTCACAGCGCCTCATACCAAGTCACGGTTGAATGAAATTCCAAGTAAAACCAAAAACTAAACATACTATATATATATATATATATAACTTATATCATCCCACGTGACTCTCTTTTTTTTTCTCCACCATGACACACTTTTCAAACATATATATATATATATATATATATATATATATATATATATATATATATATATATATATATACATATTTAATCATTCCATTATCTATAACACAAAATCTCTAGAACCAACCCATTATTCTACCAACATGTGGGCCCCACCTGACCCATTTGTGGCCCCCACCATTACTGAATAACTTTCTACCGATTATTTTGAAAAATGGGTAAATGGGAATCCAAAATAATAAGCAAAATTTACAACAATTACTATAGAAATAATTG
Organism: Panax ginseng; assembly: GCA_020205605.1. Classification (NCBI taxonomy): domain Eukaryota; kingdom Viridiplantae; phylum Streptophyta; class Magnoliopsida; order Apiales; family Araliaceae; genus Panax; species Panax ginseng. The sequence continues at coordinate 61,593,890 of CM035148.1, forward strand.
AACAAAACTGAGTGACTTCTCACGTAAGCATCAATAATCAATACCGCGTGCTACTATGCAACCACGCATATTACTGTACTTTTAACACCGGGTGTTTCAACAGTTAATGGTAAAACTTCCTTCGTTATTTTCATAAAGTATTTGTGTCGTTTTCTTAATCCGACAATAATTTTGTTGTGGGGTCCACCAATGATTGTGCCATTGTATGAATATTCCCTGTTAAAAGGAATATTCCCCGACCAATCGAATATTATAAAACAACTTGCGTACTTTGCAAAATTTATAAATATCACCCACAACAATAACATTATATCAAATTCATTCCATAATAATCAAAAATGATATTTATAGAAAATTCATCATTATTTATAAAATTTGGGGTCTTACAACCTCCCCTTCTTATGAAATTTCACCCTCGAAATTAGAATACGTACCTGGTATGTCGAAGAGGTAAGGATACCTTGATTTCATTTCAGATTCTAACTCCAAAGTCATTTCCTCAACATCGTGGTTTCTCCACAAAACTTTGACTTGAGGTATAACCTTGGAGCGTAGAATATGTTCCTTCTTATCCAAGATTTGAACAGGAACCTCTTCATACGTTAAATCTTCTGCTATTTCGTCCGGTTCTAACTCAATAATGTGGTTCGTGTCTTCCACATATTTACGTAACATGGATATGTGAAAAACGTTATGAACACGAGACATACTTGGTGGTAAAGCGAGTCTATAGGCCACAATTCCTACTCGATCGAGGATTAAAAATGGGCCAATGAATCGAGGATTGAGCTTTCCTCTCTTTCCAAATCTCGTAACTCCTTTCCATGGAGCAACACGTAACAACACATGATCTCCTATATCAAATTCCACGTCCTTTCGATGAAGATCAACATAACTCTTTTGTCGATCTTGTGAGGTTTTTATACGTTGTCGGATCGTTTGAATCTTTTCCGTAGTTATACGTACCAACTCCGGTCCCAACAACGTTGCTTCACCCACCTCATCCCAAAGATCTTTGGAGAACGACACTTTCTTCCATACAATGCCTTAAATGGAGCCATGCCAATACTTGCTTGATAACTGTTGTTGTATGAAAACTCCACCAACAGTAAGAACTTGTCCAAACTTCCCTTGAAGTCAAGGACACAGAGTCTTCATAAATCTTCCATAGTTTGAATAGTCCTCTCTGATTGTCCGTCCGTCTGAGGATGATATGCCGAACTAAATCGTAAATCAATGCCCATAGCTTTTTGCAAACTATCCCAAAATTGTGAAGTGAATCTTGGGTCTCGATCAGAAACTATAATACTGGCATACCATGCAGTCTTATAATCTTGTTTATGTACACACGAGCAAGACGTTCAAGTGTATAAGTTTCTCGTATTGGTAAGAAATGAGCAGACTTGGTCAATCTATCAACAATGACCCAAATCGCATCTATGCCTTGAGAAACTTTGGGAAGACCATTAACGAAATCCATGGTAATGTGCTCCCACTTCCATTCTGGAATTTTAAGTGGTTACAATGGACCTTTTGGTACTTGATGCTCCGTCTTGACTCGTTGACAAGTTAGACACCTTGAGATAAACAGCGCTATCTCTCTCTTCATATTGCTCCTCATAACAACCCGATATTTTCTATATAAATAAATCATAAATTTTATGTATAATTTTTTTTTTTATTTATTAAAATAAATATGAATGATATGTGCCAAGGTAATGTGTAATTATAATTATATGTTTGATAAATAAAATTTAAGTATTACATTATTAATTGTAAATAATTTTATTTTAGAAATATTGGTTATTATAAGTGATATTTTTATAGTAATTAATTCTATATTAGAAATGTTTTATTAATTATTTTCCATGAAATTATATGTTTATATTATTCAAATAATATATGAAATGATTTTAGAATAATTATAATAATTATTTCATTATATAAATTTGTTCGGATATTAAGTTAATTATTTTAACTTAATGATAACAGATAAATCGAGATATGGAATCCAAACCCTAATTTTGGGTTTTGATCAAGGAATGATAATAATATTATAATATTATAATATTTTGATTTTTCAGTGCTATAATAATGTACTGTAAAAATTGTGCTGTTGATGGTTGGTCAATTATGGTATATTGACCAAACCCTAGCATTAATTGATTTAACTCTGTTTATCAATTTAAATGGGAAATTTAAAACTGTTATATATCCGTGCTATATGACTTATGTATGTGTTACTTAAAGATATGATAATTAGGAAACCCTAATTATTAAATTAAAACCCTAATTATATCTGAATTTTTAATAAACCCTAATCCGGAAATTTAAACCGAAGGTATGATCTGCCGAGAATTGTGTTATTGTGATTAATATCAGGCAAGATAGGTTTTATTTTGCTAATTAAAATAAACCTAATTAGTGATTTAAAACCATAATGATTAAAAACCCTAATAGTAATTTGGTAACCCTAATTACCAAAAGAATAAACCCTAATTGCTAAATTAGCAAAGTCAATGATAAGTATATGATCTAAACCCTAATGTTACTGTATAAAGTAATTAAAAAAAAATTTAATCTAATTAACAAACCTAAATTGTCTAATTTTAGAAACTAAAATTTAGTTATTTTATATTATTATTTTTGTAATAAACTCTAATTGTTAAATCTTAAATTTGGAAATTTTTGAAATACTAGTTGCTAAATCTTTAAGGGTTAAATGTTAAACCCTAAACACTAAAATGTCTAAACCCTAAACCCTAAGGCACTTTTCTAGAAATTTAAGGAAATGACCATTTTGCCCCTTTGCATTATTAAAGCTACAAACTTAGGTTTTGACTCTAGGTGAAGTGGGTGAACAAACTAACAACTCTACACCTAAAAATTGACAAAGAAACCAAAGAACATATCTCAGCCATTCATGCATCTATATTGTCTATTTAAGGATTGAGAGAGAGAAAATGTTATTTTGTTGCCCAAATATTCACTAAGCTCATACTTGACCTCTCTCCCTCTAAAGCCTACGAATTTCTTAAGTGTTTCAGTCCCCAATCCAAGCCCCACCATCAACCATACCAAATCAAAGAACACAAAATCGAATTTGGACATCAAAGGTACAAAACCTTAGCTTGAATCATCCAAATTTTTGTTGTTTGATGTTAGTTTTATTGTTAAAACATGTTGTTTATAAGTTATTATGACGATCTGGGTTTGTTTTAGATAGATCCATATCATCAAAATCTTCAGATTTGAGTTTTTGAAAAATCTGGAAAATTTTTGTTGTCGACTGACAAGCGAATGTCAGGCCTCTTTAATATTTGTATGTTAACTATTTTTGTTGTTTAAAGCTTTGTACTTGTAGTCTGGTATGTCCTCTTTAATCTAGGTCAAGAATCATGCATAAATCCGTATTATATTGCAAGATATTCACGGTCAAATCACCGATTACCCGGCGTTTGATTAGGAACTTTCTGGGCGGTCGAGAACTTGCCCAGATTTGTCACGACAGGGAAGTTTGATGGCTCGGATCCGGCATGTTGTTAGTTTTTTTTATTGTTTTCTTTGCATCCAGATTATAGTTTGGGTATATTAAATTGAATCTTATGCCTTAACATCTCCTTAAAAGTATAAGAATCGAATGTAGTGGATGGTCAAAGTAGACCATCCCATCATGATTATGAATTCGGAAAATTTCTAGAAAATATTTGGTTTATTTACGCCGGGTTTGGCCAGGGGTATATCTTATGGATCTGTTGTTGTTTTGTTGATGTTAAGTAACGGATGTGTAGTGTTACATGTGGGCTAGAACCTAGAATTCATAAATCACAAAAAAGCGATTACAGGGATTGCAAGTGGTGGAAGCCCAAAACGAGCCAGTCGAACTGTTCTTCATTTCTGGGTAACCCAGAAAATGAAGAACAGCTCTGACAGCTTGTTTGTGGCTCCAGATCTACTTTGTTATAGGTTGTTTGGTCATTTAAATACATAAAAAATCATTAAAAATTATATTATGATATATGAAAATGTTTTATGTTATCTACGATGACTTTTAATATTTTATGATAATTTTCATTAATAAATTAATATTAATGATAATTAAGTTATCTAGTAAATGAATTAAATAAATAAATTAAAAATGATTTTATTATATTAAAAATCATTTTAAATAATAATAAGGGATTTAAGAATATTTTAAGTTATAAAATATAATTTTTAATATTTAATGGTTAATTTCATTAATTAATGATTAATAATGATATTAAAAATTATTTAATTATATTAAATAAATTAGTTTAAAATGATTTTATTATTTTAAAAATAATTTTAAATGAAAATAAAGTGTTGAAAAATATTTTAAGTTATAAAATATAACTTTTAATATTTAAAAGAATAATTTCATTAATAATTTAATATTAATGATATTTATTTAATGATTAATGATATTAAATTTATTTAATAATTATATTAAATAAATAGTTTTAAAATGGTTTTATTAATTTAAAATTATTTAAAAGGGATAAAAATAAATTAAAAGTATTTTAAGTTATAATTAATGACTTTTAATATTTAGATAAATAGGTCATTAATATTTAAATATTAATGGTAATTATTTAATAATGATTTTAAATGTTTTAAAAATCATTTAAAGGTAATATAAATGTTTTAAAAATAGTTTAAGTTATTTTAATATTTTGGCAATGGTTTCATTAATAGTTTATTATTAATTAAATATTAATGATAATAGAATTGTTTATTATTTAAATCATTTAATAATGATTCTGATATTTCAAAAATTATGATAAATGGTAATAATTGTTTAAAAATTATTACAAGGCCATGAAAAATAGTGCGACGGGTGTTTAAGTTATCCAAATGGATATTGTATAACTGTATAGAGTCATTGACTCGATAATTTCCTTATAAAGTTGTCGGTAGACCAACATATTTCAGAAATTGATCTGGATTTAGATAGATTGACTTGATAAGTGAATTATTTGTGATTCAATGGTGTTAAAATTATGTGACAATGTGATTAGGAATGTGCTGACTGCAATAAGCAGTATTATATGATATATTATTCTAATCAGACAATGATCTATTTAATGATAGGACTTGATAGAAAAGATATATCTAAGTTGTGTAAGCAGCAGACAAGGCAAGTATCTAAACCTTTGCATTTACTTTATGCTAAGGACATCCGTAAGATAATATCTAAACTATTCATTTCAATTGTTTAAATATTTCAACCTTTGTATATACTAATGCAATGATTATGTATAAGTAAGCTATTAAACAATAATTGTTGTACAATTTCCTTTATTCTGTTAATAGTGATCAAGTTATTTATTCTGTTCGTTAATTTCTATAACATGGTTAAACAAGTGTCCCCACTTGGATAATCATTATATTTTATCACATGTTGATACATACTTATAGTTGCTTAGTATGTATACCTCGAAATAAAGGTCGTCTAAGTTATTTGATCCAGCTAGACATATATTTAAAGTTGTTGTTGAACAAGATAAAACTTATCCAACCGAATTGTTTTGGTATGGATTCAAGACTGTTATGAACATCCCAATCATGGGAAATTTTTATGCGCTACTGGCGGACAAAGGATGAACGATAATATCGTTCTAGCAATGTAGTATTGATCAATACAGGCATAATTGGTGATCACCCCGCGTGCAGTAAGAAATGACGGTTCTGAGATGAAGTTCTGTTTAAACCTTTTCAAAAATATAAAACAATGTTAATAGTCTGTCAAATGATCATCATTTATAGTCTGTATGTAGTCTGTCAAATGACGGTTTATTGATTATTGGTCCAGTTTACTTCACAACTATTGATCCGTTGTAGAAGTTTCGTTCAAAGAAAACATTTAATCCTTTCAGCTAACTGATATTGTTGATATTACTTGTTGGGCACTCAAATGCTCATTCTTGCTTAATTTAAATGTTTTCAGCTAAGTGTGAACAACCCGAAGGATCTGCCAAGAACAAGGGGAAAGGGAAGGTTGCTGAATGAATGTTTAAGCTATTCTATGTAATAGTCTAACTTTATGATAAGGATGATAAATACTATTATTATTATTATCATGTAATGAATGTTTAAAGGTTTCGTACTTGGGAACTAAACTCTGATAATATGTAAATTAATTTGAAAATCTATATTATTGTTAATATTATTAGTATTATTCCGCTCATAGAAATGGTATCGTGAAGTACTGAGTTCGGGTTTCAAGTATCCGGATTCGGGGACTTTACAGCTCCACCAAAATGTATGACTAAGATCACGATACATTTTGGTACTCCCAAGATGGATTGCAAACTGTGTGATGTGCGCCTCCATCATGATTTTATACTTTAACTCAGGATCGTTAGGTGCACAAAGTCTGGCGTTGACTCGAAGTATTCCTTCATCATCGATTCTTGCTTTCGGCATCGCACCTTCTTACACTTTCTTCCCCATACGCATCAGCTTCAGATCTGTAACTTGAGCAGTTTTAACTTTATCAATTAAAGTCGGTTATACTCGTATATTCGTCGTCATCACATGGGTCCCTGGAGTCTTTAACTCTATCTCCATCCTTTGCAAGTCACACAAAATGGGCCTTTGCGTTGACAATATCGCATTCACACTTGCATATGATCTTCTACTCAATGCATCAGCTACCACGTTCGTTTTTCCAGGATGGTATTGGATGGTATGATCATAATCTTTCAACAGTTCAAGCCAACGTCGTTGTTGCATGTTGAGTTCTTTTTGAGTGAAAAAATATTTGAGGCTTTTATGATCCGTAAAGATCTCCACTTTTTCCCCATATAAGTAATGCCTCCAAATCTTTAGTGCAAAAACAACAGCTGCCAACTCTAGATCATGAGTAGAATAATTCCTCTCATATTCTTTGAGTTGTCGTTAGGCATTGGCTATGACTTTCCCATGTTGCATGAGAACACATCCTAACCCTTTGCCCGAAGCATCACTGTAGATGACAAATCCCTCCGAACCAAATGGTATTGTCAGAACAGGTGCTGAAATGAGTTTCCTCTTGAGTTCTTGAAAACTCTTCTCACATTCCTCGCTCTAACTGAACTTTGTATCTTTCCGAGTCAGCTGAGTTAGTGGAGTAGCGATTCGAGAAAACCCTTATACGAATCTCCGATAATAACCAGCTAAGACGAGAAAGCTACGTACTTCGGTCACTAATTTAGGTTGCTCCCAGCTTTGAATAGCTTCAATCTTTGCTGGGTCAACAGATATTCCATGACTTGATACCACGTGGCCAAGGAATGCTACTTCCTCAAGCCAGAACTCGTATTTCTTCAACTTGGCATAAAGCTTGTATTCACGAAGCTTTTGGAGTATCAGCCTCAAGTGTTGCTCATGATCTTCACGGCTTTTGGAATAAATAAGGAGGTCATCAATAAAGACTACCACAAAGTGATCCAAATATTCCTTGAATACTCGGTTCATCATATCCATGAAGGCAGCAGTAGCATTAGTCAATCCAAAGGACATGACTAGGAATTCATAATGCCCGTACTGAGTTCTGAAAGCCGTCTTTGGAATGTCATCGGTTCTAATCTTCAAAAGGACATGATTAGGAATATGAAAGCTAACAACCTTACGAAAACAATCAATTTTAGCATGATGAGTAGTTAACCAATCAATCCCTAGAATCACATCAAATGCAAGTATTTTTAATGAAATAAGATCGACAGGTAATGTAAGGGTATCGATTTGAACCAAACAAGACTTATAAACAGTGGATGTAATGAAGGTTTCTCCCAACGGAGTTTCTACAGATAAGTCAAAGTCTAATTTCTCCGGAGTCAAATTTAATCGTTGGCGCAAAGTAGGAGAAATAAAAGAATGGGTAGAACCAGATCAAATAAGGTATAGACTTCGCTAGAGTTTATGATAAGCTTACCCGTGATGACCTCGTTCGGGTTCCTTGCTTTCTGGGAGGTCACAACAAATGCTCTCCCTTGCACCACCGGCTTTGACTTTTTTGGGACGACCTTTGGTGCCTCCATCCTGGCTGAACTTGTCTTCGGTGAACGACAAAATCGGGCTAAGTGACCTTCTCTTCCATAATTATAACACGCTTTGGATGGCATCGCGCAGTTTGGACTGATGTGTCCCTCCCCTCTGCATTTGAAGCATATGATAGGTGGTCGTTCTCCTTCCTTAACAACGGGTCTTTGGTTTACGGCGTCCTTCCATCATTGTTGAATCTCCTTTTCTTGAAATGTCCATTTTTACTGTCTTGGCCATTATTACCACCGAAGTGGTTACCATTTTTGGCATGTTGATTCCCTCCACGTTTGTTGTCACCGTTTGATGGTGATACCACCTTTATATTTTCATCTTGCCGAATTTGCTTTCTCTTGGTTGCGTTGACTCGTTACCGCGCTCCAATAACTGAGCCCTATTTACAATATCTAAGTACAAACACAGTTTATGAGAAATAAGATATTGACGTATCTCTGGTTTCAAACCTCTTAAAAACATTCGCTCCTCATTATCGACCAAATGGGATGCAAACCGGGATAACTCCGCAAATTTATCCTCGTATTGCGACACGATCATATTGTCTAGTTCCAACTTGATAAACTCCACCTCTTTCATGTGACGAATACTCTCGGGAAAGTACTTGTCGTTGAATAGCTCTTGAAACTTCTCCTAAGACATCTTGAATCGTCGAGTTTGATGCGTTTCTGATTCCCACCGATGTCTGCCTTTTTACGAAACATGAAGGTGGCGAAGGGAACCTTTTACTCCTCGGAGCATTCCAAGATATCAAATATCTTGGTGATCTGCTTTATCCATGCTTCCGCCTTAAGTGGTTTTGGCTCTCCAATAAACTCTGGTGGTCCCAGCTCCTAGAACTGTTTAGCGGTGACCGTCCGAGCGTTTCCAGTGTTTCCACCTACATTTTGGAGAGGAACCGCTCTCGCCTGATGTTGTATGAATTGCATAAAGACTCTAAACAATCCATCATTCATCATTTGGTCCATGTTGTTGTTTGCATGAGGATTGTCGCCTTCCTGATGCACATTATCCTGATTATTGATATTTGGAGACTCAACGGTCTCTTGTGCTCCATTGCTATTCTCAACATTCTCGGATGTCATTTTCAGATACTGCCAAAAAACAAAGGTTAATTAACATATAACATATTATCCCTATACTTTGACCGACCAATTAAATACCAAATAAACTTAGGTAGGTCATACTAGCGAAGAATTCCCGTCTCCTTCCTAGTTCTATTCTCTCATCTTAGCGAGATCATATCCTAAGCTTTGACATAAATGTGGGCGCCCCCAAAATTAGGTATACATCACCCATCTTGAGTCGCCAGATACATGGTACAGAATTCAAATACAACTTAATAATACAACTGTCGTGTACAATACAACAAAACATAAACTGTAAGTTTGAATACAAATATTGTCTACTAGAGAGTATACAAACTCAAAAGGAGTCCTTATTATAATTATTATCACACTATTTCACAGAATAGTGAGGACTACTAATGCTATCCTCTGGACCATCACTCCGTTCCCCGACTCGTCCCAGCTATATTCTCATTTCCTGAAGAGAACAGTGAAAGAAAGGGTGAGCTCAACTAGCCCAGTAAGAAATATTATGACTAAGATAAAGCAGAATAAATTATCCTTATTCTTCAACAGTGTTAAATTGATATAATATAATAACCATCAAGTTTAACTGCAGCGATGAACAAGCAATCCATTAAAAGAGTCAAGTAGAAAATAAAATCTACTATCTTTTATGATTTAAAAGTTTTTTCATCATTTATTATCGCTAAGACTCGACAATAATAAATCCACATCATCGAATCACCTCTCAAGATTATCTTGTGGCGCCCCCAAAATAGGTATACATCACCTATTACGAGTCGCCAAATACATGGTGCGTAACATAAATACAATCTTAATTATAAAACAAGAGAGCTGTGAGTTTAAATACAAATACTGTCTTCTAGACAATATCCACTCTCAGAATGAGTCCTCATTACATTTATTGTCACACTATTTACCAGAATAATGAGGACTACTAGCTAATACTATCATCCGGACCATTAAGAAAGGGTGAGCTCAACTAGCCCAGTAAGAAATATTATGACTAAGATAATGCAAAATAAATTATCATTAACCTTAAACAGTGTTAAACTGATACAATATAACAAACATCAAGTTTAACTGTAGCGAAAACAAGCAATCCATTAGAAGAGTCAAGTAGAGAATAAAATCTACTACCTTCTATGATTTAAAAGGTTTTTCATGACTTTTATCGCTGAGACTCAGCTTAATAAATAATACACATCATTGAATCACCCCTGCACTACGACCAAGGATATTCTTTAGTATCACGACCACAATTATCCATGCACTACGGGCCGAGAATATTTGTGTATTCATTAATGGTCATGATCATGCCAACTCTGACAGCCACTTTGGACGATTAGATCTCCTTTGTTATGCTTTGTGATCGTGTTGATTGTTGGAGCTTGTAGTATGTTACTAGTACTACAAGGTATGACGAGCAGAAATCCCAGAAACTTAACGAGCTAAGATCTACACATGGTCAAACGTGCTCACTTATTAACTGTTATGAATGTTCTTGAGGGCTCAAGAACACCTAAGGCGACAGATTTTGTCGCTAAAGGCTATAGCGACAAATTTAATAATTATATTTATTTTAATTTCGAAAAATCATTTAAAAATAGTAAATAAATTCTGAGAATTACAAACTAAATTTTAAAAATTATTTTAAGTTATAAAATTAACTTTTAATAATTTGACATATTTTTCATAAATATTAATATTTATTTGGATATTATTGATATGTTATTTATTTAATAAATAGATTAAATAATTTAATTAAAAATGATTTTAATATATTAAAATTATTTTAAATAATAAAAAGGTATTTATTAATATTTTAAAGTTATAAAATATAACTTTTAATATTTAAAGACAAATTTCATTAATTATTTAATATTAATGATATTAAAGTTATTTAATAATTATATTAAATAAATTAGTTTAAAAATGATTTTATTATTATAAAAATCTTTTAAATAAAAATAAAGTGTTTAAAGATATTTTAAGTTATAAAATATAACTTTTAATATTTAAAGGATAATTTCATTAATAATTTAATGTTAATGATTATTAATTTAGTATTAATGATATTAAATTTATTTAATAATTATATTAAATACATAGTTTAAAAATGGTTTTATTAATTTAAAAATCATTTAAAATGATAAAATGAATTAAAAATATTATTAAGTTATACTTAATGACTTTTAATATTTTGATAAATATTACATTAATACTTTAATATTAAGGGTAATTATTTAAAAATGATTTTAAATGTTTTAAAAATCATTTAAGGGTAATATTAATACTTTAAAAATATTCTAATTTATTATAAATAACTTTAATATTTTGGAATGGAAATGATTTCATTAATAGTTTAATATTAATTAAATATTAATGATAATAGAATTATTCAATATTTAAATAATTTAATAATGATTCCGATGTTTGAAAATTCATGATAAATTATAATAAATGTTTTAAAATTATAATAAGTCATTTAAAAATAATATATGTGATACTAAGTTACGGGATAGAGTCTTAGACTCGATAATTACCTGATAAAACGCTGTCAGATGCATGCGGATATGTTTGAAAATTTGATCTGGACTTAGATATTTTGACCGTATAAGTGTTTATTTGTGATTCAATGGTTTGTTAAACATATATAACAATGTGATTAGGTTATGTGTTGGTTTACGCAATAAAGCGTATTATGTGTTGAGATATATTGTTCTAATCGAACGAATGATCTGACTAATGATAGGTTGTGATATAAAAGATAGAACTAAGTTACGAACTGTAAGCAGCGCATCAGACAAGTATCTTACCTTTGCATTTTCTTTATACAATGGACATGAGTAAGAATAATTATGAATTATATTATTACTGTACAGATTATTAACCTTATATTATATACGCTCATTGATTATCAACATGTTATTATATAGTAATTCAGATATATATATTCTGTTCCTTAATTTCTATAAATGGTTATACAAGTGTCCCCACTTGGATAATCATTGTATTTAATCACATGTTGATATACCTTTGTCAATTACACGTATATATATAGGTTGAATTATAGATTATTGTTGAACAAGATAAAACCTTTGATTTAGAACCCAGACAAGTATGAACATCCCTACACGGGAAAACTTTTATGCGCCCAAGGCGAACAGAGTGAACGATACCCTCATTCTTGCACGTAGTATTGATCAATGCAGGGCATAACAGGCTGATCACCCCCCGTGCCCGTAAGTTATGACGATTGGCAGATGAATTTCTGTTTAACCTATTCGAAAATTGAAAACAATGTTCATAGCACGTCACCTAAACCTTATTTATAGTCAGTACGTAGTTTCAAAGATTTGGTATAGAATTGATATATTATTATCATTGGTACAGATTACTTCACAACTGTTGAATCGTTGTAGAAGGGTAGTATAAAGAAAACATTTAAATTCTTTCAGCTTATATATATAATTGTTATTACTTGCTGGGCACTCAAATGCTCATCCTTGCTTAATTTAAATGTTTTCAGCTAAGTGTGAACAACTAGAAAGCTCTGCTAAGAACAAGGGAAATGGAAAGGTTGCTGAATGAACATAATGCTACTTTTTGTAATAGTTAACTTTATTAAGACAAATATAATATATATTTTCTATCATGGGTTGTAATGAATGTTTAAAGGTTACGTACTTGGGATTCAGACTCTGATAAATATGTAAATTAAGTTGATCTTTATATTATTGTTATTATTATGAGTATTATTCCGCTCATAAAAATGGTATCGTGAAGCACCGAGTTCGGGTTCAAGTACCCGGATTTGGGGGCCTTACAGGTTGGTATCAGAGCTTAGGGTTAAAAACCTTAGGTGGGTTAGACCTTAGGCTATAACCTTAGAACAGAGGGAAACGTTGAAAATATAAATAACTCATATAGAGTTTAAAAAGAGATGAATTGAATAAATTCATCGTCAAACAAAATAAAAGATAACTTATATAAAACTCTTGTTTGCTGTGTGTATATACTATATGCTAATCAGGATAATTTATGTGTGTAGATGTCTGGTGAAAAAGGCTTGTTATATGCTTATAGCATGAAGAAGGGTCAAACCCATACACCCGAGCTGATATTAAAGCCAATAGCTGAAATGGAGACTCATAATGAAAACAACTCAGACGATGTGGTTATTGTAGAAAATGTAGTACCAGATCCGGAGATGGTGGAGCTGACAGATAGCGATTCGGACACTAAAGTTGAAGTTGATCAAGCATCAACGAAGGTACAGGATCTGAGGAACAAGGTTTCTTCTCTGAAAAGGCTGTGGGAGATAGAAAAGTAGTTAAATAGTCAACTGCGATAGGCATTAATAGAAACAATGGAAGAGCAGGATAAGCTTAAAATCTAAATTGATCAGATGGGAGCCTCAAACAATACATCGCGTGCAGTTTCGAACAAGAAGGGGAAAAGAAACATAGAAGACCATGACTTAGGAAAATCCTATAAGAAGAAAGGGAAAAGAATATGTTATCTGTGCGGTTATGAAGGACATACTACTCTGTATTGTCGTGACTATAAACCAGGTGCATGTTTTATCTGTGGGATAGAAGGTCATCAGGCGAAAGGTTGTCCAAGAAAACGGTGTAATAAATAGGTAGTGTAGATTCTGTTGTGTAGGTGTGTTTAATGTAATATGTATGATAAGTATGTCTGTGTAATGTAATGTTTCCAACTTTTGTATTAGTCAAGACTCTAAATCCCGACTTTTGTGGTCCCAAAGGGATAACTGATGTTTAAAGCATTATGTGCTATGCTATGTAAAATATTCGTTAAATGAATATGAACCTATGTTTGAGTAATGAAATGAGTTTGATATACTCATCTTATGTGATAAGATTTAGAATGTAAGTTAAATTTATGATTTCCGTTAATCAGATACTGTCACCAAGACGTCGAACTCGAAACTAAAGGGCAGAAGAATCTGTCAACAACGTTGAGGGACAACAACAAGCAGACCCGATTCAACATTTTGCAAACATGTAGCACAAGCTATGCAGCAAGGAATACCAGTCGCTAGGAATCAGCCGGACAACCGCTTAGCGAACTTTAAAGACTTTAAGGCTGTAGGACCGCCAGAATTTAAAGGTACAACTGACCCTGTAGAAGCCCAAACTTGGGTTAAAGAGATTGAAAATGCGTTTGTGGTAGCTAGGGTAGCTGAGGGGCAAAAGACCGCTTTTGCGACCTATATGATGAAGGGGGAGGCAAACTTTTGGTGGGAAGCGAATCAGGTGAGGGCAGGAGAAGGTGTAGTTACATGGGATAGGTTCAAAACTTTGTTTTTTGAAAATTATTTTTCTCCTAGTATGCAGGCTAGGATGGAGGTGAAATTTTTAGAGTTGAAGCAGGAAATACTGACGGTGTCAGAATACGCCGCTAAATTTAATGAGTTAGCTAGGTTTGCTCTGCATCAAGTTGATACGGAGGCTAGGAAAGCTTGAAGGTTTGAGTTGGGATTAAAACCCTGGCTCTACAACAAGGTGGCAGTGTTGCAGATCCCTACATTTGCAGCAGTCATGGAGAAAGCAATTATAGCTGAGGAGGGAAGTGAGGCCATGAGCCTTTACAACAAGGAGAGAAAGAATAAGGGTAAGACCGAAGGAGCTGGGAAGGTGGAAATTAATAGTGGGAATAGGGGTGGTAGTAGCAAGAGGAAGGGGAACAGTTTTGGAAGTGTGTAGGTAAAACAAGAAGGTGTTAAGAAGACAACAGTACAGTGTAAGAATTATGGGAAGAACAACTCGGGGGAGTGTCTGAAAGGAAAGTTCGTGTGCTTCAAGTGCGGGCAGGAGGGCCATATCTCTCCCAACTGCCCCAATCCTAGGATGAACAGTGGGTGTTTTCTGTGCGGATCGACTGAACACCATGTGAAGGATTGTCCGAAGAGGAGGACGGAGGCAGGAAGTGGGAATACTAGCACAGGCAGCGGGACTTTAGCAATCACAGGACCGACCTCGTCAAACAAACCAACAAAATCAACAGCAAGGGTCTACAACATGACTGTCCAGGATACGATGGCAGCTGGTAATGCAACTCCAGGTATTATTCGTATAAGTCTTATTTTCTTTTGCATGATTTTCCTATATATAGTAAATTATTTTTAAAGAAATTTTGGTGGAGGAATTTGAGTTCTTTTAGAAATTAAATTTATGTTTAATCAGAAAGACAAGGTTTATATGGATAGTTAAAGATCAGTTCGATCAAATTATGATCGAGATCTACTTGTAATAATTGTGTATGCTATGTACCCTTGCATGTAAAGATTTTTAAAACGGTGATTCCGGGGACGGAATCTTTATAAGGGAGGGTGAATGTAACAACCCGATATTTTCTATATAAATAAAGAAGAAATTTTGCGTATAAATTTTTTTATTTATTTTAAGGATGAGGATTTGTACAAGATTATGTGTAATTATGTGATAAATAAAAATATATTTATTACATACATGATTAAAAATAATTTTATTTTAGAATTATTGATTATTATAAAGTATATTCTTATAATAATTAGTTTGATAGCGAGAAAAGTTTTTATCAATTATTTTCCATGATTATATAATCATATATTATTTAAATAATATATGAAGTGATTTTTGAATAAATATAATAATTGTTTTATTATATGAATTTTAGTACAGATTATTAAGTTAATTATTTTACCTTAATTAATAAGGTTATATATGGAAGAATAATCAGATATGGAATCCAAACCCTAATTTTGGATTTTGATCAAGGAATGAGAATAATAATATAATATTAATTATATTTTTATTATTCAGTGCTATAAATATGTAATGTATGTACGTATAGATAATGGTTGATCAATTATATTGTGGCATGTCAAAACAGTAGAATTAATTCGTTAAACCCTAATTTTACTGTGTTAAATCGCAACTTGAAACTCAAACCGGAGTTTGTGATTGGTAAGAAATTGTGTTATTTGATTAATGTTGAGTATTATAGAATTTAAGGTTAATTAGAAACCCTTATTATTATTTAGGAACCCTAATTATTTTAAAACACTAATTTTCTATTAAAATCCCTAATTTTAAATTAGTGTGGTTAAATTAAAATTTTATTGAACTATAATCTTAAATTTTTAAACCATAGAAATTATTTGGGAAACCTTAAGGTTTAAGATCTATTGATTTTAACCTAGATTCAAATGCCATGGACAAGAATACCCTTAAAATGTTTTATTAGCTTACTAAAATACCCTGTTTGGATAGGGTTTTTTTTTGCAAATCTTATCCATATCTTGCAAGTCATCACTCTAGATTATAGCACATGCTCTACATATCATCCAAGCTTATCCTCTTTGACACCTTGCAAGTTAGATACATTGAATCTAAGTTATATAAATAGATTAAGAGAGAGAAAGGTGTACATTTTTGCTCATTCATTCCCAAACACTCAACTAGACCATCTCTCTCTAAACCCACGAATATCCAGTGCTAGATCAGTCCCCAAATCAAGCCCCACGAATTCCATAACCAAATCAGTGGCCAAGAATCAAAGATTGATCATAAAAGGTATAAACCCTAAAATGAAATCTTACTTTTGATCCTATGTTAGATGTTAGTTTTTTTGTGTTAAATATGTTGTATGTAGTGTATACTGATGATCTGGGTTGATAGATGTTAGATCCATAACATCTATAGGCTCGGATTATGTGTTTTTAAAAATCTAGGAACAAATTTTATGTTGACTGACAATCGAATGTCAGGCCCTTTAGATCTTTGGATGTTTATGGTTTTTGTGTTTTTAATGTTTGAACATGTAGTGTGATATGAGATTTGTGATCTAGAACTTATGGCAGGACCAGATCATGCATATAATGTCAGTTTATCATGGTCAAACACCGTTGACCGACATTGACCAAGCCAGATCTGGGTAACCCAGAACTTGCCCAAAAATCTCTGACAGCAAGTTCATGGGCCCATATCTTTCATGTTTTTGTTAATTATATTTTGTTGTTGTAACAAGATTGTTGTATGTTGTTTAGGCTACATGTTTAAGCTTGTAGAACATCTAAATGATTAACAGGATGCATGTAGTGTACCGTCAAACCATGTAAGACGATCACGATTTCCGTTTTCTGGGTAACCCAAAAAACATATGATCGTGATTTCTTACATGGGTTGACCGGTTAAAATCTGGCGATTTAGTTGTTGTTATGGTGATTATATGTGATCTATCTCTTCCTTGACATGTTGGCTACACACTGAATGTATTAGATCACAAAACCACTGCACAAGAATCACGTTGTGGAAGCCCAAAAGTGGACAGTCGAAATCCCAGAAATGAAGAACAGCTCTGACAGCTACTTTGGACGATTAGATCTCCTTTGTTAGTTGCTTTGTGATCGTGTTGATTGTTGGAGCTTGTAGTATGTTACTAGTACTACAAGGTATGACGAGCAGAAATCCCAGAAACTTAACGAGCTAAGATCTACACATGGTGAAACGTGCTCACTTGTTAACTACTATGAATGTTCTTGAGGGCTCAAGAACACCTAAGGCGACAGATTTTGTCGCTAAAGGCTATAGCGACAGATTTAATAATTATATTTATTTTAATATCGAAAAATCATTTAAAAATAGTAAATAAATTTCGAAAAGTACAAACTTAATTTTAAAAATTATTTTAAGTTATAAAAAATACCTTTTAATAATTCGACATATTTTCATAAATATTAATATTTAGTTGGATATTATTGATATGTTATTTATTTAATAAATACATTAAATAAATTAATTAAAAATGATTTTAATATATTAAAAATCATTTTAAATAATAAAAGGTATTTATTAATATTTTAAAGTTATAAAATATAACTTTTAATATTTAAAGACAAATTTCATTAATTATTTAATATTAATGATATTAAAGTTATTTAATAATTATATTAAATAAATTAGTTTAAAAATGATTTTATTATTATAAAAATCTTTTAAATAAAAATAAAGTGTTTAAAGATATTTTAAGTTATAAAATATAACTTTTAATATTTAAAGAATAATTTCATTAATAATTTAATGTTAATGATTATTAATTTAGTATTAATGATATTAAATTTATTTAATAATTATATTAAATACATAGTTTAAAAATGGTTTTATTAATTTAAAAATCATTTAAAATGATAAAAATGAATTAAAAATATTATTAAGTTATACTTAATGACTTTTAATATTTTGATAAATATTACATTAATACTTTAATATTAATGGTAATTATTTAAAATGATTTTAAATGTTTTAAAAATCATTTAAGGATAATATTAATACTTTAAAAATATTCTAAGTTATTATAAATAACTTTAATATTTTGGAAATAATTTCATTAATAGTTTAATATTAATTAAATATTAATGATAATAGAATTATAAAATATTTAAATCATTTAATAATGATTCCGATGTTTGTAAATTCATGATAAATTATAATAAATATTTTAAATTTATAATAAGTCATTTAAAAATAATATGAATGATACTAAGTTACAGGATAGAGTCTTAGACTCGATAATTACCTGATAAAACCGCTTAAGACGTGCTGTAATGTGTTTGAAATTGATCTGGACTTAGATATTTTGACTGTATAAGTGTTTATTTGTGATTCAATGGTTGTTAAACATATATAACTATGACAACCTGGAAATCCGGATTGTCCAGAAATTAAGATTTAAAGAATTAGTTATTAATAAAATGAATTTTTATTAATACTATTATGTGCTATGTGTTTATTAATCGTTCTATAACCTAGGATGATTATAAATCGGGAGGATTCTGGCTACGAGCTAGATTTAATGAGTAAGAATTTTCAAGAAGAAAATGAAAGTTTTCCGGGACCAAAATATCTTTCAAAGAAAAAGACGAAATAGGCACTATTCATTCGTTTTTGATCGGAGATTTATTTTGAAATTCCGTGAAGTTATTGATTACGTAAAATGTTGAGACGTGATGGAATATTCAATAATATTTCAGTTATGACAAAAATGAAGTTTTCGCCTGCGGACTCAAAACCTAAGGGTTAGAAAAAGTGAGTTCCGCGAACATCGTGAATACGACGTATAGAAAGAAGAATAGTACGACGTATAATACGAACATCGTACGAGTTAAATACGAAGAGAATACGAGAATGGAATGCGTTGAATGCGATTAGTCTTAATGTGTTAGAGTTTATGCCCTAGAGGCCAATTATTTGATATAATTGCTTAACGTTTTGATATTATATTTGATTGAATAAATATATGATTTTATTATGGTTTTATTTACTGCGTAATATAATTGTTAACATAATAAAATTCCTTAGAATAGTGATACAAATTATATAGTTTCAAGTATGTGACTTGAACATGAGATTATATATTACCATTAGTATCGGTGTTCTTAAATGTCCCTTAATCGAGTATCATTGTTGATGGGACAACATGATGATGCATGGAGACTAGTATGTGGATCGATTGATGACCAAATCTCATTGGTCATAAATATATGAGATATTAAGTCAATGCATAGGTACATGTTGAGAACGATGTCTTTTTTAGGGATGGACCCACCATGAGAATTCTATATGGAGCATTATGCGAAGTGTCGTTAGCAATTCTCATAGTGACAATGATGTAATGGTCCTCCGACACGAAATCGCTATATTACTACACGAGAATTTATGTACTTTGATATCATCAAATGTCACCTTTAATAGGGTGGACTATAAAGGTGATTATTGGGTTCATCATTAATCGTGTGAGAAATATGAGTGATCTAGATGGAATTTAACCATCCTATATATTATGGGTGATATCCATAGGCCTCTTGATTGAGTAGGACTATGAAATGCATGACCATGCTCAAATAGTGATTTGTTTCATATAGTCTACTCATTGATCAAGAAAACTTCAGATAAATTATGAAGAGTATGCCACATTCCATGACTCGAGTTTAATCTAGGATATTAAGGTTAAAAGGATTAAATTACATTGAAACATTGGTCACGAAAAGGTTGCATCGAATCATCGATCTTATTATTACTTGGGTAGCGATGATGCATTACTAGATGCAGCTCACTTTGTTTATAATTTTATAATATGATTTTAAAATTATTGCCAACGTAATAATAACCTATAAGGGTCACACACATAGAAACGTTATTTAAAAGGGAATTAATTTAAATTTTAAGGATTTAAATATATTAATATGATTAATAGTATTTAAATCACAATTTAAATTAAAAGGATAATTGTATATATGTATATTAATTAAGTAAGACTTAATTAAGAGATATATATATATATATAAATTCGGATTTTATAAAATTAGGTTTTGATTTGATTAATTCCTTTTAACTACTATATATATGATATATAGCGACTACTTAGGGTAAGATATCATAATTGAAAAACCCTAGCCGCTCTTAGAGAGAGACTAGAGAAAAAACAGCTTCGAAAAAATCCATTCCTTTTGGTGGCTAATACATGAAGTCCTTCTTATTGCGAGAATCGTTCGACGGTTCGATGCGGCGTTAAATGTGGAATACTGTGTAGAGCGCAATCGGTTTGTATTATGCGTTGGAGATTCGAGGCGCAGTCGGTTTGATTCTCGTTTTTTGTTTATATCTGGTATAATCTCTAAACCTCTGAATTAATTGATTTTCGCATGGATCCTATTTTAGGGTTTCGGAAATTGCTTTAAAATTTTAATTTCCGATGTGCGTTTCTGTGCCGAAGCCCAACATAATGGACTTTGTGTTCATGAACTTTGTAGAATCCAATTGGACTTAGATTATGTCAAGCCCAAGTTAGGCCCAATAAGAATTAGGGTTAAGGTCCAAACCAAGAAAAGAAACCGCGGATCGAACCGATGGGTAAACGGATGGGTAAGAACCATTAAGGCAACCCATGGGGTGACCCATCGGCATGTGGGCTGGCCAGTTGGCCACCAAGTAAGGGTGGTGGCAAAGTTAACTTGGTGGCTAAGTTGAAATAAGTGATCGTGAAATAGAAAAGCTAGCGAATCGCCTGCTTTGTATAACGGAAGAGAAATAAAGAAGAACGATAATCCTAACACTAGTTTCTTCTAATATTTTCTTTAAGTTTTCTATGTCAAAAACATATCTTAATGAGAATAAGGAGTAAAAGATATTGAGAATGATTTCATATTGTTGAAATCATGAGAAAAGAAGAAATAAGAAATAACAAATTTAGTTTATAAATTTCTTAAGGAAGTATAAGATTCGTAAGGATTTTGAGCGATCCAAATGATTCCTATGAATGAATAGGTCAAATAAGTAAGGAATGGTGTTCTATAACATCAAATTCCAAGAAAAAGTGAAATCGTAATCCAAAATATCGATTAAAATGAAGAACGAACGAAGAACACGCGAATAACACGAAGAACGTTGTTGATGGACAAATTTAAAACCATCGTAGTATAATTGTTATTGATGGACAAGTTTAAAACCATCGCGTATAAGTTAGTTGCTTATTGCTTGGTTAGGAACGGTAGAAACGTTCATGAAGAACGGATTAAAACTAAGCTATAACGAAGTTATGACGAAAATTCTTTAAAAGAAGAACGAAAATTTGAAAGTTAGTAAATGAACCCGAATGTGTAGGGTTTCATAAGAATGTAAGAGAACGTATAAAACGTGAGTCGTGGACTCAAGAACGAACGAATTCCGAGTTCGGATGACCGAATTATGGACGAACGAACAAAGAACGTTAAAAACGTTAAAATGAACGAAGAATGAAGATTAAGCCAATTGAATGGAATGTTAACGGATTTAGAACAAAGTTCTGTCTGAGGGTAATCGAAGTACATAAGATAAGGAACAAAATAGCTTTGGAACAACCTCATTCCGAGTTATAACGAAGAAGTTATTAGATTTCAAAATCAGCGTCTCAAGCTTGTAAAAGACTTAGAAAAATTTTCTAGGTTTCATGCTCGACCTTGGTATGAAGTTGTGCCTTGAGAGGCCCAATGCCCTAGTAGCATAATAGTGTTTGAGCACCTTTGCAAGAAGTTATTGCCGCAGTGTGCGAACAAGTAGTACAATTGTGTGGCACCGCAGATTACCATGTATCTGATCTAAAAATCTTACGAGTGTAAAGCAGTGGCACGTTACTAACTAAAAAGAGACTCGTCTTAGTAGCGCCAGTCCGGAAAGAGAGGAGAGAGAAGTAGGTCACGCCGCAACGCGAGAGGAAGGGAAGAACGCAGCGTCATGAGACTTTGGTGCAGAGTAATGCCCAGAAATGAGATTTTTAGTTCTCAGTTACTGGAGGATGTGCAAGAAAAAAATATGAACATAATGTTCAACTAATGTAACACTTAATCAAGTGTTTTAAACCTTTAATAAAGGTTGAACGAAAAGATTAAACGAGAATAAAAGACAAATAATGTAGATGCGGGTTACGGAACCGATGTTCGGGGACCGTAGTCACGATAAACGAACGTGAGGGATTGCTATGGTTGTGATTCCTTAGACGTTGGTTGACGATGTTAATATATAACATTTTGATGTTATGACATGGCATTGAGAGATGAATGTAAAGCGTTTAGACTCTGTGAATGAAACGTTGTTGCGATGAACGATCGGTCTTAGCATACAGCGAATCGTATGGCTTTGACATTAAGAAAGAATAATGAACATGGGGTTCATGGGATGGATAACGATCGAAAGCAATTAAAACCTTGAGTAAAGGTTGAATGAGAGATTAAGAGACGAGCAATGTGAACGTTGAATACGTAAACGATCCTCGTGAATCGTATTCGCGTTTGGCAAACGTGCTAAGTATATGCTGGTTGTATGACTTAGATGTTGATGAATGTAGTAAGTAAGATACGAATGGTATCAAGAAAACCGTATCGAACGGTAATAAGATTAATGAAAGCCGAATGTGAATCGGATAAGAATGAATCCTAAGGTATGGCAAGTACTTGCCAGAAAGCCAAAAGGAATAAGAAATCAACTTAACGAACATTATAATTTAATAATTCGTATAAGTTAAGAGAAAGTTAGGTTGTGGTACAATCGTAACCTTTGATGGTTGACATATGGGAGCTGGGCTAAACAATTCCTTCAGAGTGAACTTGCAACCGATCTAACTCACTGTGATGGCAGTGTAGATGAGACGGGAACTTGTTTGTTGGTTGTTTGTGGAAAACCACTCAGAGTACTATATGGACTACTAGCAGAGAAGCGATGTGTACTTAGTCCTAGAGAAGTATACGATGAAGATAAGAATGTGAATCATCAAAGATGATGAATGTATTGAGTAAGACATCTCCGTATGTTATGAAACCGTAAATCGGTAATGAAAGTTAGTTGTGTAAAATTATATTGTAAGAACGCGAACCTTAAGAAGTAAAGTTAAGAAAACCAATGCGTAAGTCAAGTATATGACTAATTGGTGTATTTGTTATTTCCTTATGTGTTATAGGGATTGGAATGAAGCGATTCGGTAGTATGTACATATCATGTGAAGGCAACTTTCCTAACCGTTCATACTATATGAATGCTAGTTTCTTAAACTTCTCAGATGTTGAACTTGAGAAGTTCTGTCTATGTGCGAATGTGCGATATTTGTACAATGTGGTAGTATGTATGAGGCCGTGTGCCACAATGTGAGCACTTTGGTGTTTCTATGATATGGACTGTTATGTGATTGAACTGTTCAATATGAGCATGTTCTATTTATACATGAACCGTTATTGTTAAGTCTGTGCTATTGATTCTAGCCAGACAGAATGTGCATGAAAGAGAGTAGAGAATGAAAGTATTTCAAAGTGAATGTGACTAATGTTTTAAGATGATAGGAATCAAGACTATTCCTATTATTCAAGCTGCTTCGTAACCTTGTTCGGTTATTGAATTCTGAAAAGAATGTTTAAATTCTTGAAGTTGTTTGTTCAACTGTTATAACTTGCTGGGCAATTGAATGCTCACACTTGCTTTAAATGAAAAACATTTTTCAGTAAACGATGTTAGAAGAACTTAAGGATCCCATATAGATCAAGCTGACGGTATCCAAATGAAGTGCCATTTAGAATGTGAATGAGCGAGAAGATCAAGTGAAGACTTGTAATGTAGAAAGATGAAAATTAAACTATAGACTAGTTTAATGAACTGTATGTATCCTTGGTGGCGGATAAAAGTCACTCTTGTAAGATGAAAGGAATAATGTAATTATCATTATTTGTAATGAGAAAGGTTATAAGGTTTTAGAACCTGGGAATTCAGAATGTATGTTATTATATTCAGTATATAATGATGTATGTTGGATGAAAGATGGGATCGTGACGTACGAAATCCGGATGTGAAAATAGACCGGATTTCGGGGCATTACAGGTTGGTATCAGAGCTGATAGGTTATAAACCTTAGGTATGAGTACCTAAGACTATAATCATAAAGAGAAGGATAAGAAGATCACCACGTGATCATAGTAAATCGTAGTAACGGATGAGTTGTTAAACGATGAATGATTTATAGCTAATGCTATGAATGAATGGTACTACAAAGTAGTAGGGGAAGAAGAACTCAAATTGAGTCGTAAAGGATAGTATATGAATTAAAGAAATTTCGTATTAATTAAAGAGAAAGTTAGAAGTTGTAAGATTTCAATTGAGGAGTCATGTGATGGCTGAGTTGTATGAATCTTTGTATGGACAGAGGTTTGTGCTTGGTGTAACAACCACTAAGTTTATTACAGTGATAATCATTGAAATTGGTCGTGTTATCAAGATGTATATAAAGAGAAGGTGAATCTTTTCTCATGTATATACTTGATAGGTAGAAAATGATAAGATATGTGCGGGTTTTTGAAACTCATACTTATGAAAAGTTTGTGACTCATAGTTATATGCTATGTTTCTGAGCCCTAAACATATGGATAGTCCTTGATTTGTTCTTAGATTACATATTGCGAAGATAATTTCTTAAACACATATGGTTGTGGAAAGTTCCTAAACACATAAAGTGTGGTAAGTTGATGAACTATACTAAGGTATAGGAATGTTTAGACTGAAAGTAAGTATTTTCAGTAGACTTAGCATTGGAGGTGCTAGAGAAGATTAAGTATTGTTATAAGTAAGACAATGAAGGAAGATGGAGAATAGGATATTCCAAGTCATCTAGCTATGCTAGATTTCAAAATTTCTTGAAATCATGCTGATGTGCGCATTTTGAAAATGAAAGAATTGGTTCAGCTTTTGGACCCAATGGATTTTTAAAGAACTATTCTTGGTATGTCTATGCTAATTGTTTCATCTAGACAGAAATTGGTTTAAAATATCAAAAAGAATTTTATATCATCAGTGCATTTGATGCAAAGATGGTAAAAGGATGGAGTTATTAATGCAATTAAACCTGGTGTTGGATTTGATCTTAGGATCAACAACCTGCTATGGTATGATGTATAATGACGAAGTCATAAACTGACGAAGTCCTCAACGTACTGTGAAGAGTGCGGTATCATAACGTCGTAAAACGTTTTGATGTATTGCGAAAGAATTTAAAGAAGTAGTCGATGTCAATTGAGTTGACAAGACGAAAGTTTCAAGTTGATGTCCAATTTATTGGTATGGTCTAAGCTACTTGATTTGGCTAAGACGAATGGTATGTCATGATTAAAAGAAAATCGAGCTTTCTTTGAAGAGCTATGCCAAACCAAATTGTTTTGTTGCGGAATCGAAGGAGTAAGTCTGAGGTGAACATACTCCGAAATGGGGTTATACGATGGGTTGATCACCTACGTATGGAAGAGGTAGTTTACCTTCTTTGTGATTGTAAACTGACTGTGGAAAGAAAGGTTACAGCGTCATGCTGGTAAACCTAGTAAGAGTTCATGGTCAATTTGACCCCTCAGCAAACGTATGAAATGTTTTAAAGGAATTCTTATATTACTCGCTATTCCTTCTACTTCATGATTCTTGATAGGTTATGGAGGTTAGGAATGATGGAAAGATAAGAACTTCTTTGAAGAGAAGTTGAGAAGAAAAGTAAGCTAAAATTTCGAGGGCGAAATTATGTGAAGAAGGGGTGAATGTGATAACCTGGGTATGGGTATGGTTTGAAGAAATTCCGAGGACGGAATTTTTATAAGGGGGGAAGGATGTGACAACCCGGAAATCCGGATTGTCCAGAAATTAAGATTTAAAGAATTAGTTATTAATAAAATGAATTTTTAGTAATACTATTATGTGCTATGTGTTTATTAATCGTTCTATAACCTAGGATGATTATAAGTCGGGAGGATTTTGGCTACGAGCTAGATTTAACGAGTAAGAATTTTCAAGACGAAAATGAAAGTTTTCCGGGAACAAAATATTTTTCGGGGAAAAAGACGAAATAGGCACTATTCATCCATTTCTGCTCGGAGATTTATTTTGAAATTCCGAGAAGTTATTGATTACGTAAAATGTTGAGACGTGATGGAATATTCAATAATATTTCAGTTATGGCAAAAACGAAGTTTTCGCCTGCGGACTCAAAACCTAAGGGTTAGGAAAAGTGAGTTCCGCGAATGTAATGAGTACGTATAATAACTAGGGTTCTTATGCGTGAGAAATACGAGTATGATACGAGTTATTATACGAGTATAGAAAGAAGAATAGTACGACGTATAATACGAACATCGTACGAGTTAAATACGAAGAGAATACGAGAATGGAATGCGTAGAATGCAATTAGTCTTAATAGACTTTGTGTTCATGAACTTTATAGAATCCAATTGGACTTGGATTATGTCAAGCCCAATGATTTGTGAAATCAAGCCCAAGTTAGGCCCAATAAGAATTAGGGTTAAGGCCCAAACCAAGAAAAGAAATCACGGATCGAACCGATGGGTAAACGGATGGGTAAGAACCATTAAGGCAACCCATGGGCATGTGGGCTGGCCACTTGGCCACCAAGTAAGGGTGGTGGCCAAGCTAACTTGGTGGCTAAGTTGAAGAGGAGGTGGGAATAGTAACTTTAGGGGCGAAATGACTATTTTGCCCCTAGCTTTGGTTTTCTATAAATAGAAACCTAGAATTTCATTTTTCTAGGATTTTTGAAAATCCTACACTTGAGAGAGATAGAGAGAGCTCGGTTGGGAGAGGAAGAGCGTGAGCATGAATGCTCGGATCAAAAGTGATCGTGAAATAGAAAAGCTAGCGAATCGCCGGCTTTGTATAACGGAAGAGAAATAAAGAAGAACGGTAATCCGAGCACTAGTTTCTTCTAATATTTTCTTTAAGTTTTATATGTCAAAAACATAGCTTAATGAGAATAAGGAGTAAAAGATATTGAGAATGATTTCATATGGTTGAAATCATGAGAAAAGAAGAAATAAGAAATAAGAAATTTAGTTTATAAATTTCTTAAGGAAGTATAAGATTCGTAAGGATTTTGAGCGATCCACATGAATCATATGAATGAATAGGTCAAATAAGTAAGGAATGGTGTTCTATAACATCAAATTCCAAGAAAAAGTGAAATCGTAATCCAAAATATCGATTAAAATGAAGAACAAACGAAGAACACGCGAAGAACACGAAGAACGTTGTTGATGGACAAATTAAAAACCATCGTAGTATAATTGTTGTTGATGGACAAGTTTAAAACCATCGCGTATAAGTTAGTTGCTTATTGCTTGGTTAGGAACGGTAGAAACGTTCATGAAGAACGGATTAAAACTAAGCTATAACGAAGTTATGGCGAAAATTTTGTAAAAGAAGAACAAAAATTTGAAAGTTAGTAAATGAACCCGAACGTGTAGGGTTTCATAAGAATGTAAGAGAATGTATAAAATGTGAGTCGTGGACTCAAGAACGAACGAATTCCGAGTTCAGATGACCGAATTACGGATGAATGAACAAAGAACGTTAAAAACGTTAAAATGAACGAAGAATGAAGATTAAGCCAATTGAATGGCATGTTAACGGATTCAGAAAAAGGTTCTGTCTAAGGGTAATCGAAGTACGTAAGATAAGGTAGAAAATGGCTTTCGAACGACCTCGTTCCGAGTTATAACGAAGAAGTTTTGAGATTTCGAAATCAGCGTCTTAAGCTTGTAAAAGACTTAGAAAAATTTTCTAGGTTTCATGCTCCGCACCACGTTATGAGTTGTGCCTTGAGGCCAATGCCGCAATATAATAATGATGTTTGAGCACACTGCAAGAGTTCGCATGATCAGACAACCGTAGTACAATTTAATAGCCAGCATGACAAGAATGTACAATACAAAAATCTTAGTGGAAATGGCGCATGTTGTTGACCCACTAAGTAAGGACTTCACCAAGCGCCATCCAGGAAGAGAGGAGAGCGAAGTAGGTCACGCCCGATGTGAGAGAGGAAGGAAGGAACGGCAGCACCACAGTGCAGAGTAATGCCCAGAAATGAGATTTTTAGTTCTCAGTTACTGGAGGATGTGCAAGAAAGAAATATGAACATAATGTTCAACTAATGTAACACTTAATCAAGTGTTTTAAACCTTGCAACATTAGGCGAGAGCGGCTCCTGTCTAAAATGTAGGTGGAAACACAGGAAACTCTCGGACGATCAGCGCTAAAAAGTTCAAGGAGCTGGGACCACCGGAGTTTATTAGAGAGCCAAAACCACTTAAGGCGGAAGCGTGGATTAAGCAGATCACCAAGATATTTGATATTTTGGGATGCTCCGAGGAGTAAAAGGTTCCATTTGCCACCTTTATGCTATGAGGAGAGGCAGATTACTGGTGGGAATCGGTAAAGCATACTCAACCTGCCGCACTGAAGATGTCTTGGGAGAAGTTCCAAGAACTGTTCAACGACAAGTACTTTCCCGAAAGTATTCGTCACATGAAAGAGGTAGAGTTCATCAAGTTGGAGAAGAACAATATGATCGTGTCACAGTATGAAGCTAAGTTTGCCGAGTTGTCCCGGTTTGCGTCTCACTTGGTTGATAATGAGAAGAGAATGACACGGATGTTTCTAAGAGGTTTGAAACCCGAGATACGTCAATACTTAATTTCTCACAAACTGTGTTTGTATTCAGATGTTGTTAATATGGCTCAGTTATTGGAGCGCGATAACAAGTCAACTCAACCAAGAGAAAGCAGCCGGCAAAATGATAATACCAGTGGTAGCAGTCATCAAAGCGGTGACAACAAACGTGGAGTTAATCAACAGGCCAGAAATTGTAACCCCTTCGGTGGTAATCATGGCCAAGAAAGTAAAAATGGACATTTCAAGCAAAGGAGATTCAACAATGATGGAAAGACGTCAGCACCAGCACCCGTTGTTAAGGAAGGAGAACGACCACCTATCATATGCTTCAAATGCGGAGGGGAGGGACATATCAGTCCAAACTGTGCAATGCAGTCCAAAGTGTGTTATAATTGTGGAAGAGAAGGTCACCTAGCCCGATTTTGTCGTGCACCAAAGACAAGTCCAGCTGGGATGGAGGCACCAAAGGCCGTCCCATAAAAGTCAAAGCCGGTCGTTCAAGGGAGAGCGTTTGTTGTAACCTCCCAGAAAGCAAGGAACCCGAATGAGGTCATCACGGGTAAGCTTATAATAAACTCTAGCGAAGTCTATACCTTATTTGATATCGGTTCTACCAATTCTTTTATTTTTCCTACTTGCGCTCAACGTTTAAATTTGACTCCAGAGAAATTAGACTTTGACTTATCGGTTGAAACTCCGTTGGGAGAAACCTTCATTAAATCCACTGTTTATAAGTCTTTTTTGATTCAAATCGGTAACCGTACGTTACATGTCGATCTTATTTCTTTAAAAATACTTGCATTTGACATGATTCTAGGGATTGATTGGTTAACTACTCATCATGCTAAAATTGATTGTTTTCGTAAGGTTGTTAGCTTTCATATTCCTAATCAACCTATTATGAGAATTCAAACAACCAAACCATTAAAATCAATCACGGTCATCTCAAGCCATAAAGCTATTTATTTATTAAAAAACGGATGTCAAGCTTTCTTAGCTCATGTCATAGATTTAAACAAAAATACGTCAGATTAGAAAGATATTTCTATTGTCAATAAATTTCCTGACGTATTCCCTGAAGAACTTCCTGGCCTACCCCTAGAGCGTGAAATTGAATTTTTTATCGACCTTGAACTCGGTACAAAACCCATTTCCAAAGCCCCATATTGAATGGCTCCTATTGAACATCAAGAGTTAAAGACCCAATTGCATGAATTGTTAGACATCGATTTCATTCGTCCTAGTACGTCTCCTCAGGGTGCTCCTGTTCTATTCGTGAAGAAGAAAGATTGAAGTATGCGACTTTGTATCTCCGGCTGAATCAAATGATCATCGCTGCAAATAATCTCCTCGACACTCTGAACACTGAGCTTACAAAGAAGCTGAGGGAAATTATCAAGGAAATTCTTCAAAGCATGAAGGACAGAGATGAGATTCACTTCTGGAAAGCCACCAAACAAAGAGAGGTTGTTCTTAAAATGCAGAAATCTCAAGAAACCCAAAATAACCTTATACTGGAGAACATCATCAACCTGAAAGCTTCAGTCAAAGAATTTCAGAAAGCCTATGTAAACCAGGAATAACAAACTGACATTGTTCTCACAGCCCTCCAAAACAAAGAAGCTAGATCTGAAGCCCTGATCAAGGAAAGTCGAGAGGACATTGCTCAAACACAAAGCCAACTAAACGAGCTTGTCCAAGGAGTAAATCGACTTTCTGCAGACATTCGAACCCTTGATGCTGACATAAAGGGGGAGAATAAAGGGAAAGGAGTTCAAGGAGGCCAGGGAGGCCAGGGCAGAGGCAGAGGAGGTCAAGAAAGCCAGGGAAGAGGCAGAGGAAAATTTCATACTCAAGCGCCAAGAAGCCCTCCTGTAAGATAATTCCACCAACAGACTCCATGATCAAGCAATCAGACTCAATGATCTGATCAGCAGGAAGTCTTGATGGCTCAGCCAATAAGCAGTCAAGGGCCAGCTACCAGCTCACAAAATATGACCACCATAGGCCTAAGAATGCCAATTGGAGATCCTGCATTCGTGAATAGGCATGATCACAACCCAATGATAAGCCCAAGTGAGTTGGAAGAGATAGCAAGAACGAATAAAGCAAGCAGGAAAAGAAGGGCTGAGGAGTATGCCAATCCTCCATGCAAAAGACCAAAGAAATAGAGATAAGTAAAAGTTTAAATTCTTATTGATGTAAAGATAAATTGTAATACTCTTCAATTATCAATAAATTCATGCTTATTTTCTAGAAATTTTAGCTTCTCACTGAAATACTAAGTCATGTTTAAATTTCCTGCAAATGCATCTAGAAACTAATAATCATGACAAAAAATCTCCTTGGTTATGTCAATATCAAATAGGGGGAGATTGTTGAGAGAATGCATATTATAATTTAATGTTTTAATGTATATGCTCATGATTATTTGTAAAGTCCTTCAAGAAATATATGTACAAGGACTTAGTGATAGATCAAGTTTGTTAGATTGATTTAAGCTCTTAACGTGTATCATTCTATAATTGAATGTATAGATAGAAAGATCAAAGCTGTTAGGTTGATCTTGAGATGTAATAGATAGGCTTTGAAGAATTCGTAGTATATAAATCTGATCAACATTGCAGAAGTCAAGGCAGAAACGTAGAGCTTCAAAGATCGTAGTGTGCCTACCTTGAAGGGCCTCTTCAGAAATCGTATAGTGGTCCCAACGTTTGCCGAGCCAACTTAGAGATCGTAGTGTGCTCTCAGAAACGTAGATTTTACAACTCAAGCAAGCGAAGATCGTACTGTGCAAAGATTTAAGAGAAATCGTAGTGCTCTCGGCTGATAGCATCAGACCAGGCACCAAGGAGACAAGTCACCACGATCTGAATTGTAGAGTACCACGATCTGAATCATAGAGTATCGCGATCTGTATCGTAGAGTATCATCTATCTTGTGTCAGAAACATCAAGCCTCATGATTTGTGTGGAGACAGACTTCAACATATGAGGAATGGATTCTAAACGTTGCAGTACTCACCAGTCCCAAAGTCATAAGAAATATCCTTAGTATGCAACAAAGAAGCGTACTGAAGAAGCAAATGAAAGTACCATTGGTAAGGGGGAAAACACCTTTTCAGGTGTTAAGTGAGAAAGCAGTCTGCTGTGTCAATGGGCCAGAATGCAATTTAGAAGATGTGCAGAAAAGTCTCCATCAAAGGAAAGAAATGTCAAACGCATTTAATGCTTCAACGGATGGATCCAACATATAGTTTTCAAGATCACATATATGCAAATCAAGCAGATGAGAGAGGTATGCAAGCATTGAACAAAAATGTGAAGAACTCTCGAAGCTCAACTCTACGATCTGAGAAATATAAAATCTTGCTCAGCTACTCAGTTCTTTCGAACAAGTGCTTAAACAGTAACTGAGTAGCAACCATCAAGAACTCAACATCTACCAATCAACTTAAGAAAAGTACCAAGTCTGCTGGACTTGAAGAGTTCTAAGTGAATTGTAAGAGGGCCAAGTCTGCTGGACTTGAAGAGTTCAAGAGTGAACTAAGAAGTTCCTAGACTGCTGGTCTAGAAGGAATTTGTGTGATTTAGATGTTGTAAAAGACATCCTTAGTGGATTTCCTACTCGAGGAGTAGAAGAGTGGACTAGGAGCTTTAAGTGCTCTGAACAACTTAAAATGACTGTGTCTTTTACTCTCTTACTATAACTGCTATATCTGTCATAATTGATATAACTGCCTCACTCTCATAACTGTGACGGCCCCGAATCCGATGTCCCGAATCACCACGGATCCGGTTCGATCATTCTAACATTATTACTATTTGCGAAAGATATAAACATAAATTGTTTATACAATACATTACACACTATTCCCCAAAATAGAGTAACCTTACTTATACACAATTTATAACTTATTTAACACATAACATTATTATTATACAACTATTACAAATCTAATTGCGCACATTAACTGTAACGCCCGAGAAAATTGAATTTTTATAATAATTAAATTTTTATTTGATTATGTGAATTAAATGAATTTAATTGATTTCTTTGTGAGTAAGTATGTGAAGGTCGTTCTATGACCTAGAATGTGCTAACTTGGTTAGTATTCTGACTACGTGTTAGAAATAATTGTTTGGAATTTCAAAGACGAAAATAATTGTTTTTCGAGAAATTTTCGTAAAAATACTATTCATCTGTTTCTGTTCGGGGAATTATTTTGAAATTCTGAGAAACGCGTAATGATAGAATATCGTGATAAGATGGAATATCTGATAATATTTCATTTATGGCAAATGCGGTTTTTACCTGCAGACTTAAAACCTAAGGGTTGAGTATATTGATTTCCGAGAAGGAAATAATATGCGTAGAAGGAATGGCGTTAGGGTTAATGCGAGTGTTATACATTTGGTGATACTATTTAGTATTTATGTATAATACGTTGAGTAAATACGAAGTACAATACGATTATTGTACGAGTAGTATACGGAGATAATACGTGAATTGTACGTCAATTCGTATTATAGAATTAAGTTAAGACTTAATGACTAATTCGTTTGAGTTGGATTATTAATTAATCCAATCATTTGAATGATCAAGCCCTAGTGATTAGTGGGTTAAGCCCAAGTCAAGGCCCAATATTAATTTAGTTAAGCCCAATTCATTAAAATCGAACCGTGGGTCGAACCGGTGGGTCACCGAATGGGTAAAACCCATGGGGAAACCCATGGGATGTCACATGAAGGTGGTGGGCCAACCACCTTGGTGTGGAAGCCAAGCATAAGGCTTGGTCACTTGGTGACCACACATGAATAGTAAGGAGGTGATGATTCTTTGTTAATTATGCCCTCCATTCTAGTTTTCTATAAATAGAAAGCTAGGTTGATTCATTTGGGAGTTTTTAAACTTGCCAACCTTAGATTATTGAGAGAGAAAGAGAGCTATACTTGAAAAACATACACTTTGGAAGCTTGATCTTAGAGTTTTCCAAGAAAGAACACCAAGAGTTCTTAAGGTATAATCCTTACCATTCATCTCCATCTCTTTTAGATTTTCTTTCATCTTAGAGAATCATAGAATGGGTTGTATATGTCTTGTGTGAGGGATTAAAGATGACTTACCATAGATTCGATCTCTATAAGTCATGAGATTATAAGAATCATAAGGTTTAATATAGTTTTGAACCATGAAAATATTGATAGTTAAGATCGATTGTTGATAAACAATTGAGCTCCAGCAATATGTTAGTATATGCATCTTGTTTGGTTAGGATGTAGATATTAAATCCATGGATTATTCCATGTGATTTGGCTTAGAGAACATTAGTAACGAAGTTATGGCGAATTTTACAGAAATAGACGTTAAACGTTAAAAACGTAGAAATTCCGGAATGGTAGTTGAAAGTTGCCGTGAGACTTGAAAACGTTGGTTTTCAATGTCAACACGTGAGATAGGGTGATTAAGAGTTGAGGGTTCGAGAATCGTCAAATTCTGACTTAAAATGAGAAAACGAGCATTGAACGCTCATTACCGTTTACGAACGTATAAAAAATGAACTCAATAATGAATTTGAGTTAACGGATTCGAAAGTATCAAATTCTTATATGAACGCGTAGGGTATGTCATTTATGACGTGTAGGCTTTTGAACGGACCAAATCGAGCTTATAATGAAGAAGTTACGGCCCCGAGAATTTCACGAAGATTTTTAAAACTTTTGAGAATCTGGTACTGAGGTCTAGCGCCGCGGCTCCAGACGTAGTGTAAAAAGCCGCGCCACAGCGCCAGTTATAGCCGGGAGAAAATAAAAAGGTCTGGAGACTCGTGCCGTAGCGCGAGAGTTTGTACATGGACTCGCGCCACATCGCCAAGTCCGGGCAAAACCTCTGGAGAGTGGCGCCGCAGCGCCACTAGAATGCTTAGGATGTCGACCGCAGTGCGAGTTCAGGGCTTGTGATAGTAACTTAGGTTTTGAAGTTCAATTGTTGCGAGACCTACCTGAGTTGAGTTTATATACTCAATGAATGTACTAAGACTAATCATATATTACCTATACTAAGGTATATGGTATGAAACTTAGGAATGTAATGCATGTTAACAAGATATGTACGATGAACAAAGTTGGTACCTTATCAACGATGGTTGAGTCCAGTTAATAAAACGTCAGTTGAGTGATAAACCGGGATGAAGGGTAATAAGTAATGTTGACTTTAATAAAGATATTAAGTTAATAAAGACATATAAGAGAAAGAAGTTTGTAGGAACAATGTGAATAGTTGTTTGATAGCTAATTACATTGTGCTATGTGAATATATCATATAGATTCTGTAAAGGCTGTGGTTAGTCGAGTAAGTTATTTGAAGACGCTCCAGGAAAGTTTTCTTAACGCTTGTCTAACTTCCTTGTTAGCCAAGTTTTATGTGATTCGCTGAACTGAATTGCAAGACTTGTTTTAAAGAAAGGGTCGATGCCAGATTTTAACTTAGCTAGACTATTCATAATATATAGATTGATTAATATTCATATCATTCTATATAGAAATGTTAATGCTATCCTATGCCAAATAATTGGTACGGACGTGAAGGTAAGGTTTGTCTATGAACAAACAAAAGTATTTTTCATTGATTATTCGATGGGCACGCGAGTTTGCCAAAAATATTAAACATAAATACGTTTAATGAATGAGTGTTGATCAACATAGAGTACTATAGGCTGATCACCTAGAAGTGCTCGTAAGTTATACGGATGAACGGGCTTAGTGTTGTGGACTCCTTTTCAAGTATAAAAACTGAAAGTTACTGTTCATGGTCTATCGACCGGTTCAGAATTCCTAATCTATTCTATACTTTGGGAATTGATATTATGAACTGTTAAAGTATTATTGATTCATAATACTTCATAACTATTGTTCAGTTATGTTGGAATTGTTATATAATTCATGAATGTGGTATTCCTGTTATCCTTGATTAAACTTGCTGAGTTGTCATGCTCACTTCTTGCGTGAATTATATAACTGCAGTTAAAGATGAACGTACTGTGAATTCCAAGAGAGATAAGGGCAAAGCTAAGATGGATGCTTGGGCATTGTGTAATAGTTTAGTAAGTTTATATGTATTATACATTATGAACCATGAACGATGTAACCGGTTATGAACCTGGGAAGGATTATACTTTGATTGTAATAAGAAGATAGTAATTACCTTCATTTTATTGTATTTCAATAAAATGATTGTATGGATGTTAGTATAGTGGAGCACCATCTGTCGGGTTGGAAGATACCCGAATTTGGGGGCGTCACAGGTTGGTATGAAAGCCTTAGGTTATAAAACTTAAGGGGGGGGGGGGGGAACTTTAGGCTAATAACCTCGTAAAGAAGGTAAAGTCCGAGGAATGAAATTCAAGTCCATTAAGTTAAAAGGATATTGAGATAACTCAGTATCGAAAGGATTAAAAGATGAAAATTAATCTTAAAGATATTAAATGTGATTTGTGCTTATACTATTGTGTATTATGTACTAATCAACGTGTTATGTGTTTGTAGATGTCAACCGATAGCTTGATGTTTAGAAACGTGGAAATGATAAGTGAGGATTCATTTAACCAAGTTGAGGTTGTACCAATGCCAGTGGCGGAGGTACCGATAGTTGTACTAGACGACTCAGACATTGAGGAGTACATCTCTGAGGAGGAATACTTTGAGGAGACAATGGGATTAGCATCATACCTTAACGAGATGCTAGACGTGGAGGAGGAGATGGAGGTGACATTGATTAACACGGTGTTACCTACTCAGGAGCCAACATCTCCGGATGCAACTAGAGCAGTGTATCTGGCAGTGTTGGATAGGAATGTGCATTTCTGCACTGTGGTAGAGGCACAGAATGAGGAAATAACTGCCTTATATGAGGCAAAAGAATCTGCAGAGGCAGACTTTGATTCAGAGCACGACGAGAAGGTGCTTATGACTAATAAGGCTCGTGACTATAAGGATGAGGTCCTTGAGCTACAAAAGAAACTGGTTGAGAAAGACCAGAAAATAATTAGGATGTCATACATCCATGAATGCGCTTATGAGGATTTCAAGCTGAAAATTGCTTGTTATTCTATTGAGTCCGGGCAGACTCGACATACCATAAGTCGAGATATAGTGTTGATTCTGGCAAATCAAAAATATGAGAATGCCGTTTGACAGTGTTAGTAGATCATTAGATCTTTTTGTATATAAGTAGTGACGTAAAACCCTCTTTTGTATAACTAAGGGTAGTCTTTTTGTAAATCCCAATTTTTATAGAAGGCAATCGCGGGATAGTATGTAATAGCTTTTGGCTAGGGGAACATGATGTAAATAGTTTTGACTATGAAAGCATATTTATATAATGAAGTTTTTATTTAATATGCTTGTTGTGGTATGAATGGTTGTTGTTGATTTAGAATGATAACCGAGTAGTTAAATAGATAATAATGAAGCTTTATTTATTTAATCAGAATTATGCCGCCGAGAAGGAGACAACGGAACCAAGAGGCCGAGTCTCATAATGAAAATCAGGGGGATCCTAACAACCCTATGCAAGAGTTCGTTAATTTATTAACGGCTGCATTTAACCAAGTGGGGGGGGGGGGGTGGGATTCCAGTAGCTCCTAGGGTAGCAAGAACAACTACCTTTAAGGACTTTAAAAGTATGGGTCTTCCCGAGTTTCGAGGAACGACGGATCCACTAGAAGCCCAGACATGGGTTAGAGAGATTGAAAAGGCGTTTGTGATAACAAATGTAGGTGAGGTGAAAAAGACTTCTTTTGTGACTTACATGATGAAGGGGGAAGCCAACTACTGGTGGGAAGCTCACCAGTGTGGGGCTAGGACATAGGCTGTTACGTGGGAACAATTTAAGAAGGTTTTCTTCGAGAACTATTTCCCTACTAGCATGAAGGGTAGGATGGAAATTAAGTTCCTAGAACTTAAGCAGGGGGATATAACAGTTCCCCAGTATGCCGCCAAGTTTAATGAATTGGCGAGATTTGCACACATCAGGTGGATACAGAAGAAAGAAAGGCGCACAGAGTTGAGCAGGGCTTAAAACCCTAGCTCTATAGTAGGATATCAGTTTTCTAGAGTGCTTCCTACGGGACTATTCTGGAGAAGGCGATAATAGCTGAAGGTGGTGGTGAGGCCTTGTCTCAGTACCACAAAGAGCGGAAGATTAAGAGTAAGTTAGAAGGAGGTAATAAGGTTGAAGTTGCCAGCAGAAGCGACAACTTACCAAAGAGGAAGAGTTTTAACGCTAGGAATACCAGGGTAAAGCAGGGAGTTCCCAAACGGAGGACGGAAGCATGTATGACATGCGAAAAATCTCACATGGGAGTCTGTTTAAAGGGGAAAGCAGTATGCTACAACTGTGGGCAGGAGGGGCATTTTTCACCCAACTGTCCTAACCCTAAGAAGAACCAGGGGTGTTTTGTCTGTGGGTCAATGGACCACATGGCAAGAAATTACTGAAGAAGGGTTTAGAGGGAATAAGAGTTACGGTAGTGGTAAATTAGCCATTCTTGGACCAACACCATCGATGGGTAGACCCTCATTTCAAATGCGTTTAATATGATCGTTTCTAGATGCGGTTGCATCAACAGATGTGGTAGCAAGTATCATTCCGGTCAATGAGATAAATGCTTATGTGCTATTTAACTCGGGTGCTACTTATTCTTTTATAGCATTTGAATTTGCTAAGCGATTAGGTTTAATCCCTGAGAAGTTACCTATAAATTTAGACGTTAAGGTAGCAAACGAAGAGATAATTCCCATTGTACGTATTCATAAGGATTGTTGCGTGGAAATTAGAGGGAATAAGTTATCGGTAGATTTGGTACCGATAAGGCTAAAAGAATTCGACGTAATTCTTGGTATGGATTGGTTGATTAACCATAAGGCGATTATAGATTGCCATAGGAAAAGTGTAAACCGTCGGCTTTCTAAAAAAACCAAGGTAGTGCTCTTCGGTAGTAAATCACCGAGATGCTCTTGTTGTCTGTCTATGACACAAGCTAGGAAGATATTGAGAAAAGGGTGTGTAGGTTATCTGTGCCATGTTGTGGATACCCAAAGAGTGGGAACATCCTTGGACCAGATACCTATAGTGCAAGAGTTCGCGGATGTATTTCCGGAGGAGTTACCGGGTATTCCACCGGACAGGGAGGTGGAGTTTATAATTGATCTGTTACCGGGAACGACACCAATTTCAAGGGCACCATATCGAATGGCGCCAGTCGAAATGAAGGAGTTAATGGTTCAATTACAAGAACTATTAGATAGGAAGTACATTCAACCAAGTGTGTCTCCTTGGGGAGCACCAGTGTTGTTTGTAAAGAAGAAGGATGGGTCGTTAAGGCTTTGTATCGACTATCGAGAGTTGAAAAAGTTAACGATTAAGAATAAATACCTTTGCCCAGGATCGATGATCTATTTGATTAGTTGAAAGGGGCAAAGTATTTTTTTAAGATAGATTTGCGCACGGGGTATCATCAGTTAAAGGTGAGGAAGGAAGATGTACCTAAGATGGCATTTAGAACTCGTTATGGTCATTACGAGTTTCTAGTAATGTCGTTTGGGTTGACTAATGCGCCAGCCGCATTTATGGATATGATGAACAGAGTGTTTAAACAATATTTGGACAAGTTTGTCGTAGTGTTCATTGATGATATTCTAGTCTATTCAAAGACGCCAGAAGATCATGCGGAACATTTAAGAATAGTGTTGGAGACATTACGGAAGGAGAAGTTGTATGAGAAATTCACAAAGTGTGAGTTTTGGCTTCAGAGGGTGCAGTTTCTTGGGCATGTTATTGATAAGGATGACATTTCCGTAGATCTGATAAAAGTAGAAGCAGTTAACAAATAGGAGCAACCGAAAATGCTAACTGAGGTTCGGAGTTTTCTGGGGTTAGCGGGATACTATAGAAGGTTCATTCCAGACTTTTCTATAATAGCTACTCCGTTAACAAATCTGACAAGAAAGTCAGTGAATTATGGGTGGACTGAAAAATGTGAGAACAGTTTTCAAGAGTTGAAGAAAAAGTTAAGTGAGGCACCTGTATTGTCCTTACCAGACGATACATGAAATTTTGTAGTGTATAGCGATGCTTCACATAAAGGACTGGGTTACGTGCTCATGCAGCATGGCAAGGTCATTGCGTATGCGTCACGTCAATTGAAGGATTATGAGAAGGTCTATCCTACTCATGACCTGGAATTGGCAGCTGTAGTTTTTGCCCTAAAGATATGGAGGCATTATATTTATGGTGAGAAGTGTGAGATATATATGGACCACAAAAAGTCCTAAAATATATCTTCACCACGTAAGGAGTTGAACATGAGATGAGAAGGTGGTTAGAGTTAATAAAAGATTATGGCCGTGATATTTTATATCATCCGGGAAAAGTAAATGTAGTAGTCGATGCGCTAAGTAGGAAGGGTAGAGAGAAACTATCAATGTTAACGACTCAGAATGAGTTGGTAACAGCGATGACAAGAATGGAGTTAGAAGTTAAGTTACCGGAGGATGCAGTGGAGATGTTATTTTCCATGGAAACCCAACCTACCATAGTGGAGCGGGTTAGGGGACTACAACTGAGCAACGAGGAGTGCAAGCAGATGCAGAAGAGGATAGAAGATGAAGAAAAGACTAAATATAACCTCGATAAGGAGGGATTATTTCGGTTTGAAGGAAGAATTTGGGTTCCTAAAGATCCCGAATTAAAGGAAGAAATTATGATGGAGGCTCATAGTTCGAGGTACTTGATACATCCTGGTAGTATGAAGATGTATCAAGACCTTCGTCAGAACTTTTGGTGGCCGAACATTAAGAGGGAGATAGCAGAATATGTTAGTAGGTGCTTAACTTGTCAAAAAGTTAAGGTTGAACATCAACGACCGAGTGGGTTGTTACAACCGTTAGAAATTCCAGAGTGGAAGTGGGAGCACATCACGATGGACTTTGTGATGGGACTTCCAGTAACAAGAAAAGGATACGATGCTATTTGGGTGATAGTGGATCGATTGACGAAATCGGCTCATATTTCTACCAATAGGAGTTAGGTATAACCTAGATCAGTTAGCTAAGTTGTATGTCAAGGAAATTATTTCCAGACATGGAGTACCTGTTTCGATTGTGTCAGATCATGATCCACGATTCACATCAAATGTAAGACCACGAAATTTTTTTAAATAAAAAGGAATTTCCTTTATTTATTATTTTGAAATAGTAAGGGTGGATTTGATTAATGTGGTTAGTTATGGGTAAAATGCTAAATATTTTAAATAAGCAAGTGGTGATATAATATTCATTATTGTTAGAAGAATATTCGTTTGGTCGTGGAATATTAAATGCATCGTCGAGAATATTAAATGCAACGGCGACCATGTGTGGGCCCCATAACGGAAAGCGATTGGAGGAAAAAAACGACAAAAATAAGTTGTTTAAAAATAACGGCGTAGTTATTACTGGCTACAATTGTTGGAATACCGGTGGTTAAAAACACGATGTCTGGCGTTATTGCACAAGATGACACTGCAGATTGCACCAATTATTGATTCTTACGTGCGAAGGCACTACTCAATAATGGTTCTGATAATTCTTATTCGGTGTTTTATTTTATTGATTCAATAATTGCTTGCGTTG
The DNA here is from genome assembly GCA_020205605.1 of Panax ginseng. NCBI lineage: Eukaryota > Viridiplantae > Streptophyta > Magnoliopsida > Apiales > Araliaceae > Panax > Panax ginseng. The sequence continues at coordinate 61,635,734 of CM035148.1, forward strand.
ATATTTTATATTCTTTGTTGTTTTAATAATTGTCATTACACATTATTTTCATTGTCGAAACAATAATTCATATTATCTCAATAATATTATTAGATAACATTATTGGCAATGTCTAGAAAGTTACATTTAAGGAGAGGTTTGGTCACCTAATTGCGCCGATGAGGAGAAATTCTTATTGAAAGCCCCTCTTTCCCGAGAACCTTTGGTTTGTCAATATTGTGATTCTCATGTAATATTATTTGTGAATAATTAATTATTGATTCATATGATGAGGAAAATATTGATTTTATGTGGATATAGATGGAGAAAATTTTTATAGTGACAATTGTTGAAAATTAATATTTTATCTTTTTCGATAAAATAATTCATTTAAATATATTATTTTAATAATATTTTAACGATGATATTTTTACGATGAATGTGGGATATATGAGTATATGTGGAGGAGGAGTATTTTGTTACCAAAATGTTTAAAACATGTTAAACATGTCGGTGGACCCCATTTATTATTGAAATTTGATTATAACTTGTAAAATCGCCCATTTGTGGATTTCTTCAATTTTTTGTTTGGAATTTGGAAAAACTTTCTTACGTAAAGTTGTAGAGAATTGAATTTCCTATAAAAATTTGCGAGATTTGAATTTTACGGCAAAAGGACTATTTATTGTGAATTATTGAAGTTCCAAAGCTCAAAATAATTGATTTTTGGAAGTTTAAAATATTTTATTTACAAAAACGCGTTTTTTCATTTGGTTCCCTCATTTAACACATGACAAGTTCTTTGAAATTGATTCAAGGTGTTCGTAGGAATTATTATTATAAATAATAATATTATATTAAATTTTACTGCTTTGGTGTTCTTAAGCAATTTCCTATAAATAGGTGCTTAGGGTTAGAATTGAAAATCACACCGTAAATCCAAGTTTTCTCTCTCTATATATCGAGCGTATTCTTGTGAGTATTTTGAGTATACTTTGAGTATTGCTATACGGTGAAAGTTCAAGTCATAGCCTATATCCTGTGTTTCAACTAAAGTCTTGTCTTTCGAGGTAAGGGATGTTATTTTCTTCTCAAATGATATTATTTCTTCAATATCATTATGCTGAAATATTGGTTGGAACTTTTTATCAAATTTGGAACTTTTTCATGTCGGGGTTACTATTCATGAGTTACTATTCACGAGTTACTATTCATGAGTTACTATTCACGAGTTACTATTCACGAGTACTATTCACAAAGCGTGAAGATGTTTTTTGTGAAATTTCTATCTTTTGGTGTCGGAGTTACTATTCACGTATACGGCACTATTCACGTATCTGACCTTTATTCACGAATACGGACTATTCAATAGAAAAATGAAATTTCTTCTTTTTGTCCAAAATATCTATTGTGGATACTAGCTTTGATTGTATCCATGTTTTGATCATTCTTGAATTTTACACCACTATGATTATTTTTGAGGTATTTTTGGACGTGGATAAAACAAAGTACGAATCCTTAATCCTTAATCCTTGTCATTTTGTTTCACTGGATTCGTTTCTTTAAAAATATTTTCATCATCCTCGGTCTTAAATGATGATATTGTTGAATATCTTTGGCACAGTAGTGCAAAGATGAATGATTTATGATGAATATCTTTGGCTTTGTAGTGCAAAGATGAATGATTTCGATGAATATCTTTGGCCCAGTAGTGCAAAGATGAATGATTTCGATGAATATCTTTGGCCCGTAGTGCAAAGATGAGCAGTGTTTAGATGAACATGACCAATCGTGAATGTCCTTGGCCTTGTGGTGCAAGGATGAATATTTGATCCCGATATATATTGATTGATGTTACAGGATAAAAATAGACGATGAACTTTAAAATTCATACATAGAAGATAGTAGTTTGCATTCTCTACTTAACTCTTCTAATGAATTATTATTTCATTATGAATATTGATTTAAAACTTGTGGTCTATTGTATTCTATTAGATTTTTCCTGTTTGAAGACTAACGATAATTTTGTTGTATATTATCTTAGTCATAATATTCTTCTTCTTGGCTAGTCGAGCTCACCCTTTTCCTTGTTGTTCCATTTTTCTTCTCGGGAGGCGAGAATGTAGTGAGTACTAGTCGGGTATGGAATGAAGGTTCTAGAGAGAGTTGTTTAGTAGTCCTCACCATTTTGTAAAATAATGTATCAATAATTATGATGGGGATTTATTTGCGTGTGGATATTGTCTGACTAACAATATCTCGTATTTAAACTCACAGTTTATATGTTGTAATAATAAAGTTGTAGTTATTTCTGTACCATGTATTTGGCGACTCAGAATGGGTTGGGTGGAATGGACCTATTTTGGGAAACTTTTGGAAGAGTTTGCAAGAGCAAATGGGAACGCAGTTAAGATTGAGTACGGTGTATCATCCTCAGACGGATGGTCAGAGTGAGCGGATAATTAAAACGCTTGAAGATATGTTAAGATCTTGCGTTATGGATTTCAAAGGGAGTTGGGACGAATATCTACCGTTGGTGGAATTTTCGTACAACAATAGTTTTCACACTAGTATAGGCATGCCGCCGTACGAAGCATTGTATATATGGAAGTGCTGAACTCCCTTATGTTGGGATGAGGTGGGTGAACGTCGGATGTTGGGACCTGAAAAGGTACAGCAGACGGCGGACATGGTGAAGCTAATACGTACTGGATTAGTTGCTGCTCAAGATAGGCAGTAGAAGTATGCAGATCCTCACAGAGAGAATTGAGAATTTGATGTATGATCTTCTTTTTTTTTCTGAAAGTATTACCTTGGAAAGGGAAGATACGTTTTGGAAAGAAAGGGAAGTTAAGTCCAAGGTTTGTAGGACCTTTTGCGATTTTAAGAAGGACAGGGGAGGTAGCTTATGAAGTAGCCTTACCTCCAGAGATGGAACACATTCATAATGTGTTTCATGTGTCAGTGTTGCGTCCTTATAAACCGGACTATAAACACGTGATAGAATATGAATCTATTCGGATAGAGAAGGACTTGTTCTATGAGGAACTTCCAATTTAAATTATTGATAGGAAGGAACAAGTTTTAAGAAATAAGGTAATACCTTCAATGAAGGTGTTATGGAGAAACCACAATCTTTGAAGAAACAACGTGGGAGCTCAAAGTAAAATGAAGGAAGATTTTCCTCATTTGTTTATGTAATTATAAGCTAAGATTACGGGGACGAGAATCCTTATAAGGGGAGAGAATGTAACGCCTTAGAAAATTGGATTTTTATGACAATTAAATTTTTATTTGATTATGTGAATTAAATGAATTTAATTGATTTCTTTGTGAGTAAGTTATGTGAAGGTCGTTCTATGACCTAGAATGTGCTAACGTGGTTAGTATCCTGACTACGTGTTAGAAATAATTGTTTGGAATTTCCAAGACAAAAATAATTGTTTTCCGAGAAATTTCCGTAAAAACACTATTCATCCGTTTCTGTTCGGGGAATTATTTTGAAATTCTGAGAAACGCGTAATGATAGAATATCGTGATAAGATGGAATATCTGATAATATTTCTTTTATGGCAAACGCAGTTTTCGCCTGCAGACTTAAAACCTAAGGGTTGGGTAGATTGATTTCCGAGAAGGAAATAAAATGCGTAGAAGGAATGGCGTTAGGGTTAATGCGAGTGTTATACATTTGGTGATACTATTTAGTATCTATGTATAATACGTTGAGTAAATACGAAGTACAATACAATTATTGTGCTAGTATTATACCGAGATAATATGTGAATTGTACGTATGTGATACGATTCGTATTATAGAATTAAGTTAAGACTTAATGACTAATTCATTTGAGTTGGATTATTAATTAATCCAATCATTTGAATGATCAAGCCCTAGTGATTAGTGGGTTAAGCCCAAGTCAAGGCCCAATATTAATTTAGTTAAGCCCAATTCATTAAAACCGAACCGTGGGTCGAACCGGTGGGTCACCGAATGGGTAAAACCCATGGGGAAACCCATGGGATGTCAAATGAAGGTGGTGGGCCGACCACCTTGGTGTGGAAGCCAAGCATAAGGTTTGGTCACCAAGTGTTTTACTTGGTGACCACACATGAATAATAAGGAGGTGATGGTTCTTTGTCAATTATGCCCTCCATTCTAGTTTTCTATAAATAGAAAGCTAGGTTGATTCATTTGGGAGTTTTTCAACTTGCCAACCTTAGATTATTGAGAGAGAAAGAGAGCTATACTTGCAAAACATACACTTTGGAAGCTTGATCTTAAAGTTTTCCAAGAAAGAACACAAAGAGTTCTTAAGGTATAATCCTTACCTTTCATCTCCATCTCTTTTAGATTTTCTTTCATCTTAGAGAATCATAGAATGGGTGGTATATGTCTTGTGTGAGGGATTAAAGATGACTTACCATAGATTCGATCTCTATAAGTCATGAGATTATAAGAATCATAAGGTTTAATATAGTTTTGAACCGTGAAAATATTGATAGTTGAGATCGATTGTTGATAAACAATTGAGCTCCATCAATACGTTAGTATATGCATCTTGTTTGGTTAAGATGTAGATATGAAATCCATGGAGTATTCCATGTGATTTGTCTTAGAGAACATTAATAACGAAGTTATGGCGAATTTTACGGAAATAGACGTTAAACGTCGAAAACGTAGAAATTCCGGAATGGTAGTCGAAAGTTGTCGTGAGACTTGAAAACGTTGGTTTTCAATGTCAACACGTGAGATAGGGTGATTAAGAGTTGTGGGTTCGAGAATCGTTGGATTCCGACTTAAAACGAAGAAAACGAGCATTGACCGCTCATTAACGTTTACGAACGTATAGAAAATGAACTCAATAGTGAATTTTGAGTTAACAGATTCGAAAGTGTCGAATTCTTATATGAACGCGTATGGTATGTCATTTATGATGTGTAGGCTTTTGAACAGACCAAATAGGGCTTATAACGAAGAAGTTACAGCCCCAAGAATTTCACGAATATTTTTAAAACTATTGAGAATCTGATGCGAGGTGCAGCGCGCATGCTGCTAGGCGTAATGTAAAAACCATCCATGCCGGCCTTGATTATGGTCGGAGAAAATAAAAGGTCTGCAGACTGTCTCATACCGCCAAGTCCCAAAAAAACCTCTGAGAGTGGCGCCCATGGCCACTACTAGAATGTTAGGATGTCGTATTGCAATATGAAGTTCGAGGCTTATAATAGCAACTTAGGTTTTGAACTTCAATTGTTGCGAGACCTACCTGAGTTGAGTTTATATACTCAATGAATGTGCTAAGACTAATCCTATATTACCTATACTAAGGTATATGGTATGAAACTTAGGAATGTAATGCATGTTAAAAAGATATGCACGATGAACAAAGTTGGTACCTTATCAACGATGGTTGAGTTCGGTTAATAAAACGTCAGTTGAGTGATAAACCGGGATGAAGGGTAATAAGTCATGTTAACTTTAATAAAGATATTAAGTTAACAAAGACATAGAAGAGAAAGAAGCTTGTAGGAACAATGTGAATAGTTATTTGATAGCTAATTACAGTGTGCTATGTGAATATATCATGTAGATTCGGTAAAGGTTGTGGTCAGTCGAGTAAGTTATTTGAAGTGCTGAAAGGCAAGTTTTCTTAACGCTTATCTAATGTCCATATTAGCCAAGTTTTATGTGATTCGTTGAACTAAATTGTAAGACTTGTTTTAAAGAAAAGGTCGATGCCAGATTTTAACTCGGCTAGACTATTCGTAATATATAGATTGATTATTATTCATATCATTCTATATAGAAATGTTAACGATATCCTATTCCAAGTAATTGGTACGGACGTGAAGGTAAGGTTTGTCTATGAACAAACAAAAGTATTTTTCATCGATTATTCGATGGGCACGTGAGTTTGCCAAAAATATTAAACGTAAATATGTTTAATGAATGAGTGTTGATCAACATAGAGTACTATAGGTTGATCGCCTAGAAGTGCTCGTAAGTTATACGGATGAACGGCCTTAGTGCTGTGGACTCCTTTTCAAGTATGAAAACCGATATTCTTCGTTCATGGTCTATCGAATGGCCTCGAATTCTAATCTATTCTATACTTTGGGAATTGATGTTATGAACTGGTTAAGGTATTATTGATTCATAATACTTCATAACTATTGTTCGGTTATGTTGGAATTGTTATATAATTCATGAATGTGGTATTCTGTTATCCTTGATTAAACTTGTTTGAAATGTCATGCTCACTTCTTGCGTGAATTATATAACTTCAGTTAAAGATGAACGTACTGTGAATGCCAAGAGAGATAAGGGTAAAGCTAAGATGGATGCTTGGGCATTGTGTAATAGTTTAGTAAGTTTATATGTATTATACATTATGAACCATGAACGATGTAACCGGTTATGAACCTGGGAAGGATTATACTTTGATTGTAATAAGAAGATAGTAATTACCTTCATTTTATTGTATTTCAATAAAATGATTGTATGGATGTTAGTATAGTGGAGCACCATCTGTCGGGTTGGAAGATACCCAAATTTTGGGGCGTCACATTAACTTTAAGATGGAACTGTCTTTAACATTCCTTGTATCCGACGCATTCGTCTTAATCTGCAATGTTTATCATGATATAGCAAGGGTGAGCATAAGATTGTCCAGCAAGTTTAAGTTCAATAATTTAACGATATATCATGATTGAAAGGATTTGAATAATAAGCTGGCTATAATTCAACAATATAATTATGAACTAGCAGGAACAAACTTTTGATTGAACAAGTATTGAACATGAACAAATATATCTGAACCAACTGGTAATGAAGGTGATCAGCCTTTCATACCTGACTTATACATGCAATATGTACAGAGTACAATTCTACATGGCAATCAGCAATGATTAACCATAAGCATATCTGAATGAAACAACTCTTAGTAGAGTTAAGCAAAAAAACAAACTTACGGGATCAGTTGATTACTTAGCTCATGATTTATATCGCTTTTATCCAATACCTAATATTAGTAATATAGATCTCCAATATTAGAATAATATCATCACAATATAATAATATAATATATATATATATATATATATATATATATATATATATATATATATATATATGAATAACCTAAACACAACACATATAACCCTATCCGCCTACATAACACACATATTATTTAGTATCGTGTCAAACTATTTCAGTCTGACTTGAATCCGACAAAAATTCTAACGTCCCGACGCTCTAGTCGGACAATTCACGAGTTTAAGTTCAATTAAACTCTGCCTAACACTAAACAATTATCATAGATAATTTTAATATCAGTCAAAATATTTTTCTAAGTCTCATAACAATTTTCAAATACTTAATATCATTTATCTTGATTTTTCAATCCATAATATCATATTTATATAAATTAAATACCACATAATTCATTTATCATTAATATTTATTTATTATCAAATATTAATGAAATACATGTCATAATATTATAATATATTTATAATATCACAAAGTATTTTTAATACTATAAAATCACCTTTATATGATTTTTAAACAATTAAATTCATTATCCGATAATTGTTTTTAATATTTAACTATTAACATTTTCATGACAAAATATCAAAAGTTATATTTTATAACTTAAAATAATTTTCTAACACTTAAATCATTTTATATGATTTTAAATCATTAATTCTATTTTTCCATAATTTATTTAATACATTTAGTAAATAAATTAATTATCATTAATATTGATTAATTAATGAATTTTATCACAAAATATTAAAAGTCACCTAAAATATCTTTAAATTTTTTTATACCATAATATTATTTTTCATGTTTTTTTCATGTATTAAAATAATTTTAAATAATTTATTTAATATTATAATTAAATAAATTAAATACCATTATATTCCAAAAATATTAAATATTTATGAAACATACTCTAAATAATTAAAAACTATTTTTTAGACTTTAAAATAATTTTTCATAATTTATTATGTATTTTTAATAATTAAAAATCATTTAATTCAATTTATTTAATTAAAATATTAATTTTTGGAAAATAATAATTACAAAAACGCCCTATAGCGACAGAACCGTCGCTATAGGTGTTCTTGAGCTTCGAAGTCAGACTTCGAGAGGCTTGGTTTGAATAGTGATAAATCTTTGATCAATAGGTTTCTGGACGAGGTTAAGTGTTATAATCATTGTATAAGTGTAATACTACAACTATCAATCAAGATCCTGGCCAATACACAACATATCATAGAGATCTAAGCTCATCAATTCACTGTCAGACATGTTCTTCAATTTATGGGTTTTCCAAATTGAAGAACGATCAAAAATACCCACTTTCCAATTCTTATAACTTGCAATCTGGGCTTGATTTGTACGATATAAAGGTTGAATCATGAAGTAGGGATGTCAAGGTACATGTATACGACCTTAAAACAGTTTATCATCAACACATTAAAGAGATCTAAGATGGTCAAACTCGATGACGTCGTCTTTCTTGAACTTTACGGGTTTTCGAAAATTTTACAAAAGCAGGGCGGTCAATCTTTACTTTGACCAAAGAATAAATTTAATCCTATTATGTATCAAAGGGTTATAAAGACTCTTATGTGTAGTACACATACCAGTATACGAGATAAACACAACAACATAAACTAAACACCAACACACAGCAAGATTTGAGGCTCAGAAAATCTTGTCAGACCAATCTGGGCAAATCTGGGCTGCCCAGATTTCCAGTTTCGTGAACGGTCTACCCTTTTTGACCACATATATCTTTGAACCTGTGAACGATCTGGTGGGTCTAATGGCTTAGATGTGTAGTATAAATGTCAGGCTACAATACTAAAACAACAACATGGCCAAAAGATCAAACGACTGCAAGATCAGAGTCTTCAAAATGGTTGTCAGACATTTCTAGGAAATCTGGGTTACCCAGATTCGTTCGGTCATGGTCGGTCAACGACCTTTGATAACTAATAACTTGCAATATAGACCCGATCTGACCATGATTCCAGTTGCAGATCAAAGTCCTCATGACATAGAACACATTTATAACATAAAACAACACAAATCAAAAACAGAGAAGGATTTGCAGGCCATGACATTCGGTTGTCATGCCTTAAAATTTGGGTTCTTGGGTCATTTTGAAAAATTCATTTTCTGGCTTCTAGATGTTATGTATCTATGATGTAACATCATAGATCACTAAATAACATCCTTATACACCACCCTAGACAACAAACAACAACATCAACCATGAAATCACATGATTTTTATAAAGCTAGGGTTTTATACCTTTATGCTTGATCTTTGATTTTCTGATCCTTGATCTATTTCTTGGAAGGCTAAGAGCTGATAATGGGTTTGTTTCTCACTCTCTCTCTCTCTCTAAGTCCCGAAAATGAAGAAAGAGCATGGGCTAGACAATAATGAGAAATAAAGTAAGTATTTTCTTACTTTAACTCTCTTATTTTTTTTGATCCATTGAACCTTATGTTGCTAGGTGTCCTCTCATTTCAGATTTGGCTGAGATATAGAAGTCACAAAGTCCATTGAGTTGCTCACCAACTCTTGATTTGGCAATATTTGCAAGCTAACTTATAAAAAAATACAAAAAAGGCAAAATGGTCATTTGCATTCCAGATTTAATGGCATAATGGACATTGTCCAAACCCTTAGGGTTTAGGGTTTGGAAACCTTAGGGTTTAGGCTTTAACCCTTTACTTTGCAAATAAATTTCTAAGATTTCCGAATTTCGGTTTTTCAAAAAATAGAAAATTAAAATTTCTAAATTATAATTAGAATTTTCTAATTATATTAAAATTTCTTAATCAAAATTTAAATATTGCTAATTAGGATTACTATTTCCTAATTAAAAGTGCTAATTTAGCAATTAGGGTTAAAATTATTCATTAGGGTTTATAACCCAAAATTAGAGTTTTAATTAGAAAAATAATATTTCTAATTATGAAATTAGATTTCCTAATTAGATTAGGGATTTCTAATTACTCATAACTTGAAAATTATGATTAATATTTCCTAATTAACATTAAAATTATTAAACTATCAATCAGGTTTTCCCTAATTATAAATTAGGGTTTCTTATCCCGAAATTAGGGTTTAAAAATTTGAAATTAGGGTTTGCTAAATAATTAAGCGTTACCCTAATTAATATTATAATTAATAGCACTTAAGAAATATAATTCTTTGTTAAGTTCCCAGATTAGGGTTTTAAATTCCGAATTAGGGTTTCGGATTCCGGAAACTGAAATTAGGGTTTCCAGAACCGGTTTTAGGGTTTCTTGTGTATCGCTAGGGGTTTCTAACTGAACGTTGGCGTTCTTAATATATATTTAGGGTTTGTTGCATATATCGTTTATCTGGTCAACCCTTGACCCTTAACCACATACTGTACACATATACGACCATATACATAGAACATATTTACATATTCCTTAATCCTGAATAATTCACCTAAATCCTTCACAGAATTTTGAAATCCTCACAATTCCTTCTTAAAAATATCAAACGCATACACTTATTTTCTATCTAGGTACTAATATTGAATCATAAATCAATTAATAAAATTTTTTAAAAATATTCAAAATTCTCGGGTTGTTACATTCACCACTTCTTCTAAAAATTTTGTCCCCAAAATTTACCTTACACCATACTGCTTACACCATTCACACATTTCATCACATGCTACCCAATACACCACTCACAAGAGTAAAAGTTTTCAAATTGTGTTGAGGGGTCATATAGACCATGAACACATAGTTTTAACGGTATTCATACCGCAAAATAATGCATTACTTGGTATGTTTACAATCACAAAGAAGGTAAACTACCGTTGTTAGTACTTTAGGTGATTAGCCTATCGTACTCTTATGTTATGCATAACATATTAATCATGTCTAGCGAATATTTACGCTACTTGATTAGATTATTTATCCAAACAACATAGTCCACCTCAGTCTTATCATAGGATTCCGCACCAAAACAATTTGGGTTAGGAAATTTCTTTCAGTGAACACTTAGAGTTTTAATAAACATTAGTCTAGCTGAATCGAATAGCATAGACTCATATCAATAATTCAATTCAATCGAATTATTTAGGTGTAGCCAAACCCGGATTGTAAATTAATTTTTTTTTTTGGAATATTTTTTCGAGAATGACGTCATGATGTCGTAAAGTTATCTGGATGAAACGGCCTTGAGTGTTGTGGACTCCTTTTCAAGTATGAAAACTGAAATTCTTGTTCATGGTCTATCGAATGTTCGTAATTCTAATCTATTCTATACTTTGGGAATTGATGTTATGAATCGTTAAAGTATTATTGATTCATAATACTTCATAACTATTGTTCGATTATGTTGGAATTGTTATATAATTCATGAATGTGGTATTCCAGTTATCCTTGATTAAACTTCTTTGAAATTTGTTATGCTCACTTCTTGCGTGAATTATATAACTGCGAGCTTAAAGATGAACGTCTTTGTGAATGCCAAGAGAGATAAGGGCAAAGCTAAGATGGATGCTTGGGCATTGTGTAATAGTTTAGTAAGTTTATATGTATTATACATTATGAACCATGAACGATGTAACCGGTTATGAACCTGGGAAGGATAATACTTTGATTGTAATAAGAAGATAGTAATTACATTCATTTTGTTGTATTTCAATGAAATGATTGTATGGATATTAGTATAGTGGAGCACCATCTGTCGTGTTGGAAGATACCCAAATTTGGGGGCGTCACATTAACTTTAAGCTGGAACTGTCTTTAACATTTCCTTGTATCCGACGCATTCGTCTTAATCTGCAATGTTTATCATGATATAGCAAGGGTGAGCATAAGATTGTCCAGCAAGTTTAAGTTCAATAATTTAACGATATATCATGATTGAAAGGATTTGAATAATATGCTGGCTATAATTCAACAATATAATTGTGAACTAAAGAGAACAAACTTTTAATTTGAACAAGTATTGAACATGAACAAATATATCTCGAACCAACTGGTAATGAAGGTGATCAGCCTTTCATACCTGACTTATACATGCAATATGTACAGAGTACAATTCTACATGGCAATCAGCAATGATTAACCATAAGCATATCCGAATGAAACAACTCTTAGTAGAGTTAAGCAAAAACAAACTTGCTCGAACAGATTTGATTCTGAATTCTATGATTTATATCGCTTTATTCAAAGACCTAATATTAGTAATATAGATCTCCAATATTAGAATAATATCATCACAATATAATACTATAATATATATATATATATATATATATATATATATATATATATATACATACATAGAATAACCTAAACACATAACACATAACCCTATCCGCTATATAACACATATTATTTAGTATCGTGTCAAACTATTTCAATTAAACTTGAATCCGACAAAAATTCTAACGTCCCGACGGTCTAGTCGGACAATTCACAAGTTTAAGTTCAATTAAACTCTTCCTAACACTAAACAATTATCATAGATAATTTTAATATCGATCAAAATATTTTTCTAAGTCTCATAACAATTTTCGGATAATTAATATCATTTATCTTGATTTTCAATCCTTAATATCATATTTATATAAATTAAATACCACATAATTCCTTTATCATTAATATTTATTTATTATCAAATATTAATAAAATACATGTCATAATATTATAATATATTTATAATATCAAAAAGTATCTTTAATACTATAAAATCACCTTTATATGATTTTTAAACAATTAAATTCATTATCCGATAATTGTTTTAATATTTAACTATTAACATTTTCATGACAAAATATCAAAAGTTATATTTTATAACTTAAAATAATTTTCTAACTCTTAAATCATTTTTATATGATTTTTAAATCATTAATTTTATTTTTCTATAATTTATTTAATACATTTAGTAAATAAATTAATTATCATTAATATTGATTAATTAATGAATTTCATCACAAAATATTAAAAGTCACCAAAATATCTTTAAATATTTTCTTATACCGTAATATTATTTTTCATGATTTTTCATGTATTAAAATCATTTTAAATAATTTATTTAATATTATAATTAAATAAATTAAATACCATTTATATTCCAAAAATATTAAATATTTATGAAATATATAATTAAAAACTATTTTTCAGACTTTAAAATAATTTTTCATAATTTATTATGTATTTTTAATAATTAAAAATCATTTAAATCGATTTATTTAATTAAAATATTAATTTCTGGAAAATAATAATTACAAAAACGCCCTATAGCGACAGAACCATCGCTATAGGTGTTCTTGAGCTTCGAAGTCAGACTTCGAGAGGCTTGGTTTGACTAGTGATAAATCTTTGATTAATAGGTTTCTGGACGGGGTTAAGTGTTATAATCATTGTATAAGTGTAATACTACAACTATCAATCAAGATCCTGGCCAATACACAACATATCATAGAGATCTAAGCTCATCAATTCACTGTCAGACATGTTCTTCAATTTATGGGTTTTCTAAAATTGAAGAACAGTCGAGGTACCCACTTTCCAATTCTTATAACTTGCAATCTAGGCTTGATTTGTACGATATAAAGGTTGAATCATGAAGTAGGGATGTCAAGGTACATGTATACGACCTTAAAACAGTTTATCATCAACACATTAAAGAGATCTAAGTTGGTCAAACTCTGACAAAAAACGTGCTCTTGAACTTTCTGGGTTTTTCAGAAATTTTACAAAACAGACGGTCAATGCTACTTTGACCAGCAATAGATTTAATCCTATTATGTATCAAAGGGTTATAAAGACTCTTATGTGTAGTACACATACCAGTATACGAGATAAACACAACAACATAAACTAAACACCAACACATAGCAAGATTTGAGGCTCAGAAAATCTTGTCAGACCAATCTGGGCAAATCTGGGCTGCCCAGATTTCTAGTTTCGTGAACGGTCTACCCTTTTTGACCACATATATCTTTGAACCTGTGAAAGATCTGGTGGGTCTAATGGCTTAGATGTGTAGTATAAATGTCAGGCTACAATACTAAAACAACAACATGGCCAAAAGATCAAACGACTGCAAGATCAGAGTCTTTAAAATGGTTGTCAAACATTTCTGGGAAATCTGGGTTACCCAGATTCGTTCGGTCATGGTCGGTCAACGACCTTTGACAACTAATAACTTGCAATATAGACCCGATCTGACCATGTTTCAAGTTGCAGATCAAAGTCCTCATGACATAGAACACATTTATAGCATAAAACAACACAAATCAAAAACAGAGAAGGATTTGCAGGCCATGACATTCGGTTGTCAGGCCTTAAAATTAGGGTTCTTGGGTCATTTTGAAAAATTCATTTTCTGGCTTCTAGATGTTATATGTCTATGATGTAACATCATAGATCACTAAATAACATCCTTATACATTACCCTAGACAACAAACAACAACATCAACCATGAAATCACATGATTTTTATAAAGCTAGGGTTTTATACCTTTATGCTTGATCTTTGATTTTCTGATCCTTGATCTGTTTCTTGGAAGGCTAAGAGCTGATAATGGTTTTGTTTCTCACTCTCTCTCTCTCTCTAAGTCCCGAAAATGAAGAGAGAGTATGGGCTAGACAATAATGAGAAATAAAGTAAGTATTTTCTTACTTTAACTCTCTTATTTTTTTTGATCCATTGAACCTTATGTTGCTAGGTGTCCTCTCATTTCAGATTTGGCTGAGATATAGAAGTCACAAAGTCCATTGAGTTGCTCACCAACTCTTGATTTGGCAATATTTGCAAGCTAACTTATAAAAAAATACAAAAAAGGTAAAATGGTCATTTGCATTCTAGATTTAATGGCATAATGGACATTGTCCAAACCCTTAGGGTTTAGGGTTTGGAAACCTTAGGGTTTAACCCTTAACTTTGCAAATAAATTTCTAAAATTTCCGAATTTCAATTTTTCAAAAAATAGAAAATTAAAATTTCTAAATTATAATTAGAATTTTCTAATTATATTAAAATTTCTTAATCAAAATTTAAATATTGCTAATTAGGATTACTATTTCCTAATTAAAAGTACTAATTTAGCAATTAGGGTCAAAATTGTTCATTAGGGTTTATATCCCAAAATTAGGGTTTTAATTAGAAAAATAATATTTCTAATTCTGAAATTAGATTTCCTAATTAGATTAGGATTTTCTAATTACTCATAACTTGAAAATTATGATTAATATTTCCTAATTAACATTAAAATTATTAAACTATCAATTAGGGTTTAAAATTTTGAAATTAGGGTTTGCTAAATAATTAAGCGTTACCCTAATTAATATTATAATTAATAGCACTTAAGCAATGTAATTCTTCGTTAAGTTCCCAGATTAGGGTTTTAAATTCTGAATTAGGGTTTCGGATTCCGAAAACTAAAATTAGGATTTCCAGAACCGGTTTTAGGGTTTCTTGTGTATCGCTAGGGTTTTCTAACTGAACGTTGGCGTTCTTAATATATACTTAGGGTTTGTTACATATATCGTTTATCTGGTCAACCCTTGACCCTTAACCACATACTATACACATATACGACCATATACACAGAACATATTTACGTATTCCTTAATCCTGAATAATTCACCTAAATCCTTAACAGAATTTTGAAATCCTCACAATTCCTTCTTAAAAATATCAAACGCATACACTTATTTTCTGTCTAGGTACTAATGTTGAACCTTAAATCAATTAATAAATTTTTTTAAAAATATTCAAAATTCTCGGGTTGTTACATTCACCACTTCTTCTAAAAATTTTGTCCCCAAAATTTACCTTACACCATACTGCTTACACCATTAACACATTTCATCACATGCTACCCAATACACCACTCACAAGAGTAAAAGTTTTCAAATTGTGTTGAGGGGTCATATAGACCATGAAAACATAGTTTTAACGGTATTCATACCGCAAAATAATACATTACTTGGTATGTTTACAATCACAAAGAAGGTAAACTACCGTTGTTAGTACTTTAGGTGATTAGCCTATCGTACTCTTACGTTATGCATAACATATTAATCATGTCTAGCGAATATTTACGCTACTTGATTGGATTATTTATCCAAACAACATAGTCCACCTCAGTCTTATCATAGGATTCCGCACCAAAACAATTTCGGTCGGGAAATTTCTTTCAGTGAACACTTAGAGTTTTAATAAACATTAGTCTAGCTGAATCGAATAGCATAGACTCATATCAATAATTCAATTCAATAGAATTATTTGGGTGTAGCCAAACCCCGTTGGCAAATTAAAATTTTTTTGAAAATATTTTCGAGAATGACGTCATGATGTCGTACTGTATTAACAGTCCATTTGAGGAAGTCATCATTGTATGACTTTGTCATAACACATCATTCAATAGTGGAATAACGATTTTAGATCAGATTCACACTAAGTATTCCTCTTTTTATAACCCCATCAACTTTTTATCATCTCTGCACAGGTTACATGGTATATGAGTGATAAATAAAATATATTTTGATATTTCAAATCATTTGCATCTAGCTGAAATAAGTAGCATAGACTATACGTTAAACCGTTTCAAAAATGATTACGAGTCTATATATATATTTTTTTCAAAAGCACATAGTGCGTATTTAGCTTGATGTCAAAATTTTGAAGTCTAGCATAGCTAGGAGTTTTGGAAAACTTATGTCTCCACTAATAATCATTGGCTTAACAATCTATCTGTTCCTAAAATCTTTAATACTCCATTTACACACAACTATACCCAGTTCGTAAAACCACACTTATGAGTTCATTTAATTGCCACAATCATATGAGTTTAACTTGTCCTAGTCAGACCTTTGGTGTCCATTCGCTGAGGGGTTCATAAACATTTCATATAACTATGAATCAAGAATGTCATATAATTATGAGTTTTAAGAACACGTACTTAACCTTATATCCTCTACCTATGACATATCTATCTGTTATACACATGAGAGAGGAATCACCCTCTTAACATGCATATAATGAATAACGCGACACAAATATTTCAATGATTATCATTGTCAGAACTAACTAGTTGTTACACCAAGTACAATTCCTTGCCCATACAAGGAATCATACAACTCAGTTGCTGACATGAATCCTCAATTGAATTCCCACCTAACACTAACACCCTTCTCAATACGAATTTCATTTAACTCGTATTCATAATCCTTTCCTGAATCTGTACCAATTCATAGTACAACTGACACTCAGCAATCTTGCTGTAAACTGTTCAATCATTAGATTGATTCTTCTCCCTCCTATCACCTTATCAGATCACGGGGTGATCTTATCGTATATATTATGATTTATTTCTTTGTCTTGGTCGTTTTTTTTTACGATCTTCTATCACTGCACTTTTAGTCTTTTAGACTCTATCAATTTCTCACTACTGTTCAACTTTATTATCAGAGTTAGGGAACTCTATATCTTATAACTCGCCGAGATTCGTCTTTGAATCTTACTGACACACTAACTCTATTTGAGTTAGTACTTATCCTAATCACTGCGGTTATTAGTCTCAAGTATTCCTACCTAATGTTCATAACCTACAGCTTTGATACCAACTCTGACGGCCCCGAATCCAAGGTCCCGAATCACCGCGGATCCGGTTCGATCATTCTAACACTATTACTATTTGCGAAAGATATAAACATAAATTGTTTATACAATACATTACACACTATTCCCCAAAATCGAGTAACCTTAACTTATACACAATTCATAACTTATTTAACACATAACATTATTATTATACAACTATTACAAATCTAATTGCGTACAATAACTTTAAGCTGGAACTGTCTTTAACATTTCCTTGTATCCGACGCATTCGTCTTAATCTGCAATGTTTATCATGATATAGCAAGGGTGAGCATAAGATTGTCCAGCAAGTTTAAGTTCAATAATTTAACGATATATCATGATTAAAAGGATTTGAATAATAAGCTGGCTATAATTCAACAATATAATTGTGAACTAGCATGAACAAAATTTTGACTGAACAAGTATTGAACATGAATAAATATATCTGAACCAACTGGTAATGAAGGTGATCAGCCTTTCATACCTGACTTATACATACAATATGTACAGAGTACAATTCTATATGGCAATCAGCAATGATTAACCATAAGCATATCCGAATGAAACAACTCTCATTAGAGTTAAGTAAAAACAAACTTGCATGAACTGTTGATTACCGCTACGCAATTTATATTACTTTATCCGAAGACCTAATATTAGTAATATAGATCTCCAATATTAGAATAATATCATCACAATATAATACTATAATATATATATATATATATATATATATACACATAGAATAACCTAAACCCATAAAACATAACCCTATCTGTCTATAACACATGTAATATTTAGTATCAGGTCAAACTATTTCAGTCTGACTTGAATCCGACAAAAATTCTAACGTCCCGATGGTCTAGTCTGACAATTCACGAGTTTAAGTTCAATTAAACTCTGCCTAACACTAAACAATTATCATAGATAATTTTAATATCAGTCAAAATATTTTTCTAAGTCTCATAACAATTTTCAGACAATTAATATCATTTATCTTGATTTTTCAATCCTTAATATCATATTTATATAAATTAAATACCACATAATTCATTTATCATTAATATTTATTTATTATCAAATATTAATGAAATACATGTAATAAAATTATAATATATTTATAATATCACAAAGTATTTTTAATACTATAAAATCACCTTTATATGATTTTTAAACAATTAAATTTATTATCCGATAATTGTTTTTAATATTTTACTATTAAATATTTCATGACAAAATATCAAAAGTTATATTTTATAACTTAAAATATTTTCTAACACTTAAATCATTTTTATATGATTTTTAAATTATTAATTCTATTTTCCATAATTTATTTAATACATTTAGTAAATAAATTAATTATCATTAATATTGATTAATTAATGAATTTCATCAAAAATATTAAAAGTCACCAAAATATCTTTAAATATTTTCTTATACCATAATATTATTTTTTTCATGATTTTTCATGTATTAAAATCATTTAAAATAATTTATTTAATATTATAATTAAATAAATTAAATACTGCTTTATATTCCAAAAATATTAATTATTTATGAAATATACTATTAATAATTAAAAACTATTTTTCAGACTTTAAAATAATTTATTATGTATTTTTAATAATTAAAAATCATTTAATTCGATTTATTTAATTAAAATATTAATTTCTGGAAAATAATAATTACAAAAAGGCCCTATAGCGACTGAACCGTCGCTATAGGTGTTCTTGAGCTTCAAAGTCAGACTTCGAGAGGCTTGGTTTGACCAGTGATAAATCATTGATCAATAGGTTTCTGGACGGGGTTAAGTGTTATAATCATAGTATAAGTGTAATACTACATGTGACGCCCCAAAAATTAGGTATACATCACCCATCCTGAGTCGCCAGATACATAGTACAGAATTTAAATACAACTTAATAATACAATTGTCGTGTAAAATACGACAAAACCTAGGCTGTACGTTTTAATACAAATATTGCCTACTAGAGAGTATACAAACTCAAAAGGAGTCCTCATTACATTTATTATCACACTATTTCACAGAATAGTGAGGACTACTAATGCACCATCTAGGACCATCACTCTGTTCCCGACTAGTCCCCGCCACGCTTCTCATTTCCTAAAGAGAACAAATTGAAAGAAAGGGTGAGCTCAACTAGCCCGAAGAAATAATTATGACTAAGATAATGCGTAATAATTTATCGTTAACCTTCAACAATGTTAAACTTATAAAATATAATAACTATCAAGTTTAATCTGCAGAGAACAAGCAATCCATTAGAAGAGTCAAGTAGGGAATAAAATCTACTATCTTCTATGATTTAAAAGGTTTTTCATCACTTTTATCGCTGGGACTCAGCTTAATAAATAATCAACATCATCGAATTACCCCTGCACTACGGCTAAGGATATTCTTTAGTATCACGACCACAATTATCCATGCACTACGACTAAAGATAATCATGTTTTCATCAACGGTCCTGATAATGCCATAAAATAATTCATCTTTGCACTACGGCCAAAGAGAATCCATAGCCATAATCATACAAAAAACTGTCCATCAATGCACTACGGGCCAATGAGGACTTTTTCCACATCATTTGTAACATTACGGTTATGATTATACCGAATAATCCCTGGTCATAATCATACCAAGTCCATCTATGCACTACAGGCCACATATGACTTTCAACATAATATAAACATGAGGATGATGACAATGATATAAGAATTCAACAAAAACAAGTTCAAGAATTAATTTATCCAGGAACCAATAACGTCCAAATTGTCAACATGATACTGCTTTGTGGAGTAGAAGTTTAAGAATGCTCAGAAGAATATTTCCATGAAAAGATACTGGATGAAGCGCAAATATCAAGGATATTCCATTAATTTCATGGAGTATAGAAGTCAAAATTTTAACCAACTGAGTATAATAAAGAATGGAATAACAAAAGAAATCACCATGTATGCGTAGATTGCGATAGATGAAAGTATTCAAACAGATAATAATAACGGAACCAAGTCAAAGTAAATTACAGACCGAGCGGGATATTCCAATGAATAATAATTAATTAACCAGTCCCACAGAAAGCGACAAAAGTGAGGATATTCCAATGTAATAATAAATAACGAAATCAGTCCTACAGTAAACACACAAACAAGATATTCCAATGTAATAATAAAGAATGGAATATTAGAAGAATTTCACCATGTATGCAGTACTTTGCATAGACAGGTTATTCCAACATAATAATAAAGAATGAAATAACAGAAGAATTTCACCAAGTATAGGGTAGCTCGCATATACAGGTTATTCCAACAGAATAATAAAGAATGAAATAACAAAAGAATTTCACCAAGTATAGGGTATCCCGCGTATACAAGTTATTCCAACAGAATAATAAAGAATGAAATAACAGAAGTTATCTTCATGAATAAGAAAGAAAGAATAACCCTTACGAGTACAACAAATAATATCCCCTACCTTAAGAAAGAAGAGTACTGGATATAAAAGTAGTGAAGTAGCAGAACACTTTTCTTCTTTCTCTCTATAGTTTCTCTCTCTAGAGTTTCAATGAATTCGTAAGAAAATAATGAAAGAATGAGGTTCTATTTTATAGAAAAATGGACTGCATAGTAACTAACTCATGAACGGTCCAGATTGATTTACTTTAATCTGACGGTCCATATTTAAAGAAAAATCTTTTAAATAAAATATAATATATTCTATTTATAATCTAATAAAACGAATAACTTTATAAAAGATTTTACTATGCAAACACTATCTGAGAACACTATGCAAAACACTATGCATAATAAAATATAATATATTCTAATTATTGTCTAATAAAACAAATAACTTTATAAAAGTATTTTGTTTTATATAAAAAGATTTTATTATGCAAAACACTATGCAAACACTATGCAACACTATGCATAATAAAATATAATATATTCTATTTATAGAATAACTTTATAAAAGTATTTTGTTTTATATAAAAAGATTTTACTATGCAAAACACTATGTAGACACTATGCAATACTATGCATAATAGAATATAATATATTCTATTTATAGAATAACTTTATAAAAGTATTACTGCTTTATTACATTAATAATATCAATAAAACAAAACTGAGTGACTTATCACGTAAGCATCAATAATCAATACCGTGTGCTACTATGCAACCACGCCAGACATCGTTGTTTTTTAACACTTGTTGTTTCAACAAATTAAGTAAAACTTTCGCCGTTATTTTTATAAAGTATTTTTGTCAATCCGACAATAATTCCGTTGCGGGGTCCACCAATGATTGTACCGTCGTACTGATATTCCCCGACAAAAAGAATATTCTCTGACCGATCGAATATTATATAACAACTTGCGTACTTTGCAAAATTTATAAATATTACCCACAACTATAACATTATATCAAATCCACACCATAATATTCAAAAAATTATTTCGAGAAAATTAAATATTTATTCATAAAATCTGGGGTCTAACAACCTCACCTCCTTATGGAATTTAGCTCTCGAAATTTACGTATGTACCTGGTATGCCGAAGAGGTGAGGATACCTCAACTTAATTTCAAATTCTAACTCTTGAGGTATAACCTTTGAGTGTTGAATACGATTCTTCTTATCCAAGATTTTAACACGTATCTCCTCAAATGTTAAATCATCCGCTATCTCATCCGGTTCTAAATTAATAATGTGGTTCGGGCCGTCCACATATTTACGTAACATCGATACATTAAAAACGTTATGAACACACGACATACTTGGCGGTAAAATGAGTTTATAAGCCACAGTTCCTACTCGATCGAGGATTTTAAATGGGCCAATTAAATAGAGGGTTGAGATTTCCTCTCTTCGTCGATTCTTGCTTCTAGAATAACGCCCTCTTGAACCTTCTTCTTCACATTCATTAGCTCTGAGTATGTAGCTTGAGCGGCTTTAACTTTATCTATTAAACTCGATTCTAATCATATATTCGTTATCTTCACATGGGTTCGTATATTCGCACTTGTAACCGCATACAATCTTCTACTCAACGCGTCAGCTACCACGTTCGCACTTCCACGATGATATTGCATGGTAGGATTGTAATCTTCAACAGCTCGAGCCAACATCTTTGGCGCATGTTACGTTCATTTTAGTTGAAGAAATATTTAAGGGTTTTAGATATTGGTTTAATGCTGGGGTCAATACAAAATTCGATTTCACACTCTAGGGTAGGCTAAGAAGTCTTCAAGAATACGTTAGGAAATTTATTAACAATAGAAATATCATTCAAACTGTGACTCTCATCCAAGACTTGGATAACACTTCACATTGATACCCAATAACTTGTCACCGTTATTTATAACGTCCCCTACGGAAAGTTCGACTTCGGTGCATTCCACACAAGGAAGTCAACAACGAAAGGATCGGGGCTCTTTACTTATGGCTTGATATGACAATGATTGACTTTAGTGGTTTGGTTGCTTGAATTCGCATAACAGGTTGGTTAGGAATATGAAAGATAACAACCTTATGAAAAATATGATGGGTAGTTAACCAATCAATTCCTAAAATCACATCAAAGGCAAGTATTTTCAAAGAGACAAGATCAACACATAACGTGAAAGTGTTGATTTGAACAAGATTTATAAATAGTTGAGGTAACGAAGGTTTCTCCTAACTGAGTTTAAACAGATATATCAAAGTCTAACTTCTCCGGAGTAAACTTCAAACATTGAACACAACTAGGTGAAATAAAAGAGTGAGTAGAACCGGTATCTAACACGGTATAGACTTCGCAAGAGTTTATGACTAACATACCCGTGATAATTTTATTCAGGTTCCTTGTCACGAAAAAAAATGCCCTTTCTTAAACTACCGGCTTTAGCTTGTCTGGGACATCCTTTGGCATCACTATCCCAGCTGGACTTGACTTCACCATACGACAAAATCGAGCTAGGTGACCTTCTCTTTCGCAATTTAAACACGTTTTAGATTGCTGCGTACAGTTTGGACGGATGTGTCCCTCTTTTCCGCATTTGAAACATACGACCGGTGGTCGTTCTTCTTCCTTTGAAACGGGTACTGGTGCCGACGTCTTTACGTAATTGTTTAACCTTCTCTTCTTGAAATGTCGATTCTTATTGTTTTGGCCATGATTACTACCGAAGTGGTTACCATTTCTGACATGTTGATTCCCTCCATGCTTATTATCACCGCTTTGATGACTGTTATCACCGGTATTATTATCATTTCTTGCCTTTTGCTCTTTTTGGTTTGGTTGACTCATTATCGCGCTCCAATAACTGAGCCCTATTAACAACATCTGAATACAAACACAGTTTATGAGAGATAAGATATTGACGTATCTCAGGTTTCAAATCTCTTAGAAACATTCGCATCATTCTCTCCTCATTATCAACCAAATGGAACGCAAATCGGGATAACTCGGCAAACTTGGCTTTGTACTCCGACACGGTCATGTTGTTTTGCTCCAACTTGATAAATTCTACCTCCTTCATGTGACGAATGCTTTCGGGAAAGTACTTATCATTGAACAGCTCTTGGAACTTCTCCCAAGACATCTTGAGTCGGCGCTGTCGGGTACGCTTTTACGATTCCCACCAGTGATCTGCCTCTTCACGCAACATAAAGGTGGCAAAGGGAACCTTTTGCTCCTCGGAGCATCCCAAGATATCAAATATCTTGGTGATCTTCTTTAACCACATCTCCGCCTTAAGTGGTTCTTGCTTTCCCAAAAACTCCGGTGGTCCCAGCTCCTTAAATTGCTTAGCGGTGACCAACCGTGGGTTGCCATTGTTTCCTTCTGCATTATGAACAGGAGCCGCCTTCGCCTGATGTTGCATGAATTCTAAAAAGCTCTTAAACGTTCGTCGTTCGTCAATTGATCAGTGTTGTTGTTTACAGGAGGATTATCGCCATCCCCATGCACATTGTCCGATTATTGATCCGTGGAGACTCAACAGTCTCTGTGCTCCATTGCTTATCTCAACATTTTCGGATGCCATTTTCAAATACTTCCACAAAACAAGGGTTAATTAACATATCACATATTATCTCTAAACTCTGACCGACCAATTAAATATCAAATAAACTTAGGTAGGTCATACTAGCGAAAAGAATTCCCGTCTCTCCCTCCTCCTAGTTCTATTCTCACATCCTGGCTGTGGATCATATCCTAAGCTTTGATACCAACCGTGACGCCCCAAAATTAGGTATACATCACCCATCTTGAGTCGCCAGATACATGGTACAGAATTAAAATACAACTTAATAATACAACTGTCGTGTAAAATACGACAAAACATAGGTTGTGCGTTTTAATACAAATATTGCCTACTAGAGAGTATATAAACTCAAAAGGAGTCCTCATTACATTTATTATCATACTATTTCACAGAATAGTGAGGACTACTAATGCACCATCTAGGACCATCACTCTGTTCCCCGACTAGTCCCCGCCACGTTCTCATTTCCTAAAGAGAACAAAGGAAAGAAAGGGTGAGCTCAACTAGCCCAAAGAAGAAATATTATGACTAAGATAATGCGTAATAATTTATCGTTAGCCTTCAACAAAGTGTTAAAATTATAAAATATAATAACTATCAAGTTTAACTGCAATGAACAAGCAACCCATTATAAGAGTCAAGTAGGAATAAAATCTACTATCTTCTATGATTTAAAAGTTTTTCATCACTTTTATCATTGGGACTCGACAATAAATAATCCACATCATCGAATCACCCCGCACTACTACCCAAGGATATTCTTTAGTATCACGACCACAATTATCCATGCACTACGCTTAAAGATAATCATGTTTTCATCAATCTGGTCCCGATCATGCCATAAAATAATTCATCTTTGCACTACGGCCAAAGAGAATCCATAGCCATAATCATACCAAAAACTGTCCATCAATGCACTACGGGCTAATGAGGACTTTTTCCACATCATTTGTAACATTACGGTTATGATTATACCGAATAATCCCTGGTCATAATCATACCAAGTCCATCTATGCACTACAGGCCACAGGTGACTTTCAACATAATATAAACATGAGGATGATGAGAATGATATAAGAATTCAATAAAACATGTTCAAGAATTAATTTATCTAGGAACCAATAACGTCCAAATTGTTAACATGATACTGCGTTGTGGAGTAAAAATTTAAGAATGCTCGAAAGAATATTTCCATGAAAAGATACTGGATGAAGCGCAAATATCAAGGATATTCCATTAATTTCATGGAGTATAGAAGTCAAAACTTTAACCAACTGAGTATAATAAAGAATGGAATAACAAAAGAAATCAATATGCATGCGGTACTTCGCATAGACAGGTTATTCCAACAGAATAATAATAACGGAACCAGGTTAGGCAAAATTCGCACCAACAGGATATTCCAACAGAATAATAAATAACGAAACCAGGTCCGGCATAAAACACACAGACAGGATATTCCAACAGAATAATAAAGAATGGAATATTAGAAGAATTTCACCATGTATGCAGTAATTTGCATAGACAGGTTATTCCAACATAATAATAAAGAATGGAATAACAGAAGAATTTCACCAAGTATAGGGTAGCGTAGCGTACAAAAGTTATTCCAACAAAATAATAAAGAATGGAATAATGTAAAGAATTTCACCAAGTATAGGGTATCCAGCAGATACAAAGTTATTCCAATGAAATAATAAAGAATGGAATAATGAAGTTCTCTTCTTAAATAAGAAAGAAAGAATACCCCTTACGAGTACAACAAATAATATCCCCTACCTTAAGAAAGAAGAGTACTGGATATAAAAGTGGTGAAGTAGCAGAACACTTTTCTTCTTTCTCTCTATAGTTTCTCTCTCTGAGAGTTTCAAAGAATTAAAAGAAAATAATGAAGGAATGAACTTCTATTTATAGAAAAATGGACCGCATAGTAACTAACTCATGAACTATCCCATTGATTTACTTTAATCTAATGGTCCATATTTAAAGCAAAATCTTTTAAATAAAATATAATATATTCTATTTATAATCTAATAAAACGAATAACTTTATAAAAGATTTTACTATGCAAACACTATCACGAGCTATGCAAACATTATGCATAATAAAATATAATATATTCTAATTATTGTCAAATAAAACAAATAACTTTATAAAAGTATTTTGTCTTATATAAAAAGATTTTACTATGCAAAACACTATGAAATACTATGCATAATAAAATATAATATAATCTATTTATAGAATAACTTTATAAAAGTATTTTGTTTTATATAAAAAGATTTTACTATGCAAAATACTATGTAGTCACTATGCAATACTATGCATAATAGATATAATATATTCTATTTATAGAATAACTTTATAAAAGTATTCGTTTTTATTAAATTAATAATACCAATAAAACAAAACTGAGTGACTTATCACCTATGCATCAATAATCAATACCGTGTGCTACTATGCAACCACGCGTATTACTGTACTTTTAACACCCAGGTGTTTCAACATCTGGGGTCTCACACTACAACTATCAATCAAGATCTTGGCCAATACACAACATATCATAGAGATCTAAGCTCATCAATTCACTATCAGACATGTTCTTCAATTTCTGGGTTTTCCAAAATTGAAGAACAGTCGAGGTACCCACTTTCCAATTCTTATAACTTGCAATTGGGCTTGATTTGTACGATATAAAGGTTGAATCATGAAGTAGGGATGTCAAGGTACATGTATTCGACCTTAAAACAGTTTATCATCAACACATTAAAGAGATCTAAGACGGTCAAACTCTGACAGAAAACGTGTTCTTGAACTTTCTGGGTTTTCCAGAAATTTTACAACACAGACGGTCAATGCTACTTTGACCAGCAATAGATTTAATCATGTTATGTATCAAAAGGTTATAAAGACTTGTATGTGTAGTACACATACCAGTCTACTAGATAAACACAACAACATAAACTAAACACCAACACACAGCAAGATTTGAGGTTCAGAAAATCTTGTTGGGCAAATCTGGGCTGCCTAGATTTCCAGTTTCGTGAACGGTCTACCCTTTTTGACCACATATATCTTTGATCATGGGAACGATCTGGTGGGTCTAATGGCTTAGATGTGTAGTATAAATGTCAAGCTACAATACTAAAACAACAACATGGCCAAAATATCAAACGACTGCAAGATCAGAGTCTTCAAAATGGTTGTCAGACATTTCTGGGTAATCTGGGTTAACCAGATTCGTTCGGTCATGGTCGGTCAACGACCTTTGACAACTAATAACTTGGAATATAGACCCGATCTGACCATGATTCAAGTTGAAGATCAAAGTCCTCATGACATAGAACACATTGATAACATAAAACAACACAAATCAAAAACAGAGAAGGATTTGCAGGCCATGACATTCGGTTGTCAGGCCTTAAAATTAGGGTTCTTGGGTCATTTTGAAAAATTCATTTTCTGGCTTCTAGATGTTATGTATCTATGATGTAACATCATAGATCACTAAATAACATCCTTATACACTACCCTAGACAACAAACAACAACATCAACCATGAAATCACATGATTTTTATAAGGCCAGGGTTTTATACCTTTATGCTTGATCTTTGATTTTCTGATCCTTGATATGTTTCTTGGAAGGCTAAGAGCTGATAATGGTTTTGTTTCTCACCGTCTCTCTCTCTCTCTCTATGTTCCGAAAATGAAGAGAGGGAATGGGCTAGACAATAATGAGAAATAAAGTAAGTATTTTCTTACTTTAACTCTCTTATTTTTTTTGATCCATTAAACCTTATGTTGCTAGGTGTCCTCTCATATCAGATTTGGCTGAGATATATAGAAGTCACAAAGTCCATTGAGTTGCTCACCAACTCTTGATTTGGCAATATTTGCAAGCTAACTTATAAAAAAATACAAAAAGGGCAAAATGGTCATTTGCATTCTAGATTTAATGGCATAATAGACATTGTCCAAACTCTTAGGGTTTAGGGTTTGGAAACCTTAGGGTTTAGGGTTTAACCCTTAATTTTGCAAATAAATTTATAAGATTTCCGAATTTCGATTTTTTAAAAAATAGAAAATTAATATTTTTAAATTATAATTAGAATTTTCTAATTATATTAAAATTTCTTAATCAAAATTTAAATATTGCTAATTAGGATTATTATTTCCTAATTAAAAGTGCGAATTTAGCAATTAGGGTCAAAATTTTTCATTAGGGTTTATAACCCAAAATTAGGGTTTTATCCAGAAAAATAATATTTCTAATTCCGAAATTATATTTCCTAATTAGATTAGGGTTTTCTAATTACTCATAACTTGAAAATTAGGATTAATATTTCCTAATTAATATTAAAATTATTAAACTATCAATCAGGTTTTTCCTAATTATAAATTAGGGCTTCTAATCCCGAAATTAGGGTTTAAAAATTTGAAATTAGGGTTTGCTAAATAATTAATCTTTACCCTAATTAATATTATAATTAATAGCACTTAAGTAATATAATTCTCCATTAAGTTCGCAGATTAGGGTTTTAAATTCCGAATTAGGGTTTTGGATTTTCGGAACTGAAATTAGGGTTTCCAGAACCAGTTTTAGGGTTTCTTGTTAATCGCTAGGGTTTTCTAACCGAACGTTGACGTTCTTAATATATACTTAGGGTTTTTTACATATATCGTTTATATGGTCAACCCTTGACCCTTAACCACACATTGTACACATATATGACCATATACACAGAACATATTCACGTATTCCTTAATCCTGAATAATTCACCTAAATCCTTCACATAATTTTGAAATCCTCAAAATTCCTTCTTAAAAATATCAAACGCATACACTTATTTTTTGTCTAGGTTCTAATGTTGAACCTTAAATCAATTAATAATTTTTTTAAAAAATATTAAAAATTCTCGGGTTGTCACAATAACTCCACTACTTCGTAAAGGAGATTAAAACAAACATTAATTCCGCTAAGTTTTAATCATCATCAACTAATAAATTTAAAACGATTTTTTTTTTTAAATATCTATTCAACCCCCCCCCCCCCCCTTTCTAGATAACTTTGTGCCTACTAGGAACTAACAAAACGTATTGAAGAAGCCAAGGAAAGGACCATGGGTCAGAGGAAAACACCTTTTCAGGTGTTAGGTGAGAAAGTAGTCTGCTGTGTCAGTGGGCCAGAATGCAATTTAGAAGATGTGCAGAAACGTCTCCATCAAAGTTCAGATACGTCAAATGCAATTAATGCTTCAACGAATGGCTTCAACTGATAGATTTCAAGGTTCACATATATGCAAAACATCTGCAGCTGATTAAAACTAAACAAGCATTGAACAAAACGCTGAAGAACACTCAACTCTCAACTCTACGATCTGAGAAAAAGAGAAAGCTTGCTCAGCTACTCAGTTCTTTCGAATAAGAGCTTAACTGCAACTGAGTAGTACCAATCAAGAACTCAACAACTACCAATCAAGTGAAGTAAGAAGTTCCAAGTCAGAAGGACTTGAAGAGTTCTAAAGTGAACGGTGAAGAACCAAGTCTGCTGGACTTGAAGAGTTCAAGAGTGAACTAAGAAGTTCCTAGACTGCTGGTCTAGAAGGAATCTGTGAGATTCAGAAAGTGTAAAAGACATCCTTAGTGGATTTCCTACTCGAGGAGTAGAAGAGTGGACTAGGAGCTTTAAGTGCTCTGAACCACTTAAAACTGTTGTGTCTATTGCATTCTTGCTATAACTGCTATAACTGTTATAACTGCCTCATTCTCATTAACTCACTTTACCTAAAAGGGAGATTAAACAAATCTTAATTCCGTTGTGTTTTAATCATTATCAAAACTAACAAAGTAAAACGAAAAGAATATTAAATATCTATTCAACCCCCTTCTAGATAACAATTGTGCCTCCGAGAACTAACAATTGGTATCAGAGCAGGTTCTATTATATAGCCTTCAAAGCTTAAGTAGATCCAATGGCACACTTACCAAGCGAATCAAAGACTAAAGGAGGCAGCAAGCCACCTATGTGCAACAAAGATAAATTCGCCAACTGGAAAGTTCGATTGCAAGCATACATGGATTCAATAGATGAAGATCTATTTAAAACTGTTAAAACTGGGCCCTACGTTCCTACAAAGCTTGCACCAACTATAGACGATCCAAACAGAATACAGATCAAGGTCAAGGTGGAATGGATAGACAACGAAAAGAGAGATGTTCAACTCGACCAAAAGGCCAAGAACATTTTGTTCCAATCTTTAGAAGATGATCTGTTCAAAAATGTGGTCAACAACAAAACAACAAAGGAGGTTTGGAAAGCATTGCTCATCATGCATGAAGGAATAGAAGAAGTCAGAGAAAATAAACAATCTCTCTTGACTCAGCAATATGAGATGTTTGCACACATTCAAGGAGAAAACGTCACTGCCACCTACGAGAGATTCAATGTTCTGTTCAACTCTCTACGAGCCTATGGAAAGATCTATCCAAACAAAGATCATGAGAGCCTTACCAAGCAAGTGGGATGCCAAAACCACTGCCATTAGAGAGTCAAAGAATCTACATGAAATGACTGTTCAATGGTTATATGGCAACCTTCTTACATACGAACTGGAGTTGACTCAACGAGTAAGAACTCTATCTAAAAGAAGAAAGAAGGATAAAAGTGTTGCCCTCAAAGCAACTGAAAACACCTCCAAAGTCAACACTGAAGTTGACTCTGACTATGACGAAGATGATGATGAGGACTTTGCAATGCTGGTAAAAAGACTCTGAAAGTTCATGCGTCAAGGCAAAATCAGCAAGCCAAAGAAAGTCAAGAATTCAAAGAAATGGGAGAGCGGATAAATGATCTATGCTACAATTGCAAGAAACCTGGCCATTTCATTTCTAACTGCAACAAACCTCTCAAAGAAGAACTAAAGAAGAAATCACATCCAAAGAAGGAATACAAAGGAGAAAAAGGCCTCAGAAGAGAGATAAAGGCCTTGTAGCTGGAGGATCATGGGGTGACTCAGACAATGACTCAACTCCCGAATTTGGAGATGATGAAGATCCTCAAATGGAAAAATCTTTGCCTGATGGCCAAGAATGCAAAGGATAAACAGAACTCCAACATACATGAAGTAAGTATAGATGAGGTATTTGACTTCAACTCTCCTAATGTAGACATTGATAATTTAAGAACTGCACTTCATGACATAACATCTGATCTGCATCAATACATAAATTGGTTTAGAGTTTTGTATAAGGACTATTCACTTCTTCAAAAGGAGAAAGAAAAAGGTCAAGAAGAACTGGAAACAGCCCTTCTAAGTACTGACTCTTTCTCCCAGTTTGAAGCTGAGAATAAGTTCCTAAAACAGACCAATGAGCTCAAGGCACAAAGAGAGTCAAGTCTAACCTCTAAAATTGATGAACTAGAAAAGATAATCTCTACATGGAATAAATTCTCTTCATCCATGGACTCCCTGATCTCTAGCCAGAGAAGTGTCTCTAATAGAACAAAATTAAGCTTTGGGGAATCTACCTCAGAGCCATGTGTGGAAAAGGTAAAGGAAACTAGCACTAGTAATGCTTCAAGTTTTAGTAGAGGCATTATATTTATGAAATTCTCACAAAAAGATGAGCCAGTCCAACCCTGCTCTACTGATTCAATCCATATTCCAAGGAGTAAAGTATCTCATGTTGTCCTGGGTTTCAGAAAAGAGAAGAGTAACCTAGTCACTACTCACCAACCTCGAAGGATCGTAGAGTCGAGTAAAATCAACTCCACGAACCAACTGGGAAGGAACAGTAGAGGTAAGGTACACTCCTCACAAATCATGAAACACAAGGACACATTGAAGAAGGAGAATCAGTTTAACAGAAAAATGATTAAAGATCCACAAAAGTCCAAATAGAGGAAGAATCCTCACATACACACAAGCATGCATCATATTAGATGTTTTGTGTGCAATAAGGTTGGTCACAAGGCTGCAAGATGCTATTATAATTCTATGCATGTGAGACCTAAAATCAAGTAGATTTAGGTTCCTAAGCGTACTAACAAAGTAGGACCCATTCAAGTATGAGTACCAAAATGAAAGTTTAATGTTACCATAGGAAAAGAGCTCCATGATCACAACCTGGTATCTGGACAGTGGATGCTCAAGGCACATGACTGGGAACAAAGCCCTTCTGTCTAACTACATAGAGAAGGAGGGTCCCTCAGTCATCTTTGGAGACAACGGCTCTGGCAAGACAAGAGAATATGGCTCAGCTAGAAATTGTGCAGTATCCTTCAGTAAAGTGTCATATGGGGAAAGGACTACAACACAATCTTCTGAGCATTAGCCAACTCTGCGACAAGGGTCATCAAGTAACATTCCTCAACAATCAATGTCAAGTAAGAGACCTGAAGACATATGCTTTAAAGCTAACCAGAACAAGAGAAGGAAATGTCTACACAGTAAATCTTGGACAACTAAGCTCAGACGAGACAATATGCTTTCTAGCTAAAGCATCTGAAGAAATGAGCTGGTTATGGCATAGAAGGCTGTCTCATCTCAACTTCAAGAACATGTCCAAACTAGCCTCAAAAGATCTAGTTGCAGGCTTACCCAAGTTCAACCGTCAAAAGAAAGGTCAGATAATGCCCTGCGACTTGGAAAGCGGACTGAAGCTCATTCAAGAGAAAAACTACCAACTCAATTGACAAGCCCCTGCAGTTGCTCCATATGGATCTATTTGGGCCAATTCCAATAACGAGCCTTGGAGGGAAGAGATACTCACTAGTCGTAGGGGAAGATTGCACCAGATTACATGGGTATTCTTTCTAACCTCGAAAGATGAAACAAACTCCCAACTGATCAAGATGTTCAAACTAGTGATGAATGAGAAAGGGGAGAAAATCAAGGCTATAAGGAGTGATCATGGCAGAGAATTCGACTTCTCATAAATGGATCAGTTCTGCACAGACAATGAAATCAGTCATAACTTCTCAGCTCCATGAACTCTTCAACAAAATGGAGTAGCTGAGAGAAAGAACAGAACGTTGATAGAGGCTAGAAGAACTCTACTAGCAGCAGCTCATCTGCTTGAATACTTCTGGGCATAAGCTGTCAACACTGCATGCTACACTCAGAACAGATCACTCATATACTCTACGATTAGGAAGACTCCATACGAACTGTGGAAAAGAAGAAAGCCAAGTGTCAGCTACTTTCATGTATTCAACTGTGCATGCTACATTCTCAACAATGGAAAGCAGTATTTGACAAAGTTTTAACCCAAGTCAGACGAAGGAATCTTTCTTGGGTATGCCACAGACAGTAAGGCGTACAAAGTGTTCAACAAGAAGACACTGAGTGTTGAAGTCTCGATTCACATCATCTTTGATGAGACAGACTTAGACAAAACAGTGCCTCAAGACACTACGACCGATAGTTCAAACACTACGAACGATGTCATCGAGGTCAACACTATGATCGTAGTTCCACATATTGAAATCGTTGAGCAAGGAAATGAGATCGTAGAGAGGACTACGCAAGACAACGAACCTCCATATCAAGAAGCAGAAATAGATCTTGAAGACCTCAGACAAGAAGGCATCAGGATAGATGTCGCAATAGGAAACAGATGGGCAAGAGATCACACTTAAGACTTAATATTTGGAGATCTTAGTGCAAGAGTCAAAACAAGAGCATCCACCAAAAATGAATGTTTCTGTCTAAGCTTCGTGTCACAAATGGAACCTAAGAAGATAGAGGATGCTATGGAAGACTCAAGCTGGATAGAAGCCATGTATGAAGAGCTTAATCAGTTTGAAAAAAGCAAAGTATGGAGATTGGTACCAAGACCAAATAATTATCTTGTCATTGGAACCAAGTGGGTCTTCAGAAATAAGATGGATGAAGATGGAGTAATTGTGACGCCCCCAAAATAGGTATACATCACCCATTTTGAATCGCCAAATACATGGTACATAAACAAATACAACTTCAGTAATACAATTGTCGTGCAAATTATGACAACACATATACTGTGAGTTTAAATACAAGTATTGTCTAATAGACAGTATACAAACTAAAAAAGAGTCCTCATTACAATTATTGATACACTATTTTATAAAATAGTGAGGACTACTAAAACAACTATCTTGAACCATCACTCCATACCCCAGCTAGTTCCTGCTATGTTCTCACTTCCTGAGAAGAAAAATGGAACAAAAAGGAAAAGGGTAAGCTCAACTAGCCCAGTAAAGAATATTATGACTAAGATAATATACAAAAATTATCATTAGTCTTCAACAGGAAAAATCGATAGAATATAATAGACAACAAGTTTTAGATCAACAACCGCAATGGAAATAAAGAATCCATTAGAAGAGTCAAGTAGAGAATGAATTCTACTATCTTCTAAGATTTAAAAGTCCATCATCAATATTTTATCCCTGTAACATCAATCAATATACATCTTGAATCAAATATTCATCTTTGCACTACAGACCAAAGATATTCATTTGTATCACCAATAGGTCATGTTCATCTCAACACCTATTCAACTTTGCACAATGGGCCAAAGATATTCATCAGTTAATCATTCATCTTTGCAATACAAGCCAAAGATATTCAGTAATATCATCATTTAGGACTGAGGATGATGAAAAATATCTTAAAGAAAACAAATCCAGTGAGATAAAAGATCAAAGATTAGGGATTCGTACTTTAGTTTATCCAAGTTCAAAAATACCTTATAATAATCAATTATGGAGCAAAATTCAAGAATGGAGATCAAAATATGGATATAATCAAAGATAGTAACCATAATAGAAAACTTGGACAAACAAAAGAAAATTTCACTTTTTTCTGTGAATAGTGTCGTATTCGTGAATAGTGTCATTGATAAGTGGATTTTATATACACTTATGCGGTATCTTTTACTTGAATTAGTTGCTTATATTTATGTGTCTTAGTTACTTTTCATGTATTTTGTGTTCATTTTGTAGGTTATACGTTTGGGAGTGGTGTGAGCGACTATTGGTAAGGAAAAGCAAAGAAAACGCAAAGAAAAGCAAACCGGAATCATTTGGGCCATCATATTTACTTCATGTTCTTGGTTTGGAACTTAGCATACATTTAATAGCATCGTCTTAGCTTTCTGGAACATTTTGAATCATTCCAATCGGAGTTCGGATGCAAAAGTTATGATCGTTGTACCAACGGACGTCGAATGTCATGGTTTTGGGTGGTCATTTGCATAGCAGTTACTTCCAGCTCAATTTCAGCCTTTATCCGCCCAGAATTTCTCAATCCTTAAAGAATGAAAGTTTTAGATCTCATCGATATCTTCGATTTGATAGGTGACAGGCCCCGTAACTCCTTCCGGATCAAATGTTATGGCCATTATCCCAAAGGACGTCGGAGCAGAAAATGTCAGAACTTGGGGCAAGCGCCGGGGCGCCCAAAATAGGCCTATGCCCAGCGCCGGGACGCTGGGGAAGGGCTTGGTGATGGCCTAGATGCGTTTTTGGTGAATTTTGACACCTTTTTGACTCCAAATAGGATTGGGTTTGTTCC
Organism: Panax ginseng; assembly: GCA_020205605.1. Taxonomy (NCBI): domain Eukaryota; kingdom Viridiplantae; phylum Streptophyta; class Magnoliopsida; order Apiales; family Araliaceae; genus Panax; species Panax ginseng. The sequence goes on from CM035148.1 coordinate 61,671,994, forward strand.
TAAGCTAAAAATTGGACTTGTAACCTATAAATACATGATGTAAGACATGAAATAGAGAGAGATTACATAGCTTAGATTAGAGATACACTCCATTAGATTAGAACATAAACCCTATTTCTTATTAGTTTTGGAGATTGAAGCAACTTGGAGATCAATAAAGATCAAGAGCAGGAGCAAGAGGGGAGCATCAGATTTGCTGACAACAGATTCTATTCTTTTCTCTTATCATACTTTTATCTTTTAATGTCTATTCAATTGTGGATTATTGGTTTTAATTTATTAATTATGAACTAATTTCTTTTATTAAGATTCCAATGGAACCTTTTATGATTATGAATTGATTATTTGATTTATTCCAATTATTTATGTTGAAGTTAATTATTCATCTTGCTTTGTGCTTATTGATTAATTATCTGGCCAATAAATACCTTGTTACTCTAGAAGGAATTGGGAAAGGAATTCTAGGGTTAGAACTGGGCATGGTGACATGTGACTTAGTTATTTGCACATTGAATAATTAGGTTTGTGAATAGAATGAGAATATCTATTTGTCGCATGTAACACATAAGGAATTGAGATTGTAACGAGTTTAATTCAATTGTTTTGCATAGAGATATAGCAAAATTAATTTGGGTTAAATAGAAGGAAATTGATCACTCGAGAGAGGGCTTTTGGCATTTGAGAATTCCTGTTAACAATTCAGTAAACATAATAATTGGGATAATTGGATAATTGATTTAGTAATCGTAATTGGGGAAATTGGAGTCTTAATTATCATTCATCTGCATTCAAATAATTCTTAATTTGTTCTTTGTTTTCTTTTAGCATAATTTTTTGTCTTATTCAAAATTAGTTTTCTTAGTTTTAATAATCACAAGTTTTTGTTGTTTAAATAAAATTGGATTGATACAGTACTAGTAGTTGGAGTTTATTAATTGGAATTCTCTGATGGATCGACACTCTAATTTATCACTTTATTACTTGTTGACTGTGTATACTTGCATGTATTCATTGATTGCGAAATCGATCAACAAGTTTTTGGCGTCGTTGTCGGGGAATCGTATTCGTGAATAGTGTCATATACGTGAATAGTGTCGTATACGTGAATAGTAACCCCGACATAAAAATTGTAGAAATTCCACAATAAAATCCATACCAATATTTCGGTATAATGATATTGAAATAATAACATCATTATGAAGAAAATAACATCCATTACCTCAAAAGAACAGTACTTCCGGCTGAAATATTGGGTATAAGGCTGAAGGAAACTTGCACTGAATAGTACTTCTGCAATCTCTCTGTCAAGCGGCTCAAGAACAAACCTAACCCTTGATTCACTCTATGAGGTTGGCCTTTCCTGAGCTACCTTAAACTGAGAAAAATGCTAAGTCAAAAGTTCATCACAAGAATCCGGGCAGACACGATGATCGCAGTTCAGACTCGAAGATTGCAAAGCAGACACGATGATCGCAGTTCAGACTCGATGGTTGCCGAGCAGACACAACGACTACAGAGCAAACTCGACGATTACAGAGCAGATATGACGAATGCAGAGCAGACTCGTTGATCATAACGACTACTTCAATGATCGTAGTTTTCCTAATGGGTATATTAGCTCAGAGGGAGATAAGTGAAAATTAGTACATTCCTCTTTAGTCAAATTCATAGAGCCAAGCAGAAGTTGACACATGCCCCACTAAGCAAATGGAGAGAGGGAAGTTACAAGTACAGTTTGAAAACACCTTTTTGAAATAAGAAGTTCAAAAAGCTCATCTCTCTCTCTCCCCCTAAAAGCAGAAACCCTAACTTTCAAAAAAGCTCAAACAATCATACACAGTGCAAAGAAATCAATGGCAGCTTCAAACGTCATCTCTGGTTACAGACTCTGCTTCGATGAGTTCAAGAAAACTGACCCCAAGTTTCTCAAAACTTTTTCTCTAATAAAGAAAGCCGGTCTTGAAGAGGCTCTGGGTACGAGCACATGGATCTACCCTAAGCTAATCAAGGAATTCTACAAAAATGGTGTGTTCGAGAACGACGTCCTCACGATAAGGGTCAGGGATGTGGAAATCAAACTCAAGGATGAGAACATAAATCAAACCCTAGGCTTCAAATCGAAATGGTTTTCGATCATAAAGGGCATCGATTTCCATGAAGGACTTAAGAGAATGCACCACAGGAAGTTCGCCACTGTCATAGGGTTCAAGAAGAAGGAATTTCCTCAGAGGTACAAATTTCTGGCAGACATTGTTGGAAAATGCATATGTTGCAAGAGATCCGGCCATGACTCCATAAACTAAGTACATGTCAAGCTCATGACAACCATCAGAAATGGGATACAGCTTAACTATGGAGACCTACTACTTGAATGGATTGGGAAGTGGATTCTTAGCTCGAAGAAGTCAAAGAGATCTGGAAAGATGCTCTACGGGTGATTCATAAGTATCATCCTACAGTCTGTTTTGGGTGATAAGATAGGAGATGATGAAGGAGAGTCCATCAATCCGAATAGACGAATGACCCAGCAACTGTTCGAGAACTGGAAAAGGAATCCATCAGAGAATGTACGAATGATGTCCGAGTCCAGTGGTAGGACTGCTGATGCAAAGGAGTCAGGGATTCCGGGAAACATGTCTGTTATCAAAGAGACTGAAGAAGAAAAGGAAGAGATCAACAAAGATGAACCCATTTCCTTAGTCAGAAAAAGCAAGGGAAAAAGAAAGTTGAAGGCTCAAATGGCAGAAGAACCCCAGGGGTCGACCACTGATATACCCCTAGAGCTTTCTTGTGACACCCCGAAAATTAGGTATACATCACCGATTCTGAGTCGCCAGATACATAGTACAAAATTCAAATACAACTTCATTTATACAACTGTTGAGCTGTCGTATAGAATACGACCACAGTTAACTATGAGTTTTAATACAAATGTATGTAACTCTCATGGTACCTCAACCACAACCTTACAATGATACTTTTTACATAAAAGTATAGTTAAAAAACATTTTAGAAATTAAAATCTTTGGGAAGTGCTCAAGGAAACCTTCGTACATGGGAGGCCATGCGTCTAGGTTATGATAGATATCATATGTCCACATAATTATCCTTGGTTGACCCAAAAGTCCCCAAAGAAAAACAAGAAGATTACTATCATCTTCTTTCCAATGGTGAGTCTTCTCTTGACATATAAATATCTTCGTTGTCTCCAAGTGAAAATTATGTTTAAAATAAACTCCAAGATCATACAGGTAGTGCTCGTAGATATATTCAGCAAGTGGATGTGCACAACCATGTCTAATGAGAACACGAGGTTGTATGTCATTAGACATCTTGTATGATAGTGGCAAAACACCCCTTCAAAGTTGGGTTTGCCTCACCCTATTTGATTCACCAAATATAACTACTAAATGATGTATAGAATACAACACACTTTTCTATACTATTTAGGAGAACCTCCACGCCTAGACACCAATCGTTTCTATTCCCTCGTTATCCCCGGGCAATTCAAGAACACTCTTACTACCTGAAAGGAATTGTGAAGCAGAAAGGGTGAGCATAACTAGCCCAGTAAATAATATCATGACTAAAGATAATTAAATTATCAATAGCTTTCATCAATAATAAATCAGAGATTTAGAACATATGGTAGATGATAAAACTTTTCAACCATAGTTGCAGCGAAACGAGCAATCCATTAGAAGAGTCAAATAGACCACAATGTCTATTATCTTCTCTATGTTAAAAGTCCACCAATAATGTTTTATCCATGTAAAATAAATCAACAATTCCTGTCCACAATCATATGAATAACTCATAATCATAATTGTGGTTCTAAATTCCTCTTCGCAACCAGGACGAAGATAATTTTCATCACCTATCTTTACTCCAAAACATCAAAAATCATGGTTATACCAAATCGTAATTCCTGCTCATAATCATACTAATAAATTCATCTTTTTGCTACGGCCAAAGATATTCATTAACAATTCATCTTTGCACTACATGCCAAAGACATACAACCATTTTTAGAAGACTCAAGTAGAGCATGATATCTACTATCTTCTACGAATTAAAAGTGTATAATAAATATTTTATCGCTGAGACTCAGCTTAATAAATAATCCACATCATCGAATCACCCCTGCACTACGGCCAATGATATTCATTAATATCATGACCACGAATTATCCATGCACTACACGCTAAAAAGATAATCATGTTTTCATCAACTACCATGATCATGCCATAAAACAATTCATCTTTGCACCCTTGGTCAAGAGAATCCATAGCCATAATCATACCAAAACCGGCCCCATCAATGCACTACGGGCCAATGAGGACTTTTTTCACATCATTTGTAACATTACTACCATGATTATACCGAATAATCCTAGTCATAATCATACCAAGTCCATCTATGCACTACTACCAAAGATGACTTTCAACACAATATAAGCATGAGGATGATGACAATGATATAAGAATTAATCAAATGCGCTAAAGGATAAATATTAAATATTTATAATACAATTTATCCAACGTTCAATAATAACCAAATGTTATCAATCACTTAATAATCTCATAATCTAATATCATTAATACTATAACTATATTTTAATCATTTCTTAAACTTATAAATAATTTATTTCAATTGTTTACATTTTATCAAATAATGCATTTAATCATTCAAAAATGCCATACTCATAAGATTTCATAATCAGTGATCAAATCCCTCATAAAAAATCTGCATATACCCTATATAGGATTCTCAAGCCATAAAATCCTATTTTACAATTTTATTACTTTACATAACATATTTAATTCATTTATTCATAACTAGTTCATTTTCATGAAAAATACCAAATTAGTCCCAAAAATATTTCTTTTCTGGGATTTAGCAGAATATAGTCCCATCTTGAACATATATTTTTCTCAGAATTTTTAAAATTCATTTACGATTTTTTATATGGCTAAAACTGCCGAATATTTAGACATTTATCATAAATTGTACTTTTGTCCAAAAATTCCGAAATTTACAGGGTATACTCCTGTTTTATACATGTACTCCCAATAAAAATTTTACCAATTTTGGAGTTAACCACAAGGAGTTATAAGGGTTTACTTTTAAAAAAGTCTTTTCCCATAAAATCCATAAATCTTAATCTATACATCCAAAAATCGCTATTTTGGACACAATCTATAAAACTCATCAAATTATCATTTCAAATTTTTCCAGAATTTTTTAGGGTCAAAAAAATTATTAATCTGCCCCTGGCAAAAACCCCTTTTTAATAAAAATATTATTCGTATGAATACGAATGATCATTTACCATGCATGTGGTAATCCACATAGACATGTTATTTCAACAGAATAATAAAGAATGGAATCAGGTCATGCGTAAACGCATGCATGTGGATATTCCAATGTATAATAAATAATGGAATAATGTAAGAATTCACTGTGCATGCGATAGATCCGCATGCATGTTTATTCCAATGTAATAATAAATAATGGAACCGGATCATGCGTAAAGCATAGGCATGGGATGTTCCAAATGTAATAATAAAGAATGGAATAATGTAAGAATTTCACCATGTATGCGGTACTTCGCATAAACAAAGTTATTCCAACATAATAATAAATAATGGAACCGTCCCAAGGCGTAAGCACGCATACGAGTAATATTCGACGAATAATAAAGAATGGAATAACGTAAGAATTTCACCAAGTATAGGGTAACTCACAGACATACGAAAGTTATTCCAATGTAATAATAAATAATGGAATAACAGAAGTTTTCTTCATGAATACAAAAGAAATAATACCCCTTACGAGTACAACAAATAATATCCCTTATAAGTACAACAATTAATATCCCTTACCGTAAAAGAAACTGAATATAAGAGTAGGGAAGTAGCAGAATACTTTTCTATAGTTTCTCTATAATTTCTCTCTCTAGAGTTTCAGTGAATTCATAAGAAATTATGAAGGAATGAGCTTCTATTTATAGAAAAATAAACTGTATAGTAACTAACTCATGAACGGTCCAGATTGATTTACTTTAATCTGACGGTCCATATTTAAAGCAAAATCTTTTAAATAAAATATAATATATTCTATTTATAATCTAATAAAACGAATAACTTTATAAAAGATTTTAGTATGCAAACACTATGCATGCACTATGCAAACAATATGCATAATAAAATATAATATATTCTAATTATTGTCTAATAAAACAGATAACTTTGTAAAAGTATTATGTTTTATATAAAAAGATTTTACTATTAGCCTAATAAAACGAATAACTTTATAAAAGTATTTTGTTTTATATAAAAGTTTTTTTGTTTTATTATCTTAATAATACTAATAAAACAAAAACTGAGTGACTTATCACATAAGCATCAATAATCAATACTGTGTGCTACTATGCAACCACGCCAGACATCGTATTTTTACTTTACTACGAGTAGTTCAACAAAGATTAATGGTAAAACTTCCGCCGTTATTTTTAATAAAATATTTTTGTCATTTTCTTAATCCGACAATAATTCCGTTGTGGGGTTCACCAATAATTGTACCATCGTACGGATATTCCCCGACAAAAAGAATATTCCCCGACTAATCGAATATTCCCCGACACAACGAATATTTTATATCAACTTGCTTACTTTGCCAATAAAAAATTTCACATATTACCCTTAACTTTAAACTTTTTATCAATTTAACTATTTACCAAAATAGAAAAATTGAATACTTTTATTTCATAAAATTCGGGGTCTCACAATCACCCCTCCTTATGAAATTTTGCCCTCGAAATTTACGTAGGTACCTGATATTCGAAGAGATGAGAATACCTTTCTTTCTTTTCAGATTGTACCTTCCCGGTAATTTCATTGTTATCATGATTTTCTCATTTCTCATCTCCTGTATTTCAGATATCATTCTAGAATATATCTTCAAAACAAAGGTTAATTGACATATCATAATTTTTCAACTTATCAAGTAAACAATTTCAGCTTAGGTAAGTCACACACTAGCGAAGTATATAACTCGTCTCTCCCCTCCTAGTTCTAGACTCTTATCTCCGCCAGCGACCATATACTTAAGCTCTGATACCAACTGTGACGCCCCCAAAATTAGGTACACATCACCCATTCTGAGTCGCCAGATACATGGTACAAAATTCAAATACAACTTCATTTATATAACTATTGAGCTGTCATATAGAATACGACTACAGTTAACTATGAGTTTTAATACAAATGTATGTAACTCTCATGGTACCTCGACCACAACCTTACAATGATACTTTACATAAAAGTATAGTTACAAACTGTTTTAGAAATTAAAATCTTTGAGAAGTGCTCAAGGAAACCTTCGTACATGGGAGGCCATGCGTCTAGGTTATGATAGATCATATGTCCACAGAATTATCCTTGGTTGACCCAAAAGTCCCCAAAGAAAAACTAGAAGATTACTATCATCTTCTTTCCAATGATGAGTCTTCTCTTGACATATAAATATATTTGTTGTCTCCAAATGAAAATTATGCTTCAAATAAACTTCAAGATCATACAGGTAGTGCTCGTAGATATATTCAGCAAGTGGATATGCACAACCATGTCTTATGAGAACACGAGGTTGTATGTCATTAGACATCTTGTATGATAGTGGCAAAAAACCCTTCCAAAGTTGGGTTCGCCTCACCCTATTTGATTCACCAAATATAACTACTAAATGATGTATAGAATACAACACACTTTTCTATACTATTTAGGAGAACCTCCACGACTAGAGACCACTTTGCTTCTATTCCCCTCATTATCCCCGCCGATTCTTAAGAACACTCTTACTACCTGAAAGGAATTATGAAGCAGAAAGGGTGAGCACAACTATCCCAGTAAAGAATATCATGACTAAAGATAATTAAATTATTAATAGCTTTCATCAATAACAAATCAGAGATTTAGAACATATGGTAGATGATAAAACTTTTCAACCATAGATGCAGCGGAACGAGCAATCCATTAGAAGAGTCAAATAGACCATAAGGTCTATTATCTTCTCTATGTTAAAAGTCCATCAATAATGTTTTATCCATGTAAAATAAATCAATAGTTCATGTCCACAATCATATGAATAACTCATAATCATAATTGTGGTTCTAATTTCCTCTTCGCAACCAGGACGAAGATAATTTTCATCACTTATCTTCACCTGAAACATCAAAAATCATGGTTATACCAAATCAGAATTCCTGCTCATAATCATACTAATAAATTCATCTTTGCACTACGGCCAAAGATATTCATTAACAATTCATCTTTGCACTACATGCCAAAGACATACAACTGTATTTTAGAAGACTCAAGTAGAGCATGATATCTACTATCTTCTACGAATTAAAAGTGTATAATAAATATTTTATCACTGAGACTCAGCTTAATAAATAATCCACATCATCGAATCACCCCTGCACTACGACCAAGGATATTCGTTAATATCTCGACCACGAATTATCCATGCACTACGGGCTAAAGATAATCGTGTTTTCATCAACGGTCATGATCATGCCATAAAATAATTCATCTTTGCACCCTTGGCCGAAGAGAATCCATATCCATAATCATACCAAAAACTGTCCATCAATGCACTACGGGCCAATGAGGACTTTTTCCACATCATTTGTAACATTACGGTCATGATTATACCGAATAATCCCCGGTCATAATCATACCAAGTCCATCTATGCACTACGGCCAAAGATGACTTTCAACACAATATAAACATGAGGATGATAACAATGATATAAGAATTAATCAAATGCGCTAAAGGATAAATATTAAATATTTATAATACAATTTATCCAACGTTCAATAATAACCAAATGTTATCAATCACTTAATAATCTCATAATCTAATATCATTAATATTATAACCATATTTTAATCATTTCTTAAACTTATAACAATTTATTTCAATTGTTTACATTTTATCAAATAATGCATTTAATCATTCAAAAATTCCATACTCATAAGATTTCATAATCAATGATCAAATCCCTCATAAAAAAATCTGCATATACCCTATATAGGATTCTCAAGCCATAAAATCCTATTTTCTAATTTTATTACTTCAAATAACATATTTAATTTATTTATTCATAACTAGTTCATTTTCATAAAAAATACCAAATTAGTCCCAAAAATATTTCTTTTAAGGGATTTAGCGTAATATAGTCCCATCTTGAACATATATTTTCTCTTAATTTTTTTAAATTCAATTATTATTTTTCATATGGCTAAAAGCGTCGATATTTAGACATTTATCATAAATTGTACTTTTTCCACAAATTCAAATTTACAGTGGTATACTCTCATATATATACATGTACTCCCAATAAATATTTCACCAATTTTGGAGTAAACCACAAGGAGTTATAAGGGTTTACTTTTAAAATAGTCTTTTCCCATAAAATCCATAAATCTTAATCTATACATCCAAAAATTGCCATTTTTGGACACAATCTAGAAAACTCATCAAATTATCATTTCAATTTTTTCCAGAATTTTTGAGGGTCAGAAAAATTACGAATTTGCCCCTGGAAAAAACCCCTTTTTAATGAAAATACTATTCGTATGAATACGAATGATCATTTACCATGCATGTGGTAATCTACATAGACATGTTATTTCAACAAAATAATAAAGAATGGAACCAGGTCATGCGTAAACGCACAAATAGGATATTCCAACATAATAATAAATTATATAATAATAGAAGAATTCACCAGGCATGCGATAGACCGCACAGACAGGTTATTCTAACAAAATAATAAATAATGGAACCAGGTCATGTGTAAAGCATATAGATGTGATGTTCCAATGAATAATAAAGAATGGAATAATAGAAGAATTTCACCATGTATGCGGTACTTCGCATAAACAGGTTATTCCAACATAATAATAAATAATGGAACCAAGTCCCACAGAACGCATGCACATGTGATATTCGACGAATAATAAAGAATAGAATAACAGAAGAATTTCACCAAGTATAGGGTAGCCCGCGTATACAGGTTATTCCAACAGAATAATAAATAATGAAATAACAGAAGTTCTATTCATGAATACAAAAGAAATAATACCCCTTACGAGTACAACAAATAATATCCCTTACGCGTACAACAAATAATATCCCTTACCGTAAAAGAAACTGAATTTAGGGAAGTAGCAGAATACATTTCTATAGTTTCTCTATAATTTCTCTCTCTAGAGTTTCAGTGAATTCGTAAGAAATTATGAAGGAATGAGCTTCTATTTATAGGAAAATGGACTACATAGTAACTAACTCATGAACGGTCCAGATTGATTTACTTTAATATGATGGTCCATATTTAAAGAAAAATCTTTTAAATAAAATATAATATATTTTTTTTATAATCTAATAAAACGAATAACTGTATAAAAGATTTTACTATGCAAATACTATGCAGGCACTATGCAAATACTATGCATAATAAAATATAATATATTCTAATTATTGTCTAATAAAACAGATAACTTTATAAAAGTATTCTATTTTATATAAAAAGATTTTAGTAATAGCCTAATAAAACGAATAACTTTATAAAAGTATTCTGTTTTATATAAAAAGTTTTTCTGTTTTATTACATTAATAATACCAATAAAACAAAACTGAGTGACTTATCACATAAGCATCAATAATCAATACTATGTGCTACTATGCAACCACGCGTATTACTGTACTTTTACTATTGAGTAGTTCAACAGTATTAATGGTAAAACTTCCGCCGTTATTTTCAATAAAATATTTTTGTCGTTTTCTCAATTCGACAATAATTACATTAAGGGTCCACTAATGATTGTCTTGGTCGCATTTAATATTTCCCAACAAAAAGAATATTCCCCGACACAACGAATATTTTATATCAACTTGCTTACTTTGCAACAAAAAATTTCACATATTACCCTTAACTTTAAACTTTTATAAATTTAACTATTCACCAAAATAGAAAAATTGAATACTTTTATTTCATAAAAATTCGGGGTCTCACATTTCTAACATTGAAACTCTGAGGATCTTGAGAAGGAAAGAATAGCAGGCTGAGGCAGATGAAAACAAAGCTACCATCTCCCAATTGCTAAAGAAGAACAAAAAAAATCACAAGTCCAAGAGGTCATCTGTCTCCTCGATCGTAGAGTCTCTATCGATCGTAGAGACCAGAATGGACGCCTCTCCCAGAGAAGTTGCTGCAACAGATTCTCTGGCTGATCAACAACTCAAAATTGAAGCTGAAGAGAGTCCTAAGGCTGTGACCAAGCCTAAGAAACCAAAAAGGAAATTAGTCAAAAAGTACATCTTTGTCAATGAATAAGTACTTAAAGAAGAAGACAAAAGATAGCCACTGAGAAGGGGTTATCTAAAGCTAGATAAGAGAACATTGCTCAAGCTGAGGGGGATCCACCTAAGGTTCTCACTCTAGAGAATGCTCCAGTTGAGGGGGAGCTATTGGAAATGCAAATAGATGATCATGTTGAGGGGGAGCCTCATGATAACCTTATGTCAGAAGAAGATGTTCCTGAAGAAAATGAGAGAGCACCAGAGCAAGAAAGTCTCAAGGAAGTGATTGATGTAGTGGAATCCTCAAAAGAAGATAGAGACAAAGAAGAAGATGATGAGATCGAGATTATAGTTATGGGCTATAGTGGGTATAGGAGAGCTAACTACAATCAGCTATTCTCTTATCTACCCATGATGCCCTTCCATAGAGCTCAAATTCTCAACTCCTGGGATCACATATTCTGGAACTTCAAAGCATATCCTACAATCTTAGTGCTAGCCCATGGATTTCTAGGCAACTTCAACTTTGCCAAACAGCTGATCACAAATGGCCCTTCTTCAAGGAATGAGCATGAGGTATTATCTATCCCTATCTCTTTCAAAGTTACTCACAGTCCACCATCATTCTTCAGTCAATTCTATGAATTCCCAAAATGGTTGGAAGTGATCCTCAATCCACTAAATCAATTCCCAGTTACAGAATCCCAAAATTCTATAACTAATGAAACAAATATGCCCAACTTCATTTTGATCCCTTCTCCCCTCATCTCTACGATTACTGGCTCGAGCCCAATCGTAGAGTCACACGCTCAAATCGTAGAGCAACCTACTCAAGAAGCCCGAACACAAGTCCCTCTATCAGATATTCCCTCCTCGTCCTCAAATGAATATTTCAACCTTGATCTTGCTCTCTACACCTTGAAAGATCAATACACAAGAGCACCTCCTCCTCCACACATTCCAAAACTCAGTGAACTCCTTTCAGATTTGCCCACCAAAACTGAGTTGTCAGACGTGTCGAAGAAAGTGATCAAGTACATCGATGACAGTCTTGAAGCTCACATTGAACTCATTTAAATGAGACTGACTAAAATGATCAATGCTGCAAATAGTCTCCTAAGCACCCTAAGCTCTGAGCTCACAAAGAAGCTTAGGGAGATCATCAAAGAAATGATTAAGAGCATAAAGGAGAGGGATGAGATCCACTTTCAAGCAGCTAAAAGACACAGAGATGATGTTCTTGTCTTACAAACGACTCAAGAGGTCCAGAACAAACTTATGCTGGATAGCATCATCAATCTACAAACTGCCATAACAGAATTCCAAGCATTTTTCGTAAGCCAAGGACAGTAGATTAAAAATGTTCTAAACATCCTCTAATGAAGGGAAGCTCGATCTGATGCTCTAATCAAAGAGAATCGAGAGGACATTGCAAAAACCCAAAGTCAACTCAACGAGCTTGTTCAAGGAGTGACTCGCTTCTCCGAAGACATTCGAACCCTTGATGATGACATAAAGGGGGAGAATAAAGGGAAAGGAGATCAAGGCAAAGGCAAAGGCAGAGGCACATTCTTAGCTCAATCATCAAGGAGTCCTCCTCCAAGGCAGTATCACCAACAGACTCCACGATCTGTCCATCATACTCATCTGACGGTGACACAATTATCATGGCTCAACCATTAAGGAGTTTAAGGCCAACTCCCAGCTCACAAGAAGTGACTACCACATGCTTAAGAATGTCAATTAGAGATCATATATTCATGAATAGGCATGATCACAATCCAAGACTAAGTCAAAGTGAACTGGAAGATCTAGCCAGGAGAGACGAAGCTAGCAGGAAAAGGAAAGCTGAGGAATATGCAAATCCTCCAGCAGGCAAAAGGTCGAAGAAACAGAGATAAGTTGAAATTTATTTCTTATTGATGTAACTGAACTTAAATTTAATATCTATCTTCAAACATCAATAAATTCATGCTTATTCTCTAGATATTTCAGTTGCTCACTGAAATATTAAGTCATATTTACTTTCTAGCAATTGCGTCTAGAATTTGATAATCATGACAACAAATCTCCTTGGTTATGTCAACATCAAATAGGGGGAGATTGTTGGGAGAGTGCATATTTTGATTTGATGTTTAAAGTAAACTTTCATGATTATATGTAAAGTCCTTCAAGAAATATATTTACAAGGACTTAGTGATAGATCAAAATTATTAGGTTGATCTATGCTTTTAGTGGTTATCATTCTATAAATGAATGTATAAATAAAGAGATCAAAGATGTTAGGTTGATCTATGTCTTAAAATGTAATAAATAGGCTTCAACAAGAATCGCAGTCTATCGAGCTGATCAAGAGATTGCAGAAGCCAAGGTAGTATCGTAGAGCATCGAAGATCGTAGTGTGTCTGCCTTGAAGGGCCTCTCCAGAAATCGTAGAGTGGTCCAGACGTTTGCCGAAGCTAACTTAGAGATCGTAGTGTGCTCTCGAAAATGTAGAGTCTGCAAGACAAATAAGTGAAGATCGTAGTATGTCAGTCCTTAAGAGAAATCGTAGTGTTCTCGTTTGATAGCATCAGATCAAGCACCAAGGTGGCATGACACCACGATCTGAATCGTAGAGTATCATCTGCCTATGTCAGAAGCATCGAGCCTTATCCTATTGTTTAAGGATAAATTCTAATAAATGTGGAATGGGTTATAAACATTGAAGTCCTCACCAGTCCCAATGGAATAAAAAACATCCTTAGTATACAATGAAGGAAACATATTGAAGAATCTAAAGAAAGGACCATAGGTCAGAGGAAAACACCTTTTCAGGTGTTAGGTGAGAGAGCAGTCTGTTGTGTTAGTGGGCCAGAATGCAATTCAGAAGATGTGCAAAAAAGTCTCCATTAAAGTTTAGATACGTCAAATGCATTTAATGCTTCAACAGATGGCTTCAACGGATAGATTTCAAGGATCACATATATGCAAAAAATCTGCAGATGATTAAAACTAAGCAAGCATTGAACAAAACGCTGAAGAACACTCAAAGCTCAACTCTACGACTGAGAAAAAGAGAAAGCTTGCTCAGCTACTCAGTTCTTTCGAACAAGAACTTAACTGCAACTGAGTAACACCAATCAAGAACTCAACAACTACCAATCAAGTGAAGTAAGAAGTTCCAAGTCAGAAGGACTTGAAGAGTTCTAAAGTGAACTGTGAAAAACCAAGTCTGCTGGACTTGAAGAGTTCAAGAGTGAACTAAGAAGTTCCTAGACTTCTGGTCTAGAAGGAATCTGTGAGATTCATAAAGTGTAAAAGACATCCTTAGTGGATTTCCTACTCGAGGAGTAGAAGAGTGAACTAGGAGCTGTAAGTGCTCTGAACCACTTAAAATTGTTGTGTTTATTGCATTCTTGCTATAACTGCTATAACTGTTATAATTGCCTCACTCTCATTAACTCACTTTATCTAAAAAGGGAGATTAAACAAATCTTAATTCCGTTGTGTTTTAATCATTATCAAAACTAACAAATTAAAATGAAAAGAATTTTAAATATCTATTCAACCCCCCCCCCCCCCTCTAGATAACTATTGTGCCTCTGGGAACTAACAAAGTCTTTGGGTGAAAATATGTATTTTGTTACCTTTATTGATGATCACGGAAGTTGTGGGTATTTTTGTTGAGAACAAAAGACCAGGTATTCCAATATTTTAAGAGTTTTCATGCTATGGTTGAAAGGGAGACTGGAAAATCGTTCAAGTGTCTTCATAGTGACAACGGAGGGGAATACACTTCAAAGGAGTTTTCTGAATATTGTAGTAAATAAGGCATCCGACATAAGCAGACTGTTCCTAGTACCCCACAACACAATGATGTGGTTGCGAGAATGAACCGCACTATTATTGAGATAGTGAGATGCATGTTGAGAATGACTAAACTGCCTAAGTCATTCTGGGGTAAAGCTATTCGTACTGCTTATTACTTGATTAATAGATCTCCATCAGCAGCGTTGGATTTTTAGATTCCAGAAAAGATTTGGAGTGGTAAAGATTTGTCTTATTCTTATTTGAGGTTATTTGGGTGCAAGGCTTTTGCACATATCCCCAAGGAACAAAGATTGAAACTTGATGACAAATCTACTTCATATGTGTTTGTTGGCTATGGAGATGCAGAGTTTAGATACCGGTTATGGGATCCAGTGCAGAGAAAATTATTCAGGAGCAGAGATGTGGTATTTCATGAGCACCTAAATTATAAGCATTTTGATAATGCTACACAGCCCAGAGATAATAGAGTTCCAGACCTCGGTGAGTTCCATCTCCAAGATGTAATGCCACGCAGTTGGAGAAGGAGGTCGAAATGAAGATATGACTGATACAGATTTGCACGATGGTGATGGGTCAGATGCAGAGAGTGTTAATCGGGGGGAGCAACCTGACATTGAAGAACCTCAGCTAAGAAGATCCACTAAAGAACATATGCCATCAGTCAGATATCCTTCATCTGAATATCTTTTAGTTGTTGAGGAGGCAGAACCAGAGAATTTTCACGAAGTCAATACTCATAAAGAGAAGGGCAATTAGTTGAGAGCTATGTAGGATGAGATGAATTCTTTACAAAAGAATCACACTTATGAGTTGACTACACTTCCGAAGGGCAGGAAAGCATTGAAGAACAAATGGGTGTTTAAGCTTAAGAAGGATGGTGAAAAACTAGTGAAGTACAAGGCTCAATTAGTCATCAAGGGTTTTGCTCAAAAGCAAGGTATTGAGTTCAATGAGATCTTTTCTCCAGTTGTGAAGATGACTTCTATTCGAGTAGTGCTAGGATTAGTAGCTAGTATGGATCTTGAGCTTGAGCAGTTGGATGTGAATACTTCTTTTCTTCATGGTGATTTGAAGGAAGAAATATACATGAAGCAGCCAGAGGGATTTGAAGTTAAAGGGAAAGAACACTTGGTTTGCAAGCTGAAGAAAAGTTTGTACGGCCTGAAACAAGCCCCAAGGCAGTAGTACATGAAATTTTATTCATTTATGGTCGATCAATGTTATAGTAGAACATTTGCAGATCACTATGTGTATGTCAAGAAGTTCCCAGATAGTAACTTCTTAACTTTGTTACTATATGTAGATGATATGTTGATAGTTGGGCAGGATGCCGATATGATTCGAAGGCTCAAGGGAGAGTTGTTTAAGTCCTTTTATATGAAGGACTTAAGTCCAGCTAAACAGATTTTGGGTATGAAGATTTTTTGTGATAGGAAAGCCAAGAGGTTGTGGTTGTCACAAGAGAAGTATGTTGAGCGGGTGCTTGCAAGGTTCAAATGGGTGATGCTAAACCAGTTAACACACCATTGGCTAGTCATATTATGTTGATAAAGTGCATGTGTCCTTCTACCAAGGAAGGGAGAGATGATATGGAAGCAGTTCCCTACTCCTCTACTTTAAGGAGTCTTATGTATGCAATGGTTTGTACGTGGCCAGATATTGCTCATGCAGTAGGTGTTGTGAGCAAGTATGTCAAATTCTGGCAGAGAACATTGGGAAGAAGTTAAGTGGATTCTCAGATACTTGAAAGCTACTTCTAGTTTATTTTTAGGTTTTGGTGGTATTAGACCAGTCTTGGAGGGTTTTTCAAATGCAGACATGGCAGGTTCTGAAAAGAAGAAGTCTACTTTGGCGTATTTGTTACTTTTGTAGGGGGAGTAGTATCATGGCAGTCCAAGTTACAAAAGTGTGTTTCTTTGTCTACAACTAAGTCAGAATACATCGCTGCTACTGAAGCAGGCAAGGAG
Organism: Panax ginseng; assembly: GCA_020205605.1. Classification (NCBI taxonomy): domain Eukaryota; kingdom Viridiplantae; phylum Streptophyta; class Magnoliopsida; order Apiales; family Araliaceae; genus Panax; species Panax ginseng. The sequence continues at coordinate 61,689,144 of CM035148.1, forward strand.
ATGTTGTGGTTTAAACGATTTCTCCAAGAGTTAGGTTTGAAACAAGATGAGTACGTGGTTTATTGTGATAGTCAGGGTGCAACTGACTTGACCAAGAATGCCACATATCATAATTGGACCAAGTACATTGATGTTCGTTATCACTAGTTACGAGAAGTGATGGAAAATGATATGATGAAAGTGAAGAAACACTACAAGAAATAGGGTTATTTTCGACGAAATTACGGTCGACCGAATTGATTCGCTCGGAATTAGTATAGTCTCGACGGAATATTTAGTCGGTCATAATTCCCTCGAGGATAGTACAAAGTCGACTGAAGTCCATCGACATTAAGATACGTCTATGGCGCGAACGTTTCCCTCCAGCGCGAATGACAACCTCGACGGAATAAGCATTAAGGTCGACTGATTGTACGTCGAGGATACATTAGTTTCGACAGAAGTATTCTCGATGAAATTTCATCGAGAATAGTAAATATTAAAACCCCAAATCGCTATCAGTAGCGCCTCACTTGGTCACAAACATCTCTCTCTATCTCTTTCTTTCATAGTCTTTGCGCCGATCTCTAGTCATGGCGTTGCCCCTCACCCCCACCCGGCTTTCTCACCTAGCAAGCACATCCGACCTCCGTCTGGCAACCTTTATTTATGGTTAGTGTATTATTTATATATGTATATATTATATAAAGCCCCAAATTTCTTTCTCTTTCTTTATTTCTGACCTGGTGGGCTCTCTCTCTCTCTCTAGTTCCTCTCATCTCGCCATTAACCAGACCCGTACCTCCTGCCGCCAAACCTTCACCTCCGTCCGACAGCTTTAAGTTCCCTCCGTCCGTTACACCACCGCACCTCCTGATGGGCTCTCTCTCTCTCTGGTCCCTCAATTTTAGCTGAGTTTGTCCAATTTAAGGTTATTTTTATGAATTTATTTTAGATTTGGAACCTTAAATTTTCAGATATATGGTTATGAATAAATTTGGGTATAAGTTTTTATCAATTAATTGTTAATTTGGATTTTAGAAATATTATGTTAAAATTAGGCGTTTTTATCTTGCTGAAATTAGGATTACCTTTGAAGTGTTGTTGAAATTGGGATTATTTTTGAAAGTTTGTAATAATTGGAACTTCATTGTCCTGCAATCAAGTGTTGGTCCATTAATGTTACTGGATGCCTATTTTGCATATTTGAATAATTTGATTTGTCTTGGTTCAACATATCTATTTTCTGCCTTTTTGCTGTTATATGATTTTGTTCAATTTGGTTAATGTTCATTTTCTGCCTTTTTCTCAGCATATCCATTTTCTACCTTGTGAATTGCATTATGTGAATCAATTGAAGACTTTATTTGGGTGTTATTATTTCCGACGGAATTTCAGTGGAAGTTATAGATGGTATTAAATAAATCAATATTTAACTATAAAAGACAATTAAGACTTAATTTGACACTAAAATAAAGTAAAAAACACAATAAAGTTTTACAAAATAAATAATATAATACAAAATAAATTATCTAAAATAAATTAATTAATTAAGGTAAATTAAATTAATAATATAATACAAAATAAATAAATAAAATAAAATAAATAAAATTAATTAATTAATCAAGGTAAATTAAATTAAATAATATAATACAAAATAAATAAATAAAGTAAAATAAAATAAAATAGTTAATTAAGGTAAATTAAATTAAATAATATAATACAAAATAAATAAATAAAGTAAAATAAAATAAAATAAAATAAAATAGTTAATTAAGGTAAATTAAATTAAATAATATTATACAAAACAAATAAATAAAATAAAATAAAATAACTAAAATAAATTATTTAATTAATTTAAATTAAATTAAATAATATAATAAAAAATAAAATAAAATAAAAAAATAAATTAATGAAATAAGGTAAATTAAATTAAATAATATTATACAAAATGAATAAAATTAAATAAATTAAATAATATAAAATAACTATAATTAATTAATTAATTAATTTAAGTTAAATAATATAATATAATACATAATAAATAAAATAAAATAACTAAAATAAATTAATTAATTAAGGTAAATTAAATTAAATAATATAATACATAATAAATACTCTCCCAAATATAATACATTTGCTTAGTTTGCCATAATTTTTAATAAACTCAATAATTCTCTCTCTTTAATATTCAATATTCAATAAACTAAGTAACACTTACTTAGTTTTTCATTAGCAAAATAAACTAAGTAGCACTTACTTAGTTTTTCATGGGCAAAATAAACTAAGTAGCATTTACTTAGTTTGAACGATATGATATGGTTCCCATATTTTATACTTAGTTTATCTTGATGAATGCATACATGCTTTGGAGGTGTCAACTTAGAAACCCGTTCGACATTCACTCATTAGGAGTGAATATCGAATAGTGTGACGGCCCCAAAATAGGTCCATTTCATCCAACTCATTCTGAGTCGCCAAATACATGGTACAGAAAACAACTACAACTTTATTACAACAATTGTCGTTCAAAATACAACAACTCATGTGTTGTGAGTTTTGATACAAATATATATATCAACTGTGACTCTTGACACCAACTTGGGTAGCACGTCACCATGACATCTTAAATAAAGGTATAGTCAAAAACTATTTTAAAAATTAAAATCTTTGGGAAGTGCTCAAGGAAACCTTCGTACATGGGAGGCCATGCGTCTAGGTTATGATAGATATCATATGGCCACAGAATTATCCTTGGTTGACCCAATAGACCCCAAAGAAAAATGAGAAGATTACTATCATATTTTTTCTAATGGTGAGTCTTCTCTTGACATATCATTATCTCCACTGTCTCTAATTGAGAATTATATTGCAAACAAACACCAAGATCATATAGGTAGTGCGTGTAGATATACTCAGTAAGTGGATGTGCACAACCCTGTCTTATGATGACACGAGGTTGTATGTCTTTAGACATCTTGTATGATAGTGGCAAAACACCCTTCCAACGTTGGGTTCGCCTCACCCTATTTGATTCACCAAATCTAACTACTAAATGATGACCACCGTTCTATTTCCCTGTTACCCCACCGACCCAAATACACTCTTATTACACCGAAGGAATTGTGAAGCAAAAGGGTGAGCACAACTAGCTCAAGAAAGAATATCATAACTAAAGATAATTAAATTATCAATAACCTTCATCAATAATAAATCGAGATTTAGAACATATGGTAGATGATAAAAATTTCAACCATAGTTGCAGCGGAACGAGCAATCCATTAGAAGAGTCAAATAGACCATAAAATCTATTATCTTCTCCATGTTAAAAGTCCACCAACAATATTTTATCCTCAGAACATCAATCAACAATTCCTCGCCCACAATCACATTTATAACTCATAATCGTAATTGTAGTTCTAAATTCCTTTTCTCATCCAGGACAAAGATAATTTTCATCACCTGAAACATCAAAGATCATGGATATACGAAATCACAGTTCATGTTCATAATCATACTAATAAATTTATCTTTGCACTACGGGCCAAAAAGATATTCATCAACAAGTCATCTTTGCACTACAGGCCAAAAATATTCAACAACAGGTTATCTTTGCATTACGAGCCAAAGATATTCTTCAACAAATCATCTTTGCACTACAGGCCAAAGATATTCACCAACAAGTCATCTTTGCATTACAAGCCAAAGATATTCATCAATAATTCATCTTTGAACTACAGGCTAAAGATATTCATTATCATTTCATCTTTGCACTACAGGCAAAAGATATTCAACAACAGGTCATCTTTGCACTACAGGCCAAAGATATTCATCAATAATTCATCTTTGCACTACAGGCCAAAGATATTCCTCAACAGTTCATATTTGCACTACAGGCCAAACATATTCATAAACAGTTCATATTTGCACTACAGGCCAAATATAATCATATCTCAAAGAAATATATAATCATTTCAGAATTTATATAAACAATAATTATAACCATGTTAATCAATTCATCTTTACACTTAAGCTAAAGATATTAAATTATAAATTCAATGGTCAAGATCATACCAGTTAACAATTCATCTTTGCACTACTGGCCAAAGAGAATCCATAGTCACGATCATACCAATAATCTACCCATCTTTACACTCAAGTGAAAGAGAAATTAAACATCAAGGTTATAAAAATTTTATATATGATAATAAAAACAATATGATCAACAACTGCATTTATTTTCAAGAGCAACAATCATAAATCAATGATAATTTGGTCAGAAAAAGAAACCAATTTTTGTAAGTGAATAGTACCATGAATAGTAACTCATGAATAGTACTCCGTGATTCGTACATAAAGACCGTATCGTAAATAATGTCATATACGTAAATAGTGCCATATACATGAATAAGAATAGTGCCGTATCGTAACGAATAGTAACTCCGACTCAAAAAGGTAGAAATTCCACAATAAGATCCATACCAATATGTCAGTATAATGATATTGAAAGAATAACATCATTATGAAGAATATAACATCCCTTAATATCCCTTACTATCCCTTACAATCCCGTACCTCAAAAGAGCAAAGAGACTTCCATTTGGATATCGGATATGACGCTGAAGGAAACTTGCACTGATGAATAGCAACTCACCAAGTATCTAAATACTCACAAATACACTCGATAATCTAGAGAGAAAAAGAGAGAAAACTTATGAATTCTGGTGTGTTTTTCAATTCTAACTTAGCCCTCTATTTATAGAAAAATGTTAGCACACCGAAGCAGACTTGACCTGCTACCTGATGGCTTTACTTGCTACTATTCCACCCACCAAAAATCAGCATCTTCCCCAACAACCAAAAGTGGGGCCCACCCATTTCTAGAATTTTCCACCAAAATCATTTATAAACCTAATTTCCGAATCACCACCTCTTAAAATTCATAACAAATCATTCGCTCATTTTAATTCGTTCAAAATTTGTGAACATATACTCAACTTATATATGTATAACATATCCAAAAATCACAACGATCCAACGGTCGGATCAAAATTATAACTCACACAATAAAGCTATAAGAACACTGATTTGATCTTTTAATACCTCCAATCCAACAAAATACTGATAAAATACCTCAACATTAATTCCTTCATTTATAACCACATAAATAAATCCATCATTTATATCCACATCAAATAAATATTTCCTTATCATATAAATCAATAATTAATTATTCACAAATAATATTACAGAATCACAATAATGACAACCAGGAAGTTCCCAGGAAAGAGGGGCTTTCCGATAAGGATTTCTCCTTATCGCTGCGCGCAATTAGGTGACCAAACCTCTCCTCGATGTAACTTTCTAGACATTGCCAATAATGCTATCTAATAATATTATTCAAATAATATGAATTATTGATCCGATAATTGAGATATCAGGTCTTTGTGACAATTATTGAAACAACAATAATATAAAATATCAACGGAAGCAATTATTGATTCAATAAAATAAAATATTAAATAAGAATTATCGTAATAATTATTGAGTAAAGCCTTCTCACGTAAGAATCAATAATTGAAAAATACTGCTCAATACCGTAAAGCATCTTTGTGCAACTCGCCAGACATCAGTATTTTAACCACCAGGTATTCCAACAGTGTTAACGGTAAAAACTATGTCGTTATTTATAAAAACTCAAATTTGTCGTTTTCTTCATCTGACAGTTATTCTGTTATGGGATCCACAAATGGATGCGTCGTCGTACGAATATTCCCCAACAGAAAGAATATTCCCCGACTAAACGAATATTCCCCGACAACAATGAATATTTTATAACCACTTGAGTAAAAATTTCATATATCACCCTTAACTTTAACTTTTATCAATTTAACCATTTACTGAATAGTAATTATAAAAAAAATTGAATACTTTTATTTCATAAAATTCGGGGTCTTATAATCTCCCCTCCTTATGAAATTTCGTCCCCGAAATTTACGTACCTGGTATTTCAAAGAGTTGAGAATACCTTGCTTTCATTTCAGATTCCATCTTTCCTGTCATCATGATTTCTCCATTGCTCATCTCCTGTATTTCGGATATCATTCTAGAATACAGCTTCAAAACAAGGGTTAATTGAACAAATTAACATATCACATAATATCCCGATATTATGACTGATCAACAAATAAGCTTAGGTAGGACACACTAGCGAAGGATTTACTCATCTTTCCCCTCCTAGTTCTATTCCCCGATCTCTGCCAGAGACCATATCCCTAAGCTCTGATACCAACTGTGACGGCCCCAAAATAGGTCCATTCCATATAACCCATTCTGAGTCGCCAAATACATGGTACAGAAAACAACTACAACTTAATTACAACAATTGTCGTGCAAAATACAACAACTCATGTGTTGTGAGTTTTGATACAAATATATATATATATATCAAATGTGACTCTTGACACCAACTTGGGTAGCACGTCACCATGACATCTTACATAAAGGTATAGTCAAAAACTGTTTTAAAAATTAAAATCTTTGGGAAGTGCTCAAGGAAACCTTCAGACATTGGAGGCCATGCGTGCCCAGGTTATGATAGATATCATATGGCCACGTAATTATCCTTGGTTGACCTAATAGACCCCAAAGAAAAATGAGAAGATTACTATTATATTCTTTCCAATGGTGGGTCTTCTCTTGACATATCATTATCTCCACTGTCTCTAATTGAGAATTATACTTCAAACAAACACCAAGATCATATAGGTAGTGCTGCAGAGATTTACTCAAAGAAGTGGATGTGCACAACCCCGTCTTATGATGACACGAGGTTATATGTCTTTAGACATCTTGTATGATAGTGGCAAAACACCCTTCCAACGTTGGGTTTGCCTCACCCTATTTGATTCACCAAATCTAAATACTAAATAATGACCACCGTTCTATTCCCCTGTTAGCCCCACTCGACCCAGCTACACTCTTATTACCTGAAAGGAATTGTGAAGCAAAAGGGTGAGCACAACTAGCTCAGTAAAGAATATCATGACTAAAGATAATTAAATTATCAATAGCCTTCATCAATAATAAATCAGAGATTTAGAACATATGGTAGATGATAAAAATTTCAATCATAGTTGCAGCGGAACGAGCAATCCATTAGAAGAGTCAAATAGACCATAAAATCTATTATCTTCTCCATGTTAAAAGTCCACCAACAATGTTTTATCCCTGTAACATCAATCAACAATTCCTGTCCACAATCACATGTATAACTCATAATCGTAATTGTAGTTCTAAATTCCTTTTCTCATCCAGGACAAAGATAATTTTCATCACCTGAAACATCAAAGATCATGGTTATACCAAATCACAGTTCATGTTCATAATCATACTAATAAATTTATCTTTGCACTACGGGCCAAAGATATTCATCAACAAGTCATCTTTGCACTACAGGCCAAAGATATTAAACAAAAGGTCATCTTTGCATTACGGGCCAAAGATATTCATCAACAAATCATCTTTGCACTGCAGGCCAAAGATATTCAACAAGTCATCTTTGCATTACAAGCCAAAGATATTCATCAATAATTCATCTTTGAACTATAGGCTAAAGATATTCATTATCATTTCATCTTTGCACAACATGCAAAAGATATTCAACAACAAGTCATCTTTGCACTATAGGCCAAAGATATTCAACAACAGGTCATCTTTGCACTACGGGCCAAAGATATTCATCAATAATTCATCTTTGCACTACAGGCCAAAGATATTCCTCAACAGTTCATATTTGCACTACAGGCCAAATATATTCATCAACAGTTCATATTTGCACTATAGGCCAAATATATTCATATCTCAAAGAAATATATAATAATTTCAGAATTTATATAAACAATAATTATAACCATGTTAATCAATTCATCTTTACACTTAAGCTAAAGATATTCAATTATAAATTCAATGGTCATGATCATACAAGTCAACAATTCATCTTTGCACTACTGGCCAAAGAGAACCCATAATCACGATCATACCAATAATCTACCCATCTTTACACTCAAGTGAAAGAGAAATTCAACATTAGGGTTATAAAAATGTTATAGATGATAATTAAAACAATATGATCAACAACTGCATTTATTTTCAAGAGCAACAATCATAAATCAACGTTAATTTGGTCAGAAAAAGAAACCATTTTTTGTCGTGAATAGTACCTGCGAATAGTAACTTGTGAATAGTAACTCGTAAATAGTAACTCATAAATAGTAACTTGTGAATAGTAACTCATGAATAGTACTCCGTATTCGTACATAGTACCGTATACGTAAATAATGTCATCTACGAAAATAGTGCCATATACATGAATAGTGCCGTATACGTGAATAGTAACCCCGACTCAAAAAGGTAGAAATTCTACAATAAGATCCATACCAATATGTCAGTATAATGATATTGAAAGAATAACATCATTATGAAGAATATAACATCCCTTAATATCCCTTACTATCCCTTACAATCCCGTACCTCAAAAGAGCAAGACATCGATATCGGATATCTGATATGACATCAAGGAAACTTGCACTGATGAATAGCAACTCACCAAGTATCTAAATACTCACAAATACACTTGATAATCTAGAGAGAAAAAGAGAGAAAACTTATGAATTCTGGTGTGTTTTTCAATTCTAACTTAGCCTCTATTTATAGAAAAATGTTAGCACAATCCAAGCAGATTTTGACTTCGCTACCGATGGCTTTACTTGCTACTATTCCACCCACCAAAAATCAGCCATCTTCCCCAACAACCAAAAGTGGGGCCCACCAATTTCTAGAATTTTCCACCAAAAATCATTTATAAACCTAATTTCCGAATCAGTCACCTCTTAAAATTCATAACAAATCATTCGTTCATTTTTAACGGTTCAAAATTTGTGAACATATACTTAACTTATATATGTATAACATATCCAAAAATCACAACGATCCAACTATTGGATCAAAATTATAACTCACACAATAAAGTCAGTAAGAACACCGATTTGATCTTTTAATACCTCCAATCCGGCAAAATACTTGATAAAATACCTCAACATTAATTCTTTCATTTATAACCACATAAATAAATACATCATTTATATCCACATCAAATAAATATTTCCTTATCATATAAATCAATAATTAATTATTCACAAATAATATTACGTAATCACAATAATGACAACCAGCGCCTTCCGAAAAGAGGGGCTTTCAGATAAGAATTTCTCCTTCTCGGGCGCAAGCAATTAGGTGACCAAACCTCTCGATGATAGAACTTTCTAGACATTGCCAATAATACTATCTAATAATATTATTCAAATAATATGAATTATTGATCCGATAATTGAGATATCATGCAGTGACAATTATTGAGCAACAATAATATATAAAATATCAACGAGCAATTATTGATTCAATAAAATAAAATATTAAACAAGAATTATCAGTAACAATTATTGAAAATGCCTTCTCACGTAAGAATCAATAATTGAAAAATATTGTGCAATACTGGTGTCTAGCACTGTACACATACGCCAGACATCTTGTATTTTAACAACTGTGTATTTCAACAAAGGTTAATTGTGAACAACTACGCTGCGTTATTTAGAAAAACTCAAATTTGTCGCTTTTCTTCATCCGGCAGCTTATTCTGCGTTATGGGCCCATAAATGGATGCTACTGGTCGCATTTAATATTCCCCACGTAAAAGAATATTCCATGACTAAACGAATATTTCCCGACAACAATGAATATTTTATAACCACTTGCGTAAAAATTTCATATATCACCCCTAACTTTAACTTTTATCAATTTAACCATTTACTGAATAGTAATTATAAGAAAAATTGAATACTTTTATTTCATAAAATTCGGGGTCTTACAAATAGTCCCCAGTTTGGGACTGTTACTGGAAGTTATGTTTCTCACTTAGGTCGGTGCCAATGCACAGGGTGCGTTTTTATAAAATTTGAGGAACTTTCAGCTGGTGCGCTACATGTTCTCCAAGTGCATACTTAGACTAAGTTTTCTTGGTCTATTTCGTGTACTTGGAGACCATGGAGAGGTGCTGCTGAAAATTTCTGGAAATAGTAGAAACGTGCTTAAGATTGGCACTAGTGAGAAGACTCATCTGGGAACGGGATAGAAGCCTAACCCCTGTAGAGTGGAGATATAAACTATGTAAACTAAATTCATGCTTGGACCACATTCATGATTATTCTTAATCTAATTTGGTATTTTCTTCAATTAAAGATGGATGCCGACTGGAGTTGGATGTACCGTGGGATAAAGATTGATGGGCGGGGATTAGTTGATGCGTACCGTGACAGGGTGTCCAATTTTATGAACAAATCAATTGAACATGTTGATGATCTGAATAGAAAGATGAGATGCCCGTGTCTCAAGTGTAAGAACATGATATGGAAGACTGCCGATAAAGTGAAATTTGACTTATATTCACGTGGGTTTGTGGATGGGTATTCGGTATGGATTCATCACGGGGAATCAATTGAGTTTAGAGAACTGTCAGACAGTACTTGTGAGACCCCGAATTTTATGAAATAAAAGTATTCAATTTTTCTATTTTGGTAAATAGTTAAATTGATAAAAGTTTAAAGTTAAGGGTAATATGTGAAAATTTTTTTTTGCAAAGTAAGCAAGTTGATATAAAATATTCGTTGTGTCGAGGAATATTCGATTAGTCGGGGAATATTTTTTTTGTTGGGGAATATCCGTACGACGGTACAATCATTGGTGGACCCCACAACGGAATTATTGTCGAATTGAGAAAACGACAAAAATATTTTATTGAAAATAACGGCGGAAGTTTTACCATTAATCTTTGTTGAACTACTCGATAGAATAAAAGTACAATGTCTGGCGTGGTTGTATAGTAGCACACGATATTGATTATTGATGTTTATGTGATAAGTCACTCAATTTTGTTTTATTGGTATTATTAATGTAATAAAACAGAAAAGCTTTTTATATAAAACAGAATACTTTTATAAAGTTATTCGTTTTATTAGGCTAATAGTAAAATCTTTTTATATAAAACAGAATACTTTTATAAAGTTATCTATTTTATTAGACAATAATTAGAATATATTATATTTTATTATGTATAGTGTTTGCATAGTGCCTGCATAGTATTTGCATAGTAAAATCTTTTATAAAGTTATTCGTTTTATTAGATTATAAATAAAATATATTATATTTTATTTAAAAGATTTTGCTTTAAATATAGACCGTCAAATTAAAGTAAATCAATCTGGACCGTTCATGAGTTAGTTACTATGCAGTCCATTTTCTATAAATAGAAGCTCATTCCTTCATAATTTCTTACGAATTCACTGAAACTCTAGAGAGATAAATTATAGAGAAACTATAGAAAAGTATTCTGCTACTTCCTTACTCTTATATTTAGTTTCTTTTACGGTAAGGGATATTATTTGTTGTACTCGTAAGGGGTATTATTTCTTTTGTATTCATGAAGAGAACTTCTGTTATTCCATTATTTATTATTCTGTTGGAATAACCTGTATACGCGGGCTACCCTATACTTGGTGAAATTCTTCTGTTATTCCATTCTTTATTATTACTGTTTAATATCATGTACGTGTGTTTACGCCGGACACGGTTCCATTATTTATTATTATGTTGAATAACTTTGTTTATCGCGATACCGCATACATGGTGAAATTCTTCCATTATTCCATTCTTTATTATTCTGTTGGAACATCTTGTCTATGCTTTCTACATGACACTGGTTCCATTATTTATTATTCATTGGAATAACTTTTATGCATCTTGCGGTCTATATCGTATGCCCAGTGAATTCTTACATTATTTTATTATTTATTATTCTATTGGAATATCTTGTCTGTGCGTTTGCGCATGACCTAATTACATTCTTTATTATTCTGTTGAAATAACATGTCTATGTGGATTACCGCATGCATTGTAAATGATCCTTCGTACTCATACGACTAGTATTTTCATTAAAAAGGGGTTTCTGCCAGGGGCAGTTTCGTAAATTTTTCTGACCGTCAAAAATTCTGGAAAAAAAATTTGAAATGATAATTTGATGAGTTTTCTAGATTGTGTCCAAAAATGGTGATTTTTGGATGTATAGATTAAGAGTTATGGATTTTATGGGAAATACTATTTTAAAAGTTAACCCTTATAACGCATTGTGGTTAACTCCAAAATTGGTGAAATTTTTATTGGGAGTACATGTATATAACAGGAGTATACCCTGTAAATTTTGAAATTTTTGGACAAAAGTAAAATTTATTATAAATGTCTAGATATTAAAGCTTTTAAGCCATATGAAAAATAGTAAATGAATTTTAAAAATTAGAGAAAATATATGTTCAAGATGGGACTATATTACGCTAAATCCCGGAAAAGAAATATTTTTTGGACTGATTTGGTATTTTCATGAAAATGAACTAGTTATGAGTAAATGAATTAAATATGTTATGTGAAGTAATAAAATTGGAAAATAGGATTTTATGGCTTGAGAATCCTATATAGGGTATATCTGATTTTTTGATGAGGATTTGATCATTGATTATGAAATCTTATGAGTAAGGTATTTTTGAATGATTAAATGCATTATTTGATAAAATGTAAACAATTGAAATAAATTGTTTATAAGTTTAAAAAATGATTAAAATATAGTTAATATTAAAGATATTAGATTATAAGATTATTAAGTGATTGATAACATTTGGTTATTATTGAACGCTGGATAAATTGTATTATAAATGTTTAATATTTATCCTTTATCTCATTTGATTAATTCTTATATCATTGTCATCATCCTCATGTTTATATTGTGTTGAAGTCATCTTTGGCCGTAGTGCATAAATGGACTTGGTATGATTATGACCAGGGATTATTCGGTATAATCATGACCGTAATGTTACAAATGATGTGAAAAAAGTCCTCATTGGCCCGTAGTGCATTGATGGACAGTTTTTGGTATGATTATAGCTATGGATTCTCTTCGGCCAAGGGTGCAAAGATGAATTGTTTTATGGCATGATCATGACCGTTGATGAAAACACGATTATCTTTACCCCGTAGTGCATGGATAATTTGTGGTCGTGATATTAACGAATATCCTTAGCCGTAGTGCATGGATAATTCAGTGATATGGATTGATTATCGAGCTGAGTCTCAACGATGAAATATAAATTCATGGATGTGATATTAACGAATATCCTTGGCCGTAGTGCAGGGGTGATTCGATGATATGGATTATTTATTAAGCTAAGTCTCAGCGATAAAATATTTATTATACACTTTTAATTCGTAGAAGATAGTAGATTTCATGCTCTACTTGACTCTTCTAAAATACAGTTGTATGTCTTTGGCATGTAGTGCAAAGATGAATTGTTAATGAATATCTTTGGTAGTAGTGCAAAGATGAATTTATTAGTATGATTATGAAAGCGAGGAATTACGATTTGGTATAACCATGATTTTTGATGTTTCGGTGAAGATAGGTGATGAAAATTATCTTCATTCACAGTTATGAAGAGGAATTTAGAACCACAATTATGATTATAAGTTATTCATATGATTGTGGACAGGAACTGTTGATTTATTTTATATGGATAAAACATTATTAGTGGACTTTTAACCTAGAGAAGATAATAGACCTTATGGTCTATTTGACTCTTCTAATGGATTGCTCATTCCGCTGCAACTATGGTTGAAAAGTTTTATCATCTACCATATGTTCTAAATCTTTGATTTATTATTGATGAAAGCTATTGATAATTTAATTATCTTTAGTCATGATATTCTTTACTAGGCTAGTTGTGCTCACCCTTTCTGCTTCACAATTCCTTTCAGGTAATAAGAGTGTTGCCGTAAGAGTGTTGCCGGGTCTAGCGGGGATAACAGGGAAATAGAACAATGGTCTCTAGCTATGGAGGTTCTCCCTAAATAGTATAGAAAAGTGTGTTGTATTCTATACATCATTTAGTAGTTATATTTGGTGAATCAAATAGGGTGAGGCGAACCCAACTTTAAAAGGGTGTTTTGCCACTAACATACAAGATGTCTAATGACATACAACCTTGTGTTCTCATAAGACATGGTTGTGCACATCCACTTGCTGAATATATATACGAGCACTACCTGTATGATCTTGGAGTTTATTTGAAACATAATTTTCACTTGGAGACAATGGAGATATTTATATGTCAAGAGAAGACTCACCATTGGAAAGAAGATGATAGTAATCTTCTTGTTTTTTTTGGGGGACTTTTGGGTCAACCAAGGATAATTCTGTGGACATATGATATCTATCATAACCTAGACGCATGGCCTCCCATGTACGAAAGTTTCCTTGAGCACTTCTCAAATATTTTAATTTCTAAAACAGTTTGTAACTATACTTTTATGTAAAGTATCATTGTAAGGTTGTGGTCGAGGTACCATGAGAGTTACATATATTTGTATTAAAACTCATAGTTAACTGTGGTCGTATTCTATACGACAGCTCAACAGTTGTATAAATGAAGTTGTATTTGAATTTTGTACCATGTATCTGGTGACTCAGAATGGGTGATGTATACCTATTTTGGGGGCGTCACAGTACTGTAGACCAGTCAGATAACTATGATGTCGTGGAGATATTGGTAAATGCGTATGGCCCTACGAATATTGACTGGGCTAAAAATGAGCCTGCGTCAAGCACTGATGATCCACAAAAGCCAAATGATTCAGCAACTGCCTTCTACAAGATGCTATCTGAATCAGGGACCCCATTGTATCCTGAACACGACAAGCACACCAGTCTTCCTGCAGTGACGAAGCTTTTACTATAATAAATATTATTTAGGATAATATTACGTAATTTATATGATGATACCAAGATAACTCTAATGTACATATATCAAATTATAGGAGCAGTTTGAGAAGATCCACACCCGGTATAGATAGCGGAGTTGCAGTCGCTAGGGGAGATCTTTGAGACGTTAGATTACATTTGTCCCTCACTTAGAGATTAGTTTATCTCGGAACGAGGAGACAATTTATTTGGGTCGCGTCTCGGGATACTCCCACTAGTACTAGCGGCCTAAATCGAGTGTTGGGGTTACCGAGGATACCAGCCTATACACTGCCATGAGGTATAATATTTTTAGTTTATTTCTTGTTTATGAATAAAGAAAATTCGCCATATTATTCATGTTATATTTATTTTTGTAGGCTCTAGCCAGCGTCTGCAAGGCCCAAGAGCCCCGTGGGACCATCACATCTGGTATTTGGCTTAGACGATGCTTTGTTCCAGCGTGTTATGGGCTGCGGTGTGAGAGAGGTTTGAGGCCGATCCACTTTGTTCCATCGTCGAGACACCTTGGTGTTCTCGCCTCCATCGACTTCGCAGGACGTTGCTTACCGGTGCCACCGCCGAGAGTATGGGTATCCTTCCGGAGCAGTGGGTCGCGATACGCGATGAGATTTGGAACCCTAATTTGGGAAGTCAAAGGCTAAATATAATGGCTTAAGTATTAGTGATTATATATTAGGGATAACCCTAATTGTTAAATTAGAAATCCTAATGTTTTGTATAAAACCCTAAGGGATTAAAATTTATGTGTGTAATGAATATGAATATTATGTGTTTGTTTGTTTATTATATAAACAAATAAAATAAACTAATGTAATCCTAATTATATATTATGAATAAATGATTGAATAACTTAAGAGTTATGAGTTGGGGGAAATAATAGTATTTAGATATATACTAATTCTAAGAGATTTATTTTATATATCTCGATTAATTAATTTTATAACCTCATTATAGCAAGTCTAATTGGGTTAAGGAAATAAATGTGCATGAGTAAGAATTGTGTTTTAAATGAGAAGAGAAAACCCTAATTAAATTATTTGGGTTGGATAAGAATTTAAGGTATTGGACTATGTATATTTTATAGCCCAAGTGTTGGCCCAATGAAATTGATTAGAGGCCCAAGCAATACATTAATTGAGTGGCCCAACTTTTAGCCCAAGTGGGAAGGATATGTTGGACAATTAGTAAGTCAATTAAGCATTAAAGGAAAGCCCAAAAGATTATAAGTGATGGCCCAATTTTGAGCCCAATTGAAGGAAGGGCATGATGGACATTTGGTATTATTAAGAGTGTTGGACTATGATTGATTTACATGGCCCAAAGAATTAAATTCTTTATGTCCAATAGATTAATTTTGCAAGCCCAACTTAAAGTCCAAAGGGATTAAATATGGTGGCCCAAACATTATTTTAAAAAAAAGCTCAAAATTTGATCCAAGTAAGGAGGGGCATTTTAGTCTTTGGAGACACTAGATATTCATTAAAAAGGAAGCAAGACTTGGTGAAATAATGGGCCACTTGGCCGAATTTTTGTGGGAGATAAGGAGAGGAAGTGGTGGGTTACACATCACCATTATAATCACCACATGTTCCATAAGATTTTTCATAACTTAGCTAGGTGTCATCCATTTTAAGGAGCCACTTTGCTTTCAATCTCCCACACATGTATGCAATGATTACTAAGAGAGAGAATGAGTGGAGAATGTAGAGAAAAAAGGCACATGGCCGGTTGAGTATGAGAGAAAAAAGAGAGTGGGTTGGATAATTGATAAAAAAAAAAATCTATCTCATTTCTCTTTCATCTCTTTTATTCTTCCAAGTTAGCAAAGAACTAAATATAGAGAGAGAGAGAGAGAGAGGGGGAGGCCATTTCGGCAGCTCCAAGAGAAGGGGGAGAGGGGATTTTAACTTTCATAAACCCAAGACCCATATCACATCTTTGAAGGAGAGAAAGAAAAGCAAAGGTATAAAAATACTTTTCCTAAGTTTTTCTCTATTTTAGTTTATGGATTTGATTTAGGAGTTTTTGATTTGGTATTTCAAACCCTAAGATCTATGTGATTTATATGATTTCAAGTATGGATCTACCCATAATGGGTGTTGATTTGGTTTGAATCAATAAGAAAAGAAAAATAATTTTTCTAGTTTTGAAAACCCTAACTTTTAGGTGTTTTGAATGTTTACCGTTTTTGATCTAGAGATTCTTTTCTCGATCCGTTTAAGAGTAGTGCTAGATATATGTGTTTAATAGTTAACCCAAGTGGTAGAACTCAAAAATCACGTTTCTAAAAGTCGTGGTGTTGATTTATGTGAAAACAGTCCTGTTTCTAGGAACTGTTTTGGATCAGTCCGTAGCAGGGGCATTTTCGTACCCTTTTTGTGCTTTATAAATTCTGAAAATATTTGGGGTGTTAATATCAGTAGATATGCAGGTTGTGTAAAAATTTGAGAATTTTTGGCCTTACGGTTTGAGAGATATGAATTTTACGGTGAAGGACCCCAAAACTGTTTTTGGCCAAAAAGTTGCTGCCAGATTTTTGTGAGGGCTGTTTTGGCCACTTAAACTGTGAAATAAATTCCGGCCTTTTGGGAAATGAAAAAATATGGTATTAAGTACCTCATGTCCAAAATTGATCTAATTCCGACTTAAAATGACCGAGTTATGACCATTTCAATTTTTGTGATTTTCCGACGAAAACGGCTATAACCGGAGTTCTACAACTCCGATTGCCATGAAATTTAAACTGGAGTATGACGTTAACATGTGTAAGATTGTGTCAGAAGATGGGAATTTTTGGAGTTAAGCACAAGGTAGCTACTTTCTTAAGGAATTAACTAGAAACGATTTTTTTGAAAAATACTAAAGGAACTTGGAAAATTATGGAAAAAAAATTTTGTGTATGAAATATATGTATATGTGTTTGACCAAAGGATAGAAAAATAATAAGTTGATTTGGTATTTTTCGTGAAAAAAAATAGTGATTTCGGGATCTTTGAAAAATGAAATCCGTCTTACTGAAATGGTATTTCGGTTTACTAAGATGTTATCTAATTTACTAGGATAACATATAAAAATGAATAACTTATAAGCACAAGTTATGATGTGATTAAAAGAATATCAAAGTATAATAATAATATTAAGACTTAAACCTAATGTCTAATACTTAACTATATATTATGACTAACCGAAAGATCTATTATAGGTTTTATATCTTTGTATGGTGATAGGATTATGTGTTATGTGTTATGTGTTTAGGTTATTCTATAACATATTATATTGTGATGATATTATTCTAATATTGAGATTTGTATTATTAATATTAGGTCTTGAATGAAGCTTATTATATCATGCGTTACTGAGTAATCAATGGTTCAGGCAAGTTTGTTATTACTTAACTCTATTAAGAGTAGTTTCATTCAGATATGCTTATGGTTAATCATTGCTAATTGTCATGGATAATCGTACTCTATACATCTTGCATGTATGCGTCAGGTATGAAAGGCTGATCACCTTCATTACTAGTTGGTCCAGATATATTATTGTTCCTGTTCAATACTTGTTCAGTCAAAATTTTGTTCATGCTAATTCACAAATACATTGTGAAGGATAGCCAGTTTATTATTCAAACTCTTTCAATCATGATATATCTTTACATTGTTTTTAAACTTGTTTGGGCAACTTTCATGCTCACCCTTGCTACATCATGATAAAACATTGCGAGATAAAGCGAATACTGACCGATTCTGAGGAAAAGGAAATGCCAAGTTCGACTTGGGATAGAATGTCTTGACTAATTTGTAAAAGTATGGTTGAAGAATAGTATTGTCATGTGTTAGATAGTTTATGATTGTGTATTAGTTAAGGTTACTCGATTTTGGGGAAATAGTGTGTAAAGTTTAATGTATAAACAATTTATGTTTATATCTTCTAACAGATTATAGAATTAGCGAACCGGATCATGGCGATTCGATTGGGGCGCTACGATTAATATCAAAGTCATTGGTTATAAACCTAGGGTAGAGTTACCTTAGACTAATAACCGCAGTGATAGGATAAGATCTAACTCACATAGATTTAGTTGGTCTCAGTAAGATTCAAAGAAGAATCTCGGCAGGTTATAAAAGATACGGAGTTCCCTAACTCTGATAAAGAAGTTAAGAATCAAAAAGTTATATTTAAGTATGGTACAATTGTACTCTTTAATAGTTGATGTATGGTATCTGGGCTAAACGATTCCTTCATAGAGTGGAGGTATATACGAACTAGCAACTCGGAGCCTAGTTTGTTGGTTGTTTGTGGAAAACCACTCAGCGTACCATATTGAAACTGTTAGAGACTCGATGTGTACCAAGTATAGAAAGTGGATAGATCGAGTCTAAAAGACTAAAAGTGCAGGGATAGGAGATCGTAAAACAAAACGTTCAAGTCATAGAATTGAATCGTAATATATACGATGAGATCACCCCGTGATCTGTTAAGGTTATGACAGCCAGAAAGAATCAATCTGATGATTGAAAAGTTTACAGCAAGATGCTGTGTGACAATTGTACTATGAAATTGTACTATTAAAGCTCATGAAAGATTTATGGATTATGAATACGGATTAAATGAAATTCGTATTGAGAAGGGTGTTAAGATTAGGTGGGGATTTCAATTGAGGACTCATGTCGGCAGCTGAGTTGTATGATTCCTTGTATGGGCGGGAAATTTGTACTTGGTTTTAGAATCACTTAGCTTCCTGGTCGATGTAGTGGTTAGGTTGACCAATTCTTTGTATGGGCGGGGAATTGTCTGCTTAGCTTCCTATATTGATTAGTAGCCGAGTTTGGTTTGACAACCACTTAGTTTCCGCACCGATAATCATTGAAATGTTGTCTTGCCGCTATTGCTATATATGCGTGTTAAGAGGGTGATTCCTTTCTCATGTGTATAACAGATAGATAGGTTATAGGTAGAGGATACAAGGTTAAGTACGAGTTCTTAAAACTCATACTTATGTTACGTTCGTGACTCATGGTTATATGAAATATTTATGAACCCCTCAGCGAATGGACGCCAAAAGTCTGACTAGGACAAGTTCTTAAACTCATATGATTATGACAATTAATGAACTCATAAGTGTGGTTTTATGAACTGGGTATAGTTTGTGTGAATGGAGCGTTAAGGATTATAGGAACAGATAGAATGTTTAAGCAAATGATTGTTAGTGGAGGCATTAGGTTTTCATAAACTCCTAGCTATGCTAAACTTCAAATTTTTGACATCAAGCTAAATACGCACTATGTGCCTTTTAAAAAAAAATGTAGACTCGTAACCATTTTTGAAACGGTTTAAAGTACAGTCTATGCTTGGCTAGACACAAATGATTTGAAATATCAAAATTTGTTTTAATTATCACTCATGTACCATGTAACTTTGAGTGCTTAGATGATAAAATGTGATGGAGTTATAAATACAGGAATACTTAGTGTGAATTTGACTCAAGTCATTTGCTCCACTATTGTATGATGTGTTATGACAAGGTCATACAATGACGGCATCCTCAAACGAATTTGTTAATATGCGACGCATCATCATAACGCCATTCTCGAAAATGTTTTCAAAAAGTTTAATTTGCCAATGGGGTTTAGCTACACCTAAATAATTCGATTGAATTGAATTATCGATATGAGTCTATGTTATTTGATTCAGCTAGACTAATGTTATGAAAACTCTAAATATTGATTGATAAAAATTTCTCGAACCAAATTGTTTTGGTGCGGAATAGTATGATAAGACTGAGGTGAACAATGTTGTTTGGATAAATAATCCAATCTGATAGCGTAAATATTCGCTAAAAATGATTAATACGTTATGCACGACGTAAGAGTACGATAGGCTAATTACCTAAAGTACTAGCATGAGTAGTTTACCTTCTTCGTGATTGTAAACATACTGTTAACCTTTTTAAAGGGGTAGATTACCATTTTCTTAATTGAAATAGGTAGCGGGTAGTAATACCTATAAACCTCAGTAGTTCATGGTCTATATGACCCCTCAGCACAATTTGAAAACTTTTGCTCTTGTGAGTGGTGTATTGGGTAGCATGTGATATGTGTGAACGGTGTAAGGTGTACGGTGTAAGGTGTAAGGTGAATTTCGGGGACGAAATTCTTATAAGGAGGGGTGAATGTGACAACCCGAGAATTTAGACAATTTATTAAAATCTTAAATGATTGATTTAAGGTCAAATAATGAACTGAGCAGAGAATAAGGGTATGTGTTTAATGTTTTTCAGGGAAGGAATTTTGAGGATTTAAAATTTCTTTTAATGAATTATTCAGATTAAGGGTATAAGAGTATATGTTACGTGATTACGGTATTATGTGTACGAGAATGTGGTTAAGGGTCAAGTGTTGACGGATAAATTATATCATGTCAAACCCTAATATTATTTAGAATGTCAACGTTCATTATAAAATTATTACAATTTATAAGAAACCCTAGAAATCGATTCTGGAAATCCTAATTTCAATGCATCGAATCAAAAACCCTAATTCGGTATTTGAAACCCTAATTTGGGAAGTCAAAGGCTAAATATAATGGCTTAAGTATTAGTGATTATATATTAGGATAACCCTAATTGTTAAATTAAAAATCCTAATGTTTTGTATAAAACCCAAGGGATTAAAAGTTATGTGTGTAATGAATATGAATATTATGTGTTTGTTTGTTTATTATATAAACAAATAAAATAAACTAATGTAATCCTAATTATATATTAAGAATGAATGATTGAATAACTTAAGAGTTATGAGTTGGGGGAAATAATAGTATTTAGATATATACTAATTCTAAGAGATTTATTTTATATATCTCGATTAATTAATTTTATAACCTCATTATAGCAAGTCTAATTGGGTTAAGGAAATAAATGTGCATGAGTAAGAATTGTGTTTTAAATGAGAAGAGAAAACCCTAATTAAATTATTTGGGTTGGATAAGAATTTAAGGTATTGGACTATGTATATTTTATAGCCCAAGTGTTGGCCCAATGAAATTGATTATAGGCCCAAGCAATACATTAATTGAGTGGCCCAACTTTTAGTCCAAGTGGGAGGGATATGTTGGACAATTAGTAAATCAATTAAGCATTAAAGGAAAGCCCAAAAGATTATAAGTGATGGCCCAATTTTGAGCCCAATTGAAGGAAGGGCATGATGGACATTTTGTATTATTAAGAGTGTTGGACTATGATTGATTTACATGGCCCAAAGAATTAAATTCTTTATGTCCAATAGATTAATTTTGCAAGCCCAACTTAAAGTCCAAAGGGATTAAATATGGTGGCCCAAACATTATTTTAAAAAAAAGCTCAAAATTTGATCCAAGTAAGGAGGGGCATTTTAGTCTTTGGAGACACTAGATATTCATTAAAAAGGAAGCAAGACTTGGTGAAATAATGGGCCACTTGGCGAATTTTTTGTGGGAGATAAGGAGAGGAAGTGGTGGGTTACACATCACCATTATAATCACCACATGTTCCATAAGATTTTTCATAACTTAGCTAGGTGTCATCCATTTTAAGGAGCCACTTTGCTTTCAATCTCCCACACATGTATGCAATGATTACTAAGAGAGAGAATGAGTGGAGAATGTAGAGAAAAAAGGCACATGGCCGGTTGAGTATGAGAGAAAAAAGAGAGTGGGTTGGATAATTGATAAAAAAAAAATCTATCTCATTTCTCTTTCATCTCTTTTATTCTTCCAAGTTAGCAAAGAACTAAATATAGAGAGAGAGAGAGAGAGAGAGAGGAGGCCATTTCGGCAGCTCCAAGAGAAGGGGAGAGGGATTTTAACTTTCATAAACCCAAGACCCATATCACATCTTTGAAGGAGAGAAAGAAAAGCAAAGGTATAAAAATACTTTTCCTAAGTTTTTCTCTATTTTAGTTTATGGATTTGATTTAGGAGTTTTTGATTTGGTATTTCAAACCCTAAGATCTATGTGATTTATATGATTTCAAGTATGGATCTACCCATAATGGGTGTTGATTTTGTTTGAATCAAAAAGAAAAGAAAAATAATTTTTCTAGTTTTGAAAACCCTAACTTTTAGGTGTTTTGAATGTTTACCGTTTTTGATCTAGAGATTCTTTTCTCGATCCGTTTAAGAGTAGTGCTAGATATATGTGTTTAATAGTTAACCCAAGTGGTAGAACTCAAAAATCACGTTTCTAAAAGTCGTGGTGTTGATTTATGTGAAAACAGTCCCGTTTCTAGGAACTGTTTTGGATCAGTCCGTAGCAGGGGCATTTTCGTACCCTTTTTGTGCTTTATAAATTCTGAAAACATTTGGGGTGTTAATATCAGTAGATATGCAGGTTGTGTAAAAATTTGAGAATTTTTGGCCTTACGGTTTGAGAGATATGAATTTTACGGTGAAGGACCCCAAAACTGTTTTTGGCCAAAAAGTTGCTGCCCAGATTTTTGTGAGGGCTGTTTTGGCCACTTAAACTGTGAAATAAATTCCGGCCTTTTAGGAAATGAAAAAATATGGTATTAAGTACCTCATGTCCAAAATTGAGCTAATTCCGACTTAAAATGACCGAGTTATGACCATTTCAATTTTTGTGATTTTCCGACGAAAACGGCTATAACCGGAGTTCTACAACTCCGATTGCCACGAAATTTAAACTGGAGTATCACGTTAACATGTGTAAGATTGTGTCAGAAGATGGGAATTTTTGGAGTTAAGCACAAGGTAGCTACTTTCTTAAGGAATTAACTAGAAATGATTTTTTGAAAATACTAAAGGAACTTGGAAAATTATGGAAAAAAAAATTTTGTGTATGAAATATATGTATATGTGTTTGACCAAAGGATAGAAAAATAATAAGTTGATTTGGTATTTTTAAATGAAAAAATAGTGATTTCGGGATACTTTGAAATGAAATCAAATCTTCTTGAAATGGTATTTCGGTTTACTAAGATGTTATCTAATTTACTAGGATAACATATAAAAATGAATAACTTATAAGCACAAGTTATGATGTGATTAAAAAATATCAAAGTATAATAATAATATTAAGACTTAAACCTAATGTCTAATACTTAACTATATGTTATGACTAACCGAAAAGATCTATTATAGGTTTTATATCTTTGTATAGATAGGTGATAGGATTATGTGTTATGTGTTATGTGTTTAGGTTATTCTAGAAACAATATTATCTTGTGATGATATTATTCTAATATTGGAGATTTGTATTATTAATATTAGGTCTTCAGACGAAGCTTATTATATTGCGTTACGGTAATCAATGATTCAGGCAAGTTTGTTATTACTTAACTCTATTAAGAGTAGTTTCATTCAGATATGCTTATGGTTAATCATTGCTGATTGCCATGGATAATCGTACTCTATACATCTTGCATGTATGCGTCAGGTATGAAAGGCTGATCACCTTCATTACCAGTTGGTCCAGATATATTATTGTTCCTGTTCAATACTTGTTCAGTCAAAATTTTGTTCATGCTAATTCACAAATACATTGTGAAGGATAGCCAGTTTATTATTCAAACTCTTTCAATCATGATATATCTTTACATTGTTTTTAAACTTGTCGGGCAACTTTCATGCTCACCCTTGCTACATCATGATAAAACATTGCGAGATAAAGGCGAATCTGACGATTCACGAGGAAAAGGAAATGCCAAGTTCACTTTGGGATAGAATGTCTGACTAATTTGTAAAAGTATGGTTGAAGAATAGTATTGTCATGTGTTAGATAGTTTATGATTGTGTATTAGTTAAGGTTACTCGATTTTGGGGAAATAGTGTGTAAAGTTTAATGTATAAACAATTTATGTTTATATCTTCCGCAAACAGTTATAGAATTAGCGAACCGGATCCGCGGCGATTCGGGGGCGCTACAGTTGGTATCAAAGCTGTTGGTTATAAACCTAGGGTAGAGTTACCTTAGACTAATAACCGCAGTGATAGGATAAGATCTAACTCACATAGATTTAGTTGGTCGGTAAGATTCAAAGAAGAATCTCGGCAGGTTATAAAAGATACGGAGTTCCCTAACTCTGATAAAGAAGTTAAGAATCAAAAAGTTATATTTAAGTATGGTACAATTGTACTCTTTAATAGTTGATGTATGGTATCTGGGCTAAACTATTCCTTCATAGAGCGGAGGTATATACGAACTAGCAACTCGGAGCCTAGTTTGTTGGTTGTTTGTGGAAAACCACTCAGCGTACCATATTGAAACTGTTAGCCCAAGTGGGAGGGATATGTTGGATAATTAGTAAATCAATTAAGCATTAAAGGAAAGCCCAAAAGATTATAAGTGATGGCCCAATTTTGAGCCCAATTGAAGGAAGGGCATGATGGACATTTGGTATTATTAAGAGTGTTGGACTATGATTGATTTACATGGCCCAAAGAATTAAATTCTTTATGTCCAATAGATTAATTTTGCAAGCTCAACTTAAAGACCAAAGGGATTAAATATGGTGGCCCAAACATTATTTTTAAAAAAAGTCCAAAATTTGATCCAAGTAAGGAGGGGCATGTTAGTCTTTGGAGACACTAGATATTCATTAAAAAGGAAGCAAGACTTGGTGAAATAATGGGCCACTTGGCCGAATTTTTGTGGGAGAAAAGGAGAGGAAGTGGTGGGTTACACATCACCATTATAATCACCACATGTTCCATAAGATTTTTCATAACTTAGCTAGGTGTCATCCATTTTAAGGAGCCAATTTGCTTTCAATCTGTGACACCCCCAAAATAGGTATACATCACCCATTCTGAGTTGTCAATACACGGTACAGAAACAACTACAACTTTATTATTACAACAGTAAAACTGTGAGTTTAAATACAGATATTGTCATCTAAACAATATCCACATACAAATAAATCCTCATCATAATTATTGATACACTATTTTACAAAAATGGTGAGGACTACTAAACAACTCTCTAAAACCATCATTCCATACCCCCGACTCGCACTTTCTAAGTACATTCTCGCCTCCCGAGAAGAAAAATGGAACAAAAAGAAAAGGGTGAGCTCAACTAGCCCAATAAAGAATATTATGACTAAGATAATATACAAGAAATTATCGTTAGTCTTCAACGAGGAAAAATTTAATAGAATACAATAGACAACAAGTTTTAAATCAATACTGCAATGAAAATATTAATTCATAGAAGAGTTACGTAGAGGATGAAATCTACTAATATCTATGAATTTAATAGTCCATCATCAATATTTTTATCCTCTGTAACATCAATCAATATATATCCGAATCATGTATTCATCCTTGCACTACGAGCCAAGGACATTCACCCGTTGGTCATGTTCATCTAAACACCTGTTCATCTTTGCACTACGGGCCAAAGATATTCATCGAAATCATTCATCTTTTGCACTACAGGCCAAAGATATTCATCGAAAATTAATCATCTTTGCACTACAAAATAAAGATATTCAATATTATCATCATTTAAGACTGAGGATGATGAAAAAATATTTTTTTTTTAAAGAAACGAATCCAGTGAAACAAAATGACAAGGATTAAGGATTCGTACTTTGTTTTATCCACGTCCAAAAATACCTCAAAAATAATCATAGTGATGTAAAATTCAAGAATGATCAAAACATGGATACAATCAAAACTAGTATCCACAATAGATATTTTGGACGAAAAAGGAAAATTTTTATTTTTCGATGAATAATCTTAAGTATTCGTGAATAAGTATCAGTATCGTGAATAAAGTGCAGATATCGTGAATAGTAACTCTGACACCAAAAGTTCCAAATTTGATAAAAACTTCAGATCAATATTTCAGCATAATGATATTGAAGAAATAATATCATTACGAAAAAAATAATATCTCTTACCTCGGAAAGACAGTACTTCTAACTGGAATACTGGATATAGGCTATAACTTGAACTTTCACCGTATAGCAATACTCAAAGTATACTCAAAATACTCACAAGAATACGCTCGATAATATAGAGAGAGAAAACTTCAGCTTTACGGTGTGATTTTCAATTCTAACCTAAGCACTATTTATAGAAATTGCTTAGAACACCAAAGCAGAAAATTTAATATAATAATATATTTATAAAAAAATTTCTACGCCATCCTTTGGGAATCTGAAATCAGCCACCTAGCATGTGATTAATGAGGCTCACAACATATAAAAAACATTTTTGTTATTTTAAACAATTAAAACTTCCAAAAATCAATTATTTCGGAACTCCAGAACTTCAATAATTCACAATAAATAGCCCTTTTGTCAGAAAATTCAAATCTCGCGAGTTTTTATAGAAAATTCAATTCTCTACAACTTTACA
This sequence comes from Panax ginseng, assembly GCA_020205605.1. Lineage (NCBI taxonomy): Eukaryota > Viridiplantae > Streptophyta > Magnoliopsida > Apiales > Araliaceae > Panax > Panax ginseng. The sequence continues at coordinate 61,716,397 of CM035148.1, forward strand.
GAAGAAAGTTTTTCCAAATTCCAAGCAGAAATTGACCAAAATCCACAAACGGGCGATTTTACGGGTGCTATAATCAAATTTCATCAATAAATGGGGTCCAGAGCATGTTTAACATGTTTTAAATATTTATTGCAACAAAAAATACTCTTTCTCCTCGATACTCATATATCCCACATTAGATTGTAAAATACCACCATTATTATATTATTAAAATATAATAATATATATATTTAAATGAATTATTTTATCGTAAAAAGATAAAATTTTAATTTTCAACAATTGTCACATTAAAAATTTTCTCCATCTATATCCACATAAAATCAATATTTTCCTCATTATATGAATCAATAATTAATTATTCACAAATAATATTACGTAATCACAATATTGACAACCGTGCGCTTCCTGTGAAAGAGGGGCTTTCTAATAAGAATTTCTCCTTCTCAAGCGCCGCAATTAGGTGACCAAACCTCTCCTTAGATGTAACTTTCTAGACATTGCCAATAATGTTATCTAATAATATTATTAAGATAATATGAATTATTGCTTCGATAATGAAAAATCTTTGTAATAATGACAATTATTGAAACAACAAAGAATATAAAATATCAACACAACAATTATTGAACCAATAAAATCTTCGAATAATAATTATCAGAACCATTATTGAGTAGTGCCTTCTTACATAAGAGTCAATAATTGGTGCAATACCGTTCTACCTCTTTGTGCAACAACGCGTATTCATGTTTTTAACCACGGGTATTCCAACGATTAAAACTGTGAATAACTACTACTGTGTTATTTTTAAACAACTTATATTTGTCGTTTTCTTCCTCCAATCGCTTTCCGTTATGGGGCCCACACATGGTCACGTACATCGTCGATTTAATATTCCCCGACGAAGCATTGAATATTCCACGACCAAACGAATATTCCCCGAAACAACAATGAATATTTTATAACCACTTGCTTATTTTGAAATATTTATGTATTTTACCCATAACTATCCACATTAATCACATCAACCCTTACTATTTCAAAATAATAATTAGAGGAAATTAAATTTCATTTATTAATTATTTGGGGTCTTACACAATCTCCCACACATGTATGCAATGATTACTAAGAGAGAGAATGAGTGGAGAATGTAGAGAAGAAAGGCACATGGCCGATTGAGTATGAGAGAAAAAGAGAGTGGGTTGGATAATTGATAAAAAAAAATCTATCTCATTTCTCTTTCATCTCTTTTATTCTTCCAAGTTAGCAAAGAACTAAAGATAGAGAGAGAGAGAGGGAGGCCATTTCGGCAGCTCCAAGAGAAGGGGGAGAGGGGATTTTAACTTTCATAAACCCAAGACTCATATCACATCTTTGAAGGAGAGAAAGAAAAACAAAGGTATAAAAATACTTTTCCTAAGTTTTTCTCTATTTTAGTTTATGGATTTGATTTAGGGGTTTTTGATTTGGTAGTTCAAACCCTAAGATCTATGTGATTTATATGATTTCAAGTATGGATCTACCCATAATGGGTGTTGATTTGGTTTGAATCAAAAAGAAAAGAAAAATAATTTTTCTAGTTTTGAAAACCCTAACTTTTAGGTGTTTTGAATGTTTACCGTTTTTGATCTAGACATTCTTTTCTCGATCCGTCTAAGAGTAGTGCTAGATATATGTGTTTACTAGTTAACCCAAGTGGTAGAACTCAAAAATCATGTTTCTAAAAGTCGTGGTGTTGATTTATGTGAAAACAGTCCCGTTTCTAGGAACTGTTTTGGATCAGTCCGTAGCAGGGGCATTTTCGTACCCTTTTTGTACTTTATAAATTCTGAAAACATTTGGGGTGTTAATATCAGTAGATATGCAGGTTGTGTAAAAATTTGAGAATTTTTGGCCTTACGGTTTGAGAGATATGGATTTTACGGTGAAGGACCCCAAAACTGTTTTTGGCCAAAAAGTTGCTGCCCAGATTTTTGTGAGGGCTGTTTTGGCCACTTAAACTGTGAAATAAATTCCGGCCTTTTGGGAAATAAAAAAATATGGTATTAAGTACCTCATGTCCAAAATTGAGCTAATTTCGACTTAAAATGACCGAGTTATGACCATTTCAATTTTTGTGATTTTCCGACAAAAACGGCTATAACCGGAGTTCTACAACTCCGATTGCCACGAAATTTAAACCGGAGTATCACGTTAACATGTGTAAGATTGTGTCAGAAGATGGGAATTTTTGGAGTTAAGCACAAGGTAGCTACTTTCTTAAGGAATTAACTAGAAATGATTTTTTTGAAAAATACTAAAGGAACTTGGAAAATTATGGAAAACAAATTTTGTGTATGAAATATATGTATATGTGTTTGACCAAAGGATAGAAAAATAATAAGTTGATTTGGTATTTTTCGTGAAAAAAAATAGTGATTTCAGGATACTGAAATGAAATCCGTCTTACTGAAATGGTATTTCGGTTTACTAAGATGTTATCTAATTTACTAGGATAACATATAAAAATGAATAACTTATAAGTACAAGTTATGATGTGATTAAAATAATATCAAAGTATAATAATAATATTAAGACTTAAACCTAATGTCTAATACTTAACTATATGTTATGACTAACCGAAAGATCTATTATAGGTTTTATATGTTGTATGAATCGATAGGATTATGTGTTATGTGTTATGTGTTTAGGTTATTCTATAACTTGAAGATTATCTTGTGATGATATTATTCTAATATTGGAGATCTGTATTATTAATATTAGGTCTTGATGAAGCTTATTATATTGCGTTACTGGTAATCAATTCGTTTAGGCAAGTTTGTTATTACTTAACTCTATTAAGAGTAGTTTCATTCGAGATATGCTTATGGTTAATCATTCTTTGATTGCCATGGATAATCGTACTCTATACATCTTGCATGTATCGTCGGTATGAAAGGCTGATCACCTTCATTACCAGTTGGTCCAGATATATTATTGTTCCTGTTCAATACTTGTTCAGTCAAAATTTTGTTCATGCTAATTCACAAATACATTGTGAAGGATAGCCAGTTTATTATTCAAACTCTTTTAATCATGATATATCTTTACATTGTTTTTAAACTTGCTGGGCAACTTTCATGCTCACCCTTGCTACATCATGATAAAACATTGCAGATAAGGTGAATACGGCCAGTTACAGGAAAAGAGAAATGCCAAGTTCAGCTTGGGATAGAATGTGCAGCTAATTTGTAAAAGTATGGTTGAAGAATAGTATTGTCATGTGTTAGATAGTTTATGATTGTGTATTAGTTAAGGTTACTCGATTTTGGGGAAATAGTGTGTAAAGTTTAATGTATAAACAATTTATGTTTATATCTTCTGCAAACAGTTATAGAATTAGCGAACCGGATCCGCGGCGATTCGGGGGCGCTACAAGATACGTGTTAACATCTTGGATAAGAAGGATCATATTCGACGCTCAAAGGTTATACCTTAAGAGTTAGAATTTGAAGTGAAGTCAAGGTATCCTCACCTGTTCGGCATACCAAGTACGTACGTAAATTTTGAGGGCAAAATTTCATAAGGAGGGGAGATTGTGAGACCCCAGATTTTATGAATAAAGATTTAATTTTCTTGAAATAATTTTTTTTATTATGGTGTTGATTTGATGTAATGTTATAGTTGTGGGTAATATTTACAAATTTTGCAAAGAAAGCAAGTGGTTATATAATATTCGATTGGTCGGGGAATATTCTTTTTTGTCGGGAATATCCGTGCGACCAGTACAATCATTAGTGGACCCCACAACGAAATTATTGTCGATTGAAAAACGACAAAAAAACTTTATGAAAATAACGGCGGAAGTTTTACCGTTAACTGTTGAAACACCCGGTGTTAAAAGTACAGTAATACGCGTGGTTGTATAGTAGTACACGATATTGATTATTGATGCTTATGTGAGAAGTCACTCAGTATTGTTCAATCGGGTATTCGGGACACTTTTCGTGTCGGAGTACTATTCACGAGTTACTATTCACGAGTTACTATTCATGAGTTACTATTTACAAGTTACTATTCACGGGGTACTATTGATCACCCGTAAAATATATTTCTTTTCGGTCCAAATCATTTTTGGGTACAATATTATTCCATGAGGATATGTGCTAATTTTTTAGACTGATGGTTGAAGATATAATAGTAAATCAATATGGACAGCTGGTGGAAGTTATAATAGTAAATCAATATGGATCGCTGGTTTAAAGTTTTAATAGTAAATCAGTATAGACCATTGTTTTAAGTTTTAATAGTAAACCAATTTGGATCGTCCGTTTAAACGTAAATCAATCTGGACCGTTCATAAGTTAGTTACTATGCAGTCCATTCTTCTATAATTAGAAGTTCATTCCTTCATTATTTCTTACGAATTCCCTGAAACTCTAGAGAGAGAATTATAAGAGAACTTATAGAAAAGTATTCTGCTACTTCCCTACTCTTAAATTCAGTTTCTTTTACGGTAAGGGGTATTATTTCTTTTGTATTCATGAAGAGAACTTCTATTATTCCATTATTTATTATTACATTGGAATAACTTTTGATCTGTGCTGCTACCCTATACTTTGTGAAATTCTTACATTATTTCATTCTTTATTATTCTGCCGGAATATCCTCATGCATGCGTTCTGCCGGGACCGGTTCCATTATTTATTATTCTGTTTAAATATCTTGTCTTTCATGCGTTCTGTGGGACTGGTTCCATTATTTATTATTCGCCGTAATATCCCATGCATGTGTTTTTGGGCGGACCGGTTCCATTCTTTATTATTACATTTGAATATCCTGTCATGCGTTTTCTTTTACGGACCGGGTTCCGTTATTTATTAATCTGTTGGAATAACCTGCCTGTGCGGTCTATCGCATGCATGGTGATTTCTTTTGTTATTCCATTCTTTATTTTACTCAGTTGGTTAAAACTTTGCCTTCTATACTCCATGAAATTAGTGGAATAGCCTTGATATTTGCGCTTCATCCAGTATCTTTTCATGGAAATATTCTTCTGAGTATTCTTGAATTTTACTCTACAAAGTAGTATCATGTTGACAATTTGAACGTTATCAGTTCCTAGATAAATTAATTCTTGAACTTGTTTTATTGAATTCTTATATCATTGTCATCATCCTCATGTTTATATTATGTTGAAAGTCATTTGTGGCCTGTAGTGCATAGATGGACTTGGTATGATTATGACCAGGGATTATTCGGTATAATCATAACTGTAATGTTACAAATAATGTGGAAAAAGTCCTCATTGGCCCGTAGTGCATTGATGGACAATTTTTGGTATGATTATGGCTATGAATTCTCTTTGGTCGTAGTGCAAAGATAAATTGTTTTATGGCATGATCAGGACTGTTGATGAAAACATGATTATCTTAAGCCGTAGTGCATGGATAATTCGTGGTCGTGATACTAAAGAATATCCTTGGTAGTAGTGTGGGGTGATTCGATGATGTGGATTATTTATTAAAATTTGAGTCCCAATGATTATTTATTAAAATTTGAGTCCCAAAGAATAAAAGTAATGAAAAACCTTTTAAATCATAGAAGATAGTAGATTTTATTCCCTACTTGACTCTTCTAATGGATTGCTTGTTCATTTGCAATTAAACTTTATAGTTATTATATTTTATCGCTTTAACACCATTGAAGGCTAATGATAAATTATTCTCGCATTATCTTAGTCATAATATTTCTTCTTGGGCTAGTTGAGCTCACCTTTCTTTCATTGTTCTCTTGAGAAATGAGAACGTAAATGGGGGACTAGTCGGGGAATAGAGTGATGGTCCTAGATGGTGCATTAGTAGTCCTCACTATTCTGTGAAATATTGTGATAATAATTGTAATGAGGACTCCTTTTGAGTTTGTATAATCTCTTGCAGACAATATTTGTATTCAAACTCACAGTTTATATTTTGTCGTATTGTACACGACAGTTGTATTATTAAGTTGTATTTGAATTCTGTAACATGTATCTGGCGACTCAAGATAGGTGATGTATACCTAATTTTGGGGGCGTCACACGCCCGGTGATTCTCCTCATACCGGGGGGCTCTACTAGTTTTACTTAGTTTACATTCGTTTGTAGTTTACATTATTTTTGACTCAGCTTACATTCTCAGTTACATTATTTTGTAGTTTATATTATTTTTGATGTATTGTAGTTTAAACCTTGTCATTACTTTGGTTTTGTTGCGGTTTGACATTTAGTTTAATTTAACTTAATAAGATGTTTGATATAGTTTAGTTTAGATTAATGGGATGTTTTTGACCTTTTTACTTCTCATTTAGTTGGTTTTTGACATATTATCAGCCTTGGTAATTGTAATTCATGTTATTTGTCATATTGTTAGCTTATGTATGTGTATGTGCTGATGGGAATACAGGTACATGTACAAGATGTGGGTTAAATCTCTGGATATTGCCAAAACAAATAAAATATTAAAAAAAACATTATTCTCGACATATTTCCGTCGAAAATAAGTCCTTCCCAGTTTGGCCATTTGACACGTGTCAGATATATTCTCGACGGAATAGTGATACGCTCGACGGACTTCCGTCGAGTTTAAGGAATCTGCAAATTTTGTCACGCTGCCACATGTCATGGTTATCATCGACCGAATAGCCTCGACTGAAGGTTTTTAGTCTGACATATATTAACTCCGATTGAATATTCAGTCGAGGATAAGTCCGTCGATGTTAAGTATCCCTGAATAAAAGATCGACGGACTTAATTTCGACCTGGTTATATACGACCGAATTTTCGACTGAATAGTCCATCGAAAATAAGGTTAACATCGACGGAATATGCTTATTACCGACGGAATATTCCGTCGAAAATAACCCTTTTTGTTGTAGTGAAAGTTCATACCGATGAAAACCCCTCAGACATGATGACAATCGCGACAAGCTGGAATTTTGCAAGAAACTGGTCGGCATGGATTCCAAGTGACGGGGTCATAGAGATTACCTCATCCAATGGGTTCGGAGGGGGAAATCGTTGGTCAAAGTCCTCACCCACTTTTTTTCCACCAACATGCTTTCATTTTTGTTCAACCACCCGGCCATTTGAAAATTCTGCCTCCCTCATTTACTTCCCCTCCCCTCCATTTTGCTATAAAAGGCAGCCAAACATAAGGGAAAGACACCAACACCAAAAATATATACTCCATTCGAGAGAGTTAGAAGAGAAAGAGTGAGAGAAAGGAAAGCTTCTTCTAAAGAGCTTTAGAAAAATAAAGAGAGAGAAAGATGGTTCAAATAAAATGGTATTTTTATTTGAGTTCCATCACATAGTTATTGTGGTGAAGTAATTTGGGTTTGTACTCAAATTAAAATATCTTTTTATTCTTTCATATTATTCTAGTGAATTGTTTAGAATTTTTCCCGTTATTTTTTCCTCTTAATTTTAGAGGGTTTTCCACGTAAAATCTTGGTGTCTCGTGGTTGGATATTTTCTACTCATTATTTCCTTCATGATTATTATTTTGATGGAACTGCAAATTTAAATCTGTTTGACATGTGCTGATAATTGTTTCCGTCTAATTTATCAAAGACAACAATATTTGGATAGTGATTTTTTTCCCAACAAAATAATACAAATTGTGCATTTTATTTTCTAGCTAAAAATATAGGGTTCATTTAATTTAAAACAAAATTTAAGGTACAAATCAATTTTAGATATAAAATATAGGATACAAATTGAAATTTAGTCTAATGTTTAATGTACTTTTTCTCATGATCTGTCGTCCAACTTTCTTCCTTTTATTTTCTCATGTTTTTCCATTCCCATTTCACATCACATGTTACACATTATGAATTCCCACACCATAATTGCCATGTATTCTTTTCTTGAAGAAATAATTGCCATATATAGTATGTCTGGCAACTCATGGGGCACAACTGTCACTTACAAGCTTTTATCCTTTCACATGTTCCGCGTTGTGAAAGGCCAAGCAATAATTACCGTAATACCTTCGCTCCTAAAATATTTTTGTTTAAAATTTTTACACATGGATTAAAAAGTCATTTAATATTATTATTTAACAATTATAATTTATTTTAAATTTCATCACTACCACTTTATGGTAAGTTGAAAACTATTTATACAAAGAAGAAATTTTTTTGAGATAATGAGAGAAGGTATGACTGATATAGGATAATAAATAATTTATTCTTCTAAAATATTATAAACGATAAATAAATTAAAACAATTTTTTTTTTCTAAAATCACAATTTTTTAAGAACGAATTGATTAATATTTTATAACTCTCGGGTCACAAGGACCACAACTGTCATCGTTCCAGGCATTATTGTTTCACTATTGGACGGTACTTCATCCATTCTTTTTATGTTTTTTTTATTTTAGAGAATTTATTTTCTTTTTAATTCAGTTTTAACTTTAAAGAAAATAATATTCAATTTTTTTATATTATTCTTAAATATTATGTATAAATGTATTTTCTCCTACCTTTTCAACTAATTTAGTCCAATAAAATAATTTAGTTCTTTTCTCTCTCATCTTTAATTTGAATAAATTTTAATAGGTTAATATTGACATTTTATATTCAAATTAATTATTAGATGTATTTACATATGTGCTTACTCTTTTAAAATGTCAATTAAAAAGAAAGAGAGGGTGTAGCTTGCACTTGTTATCCTTCATAGACATTCGTATTCATATATCTATGCAGATGCAGTTGTGGAATCAACTATCAAACATTCCCTCAGCTATATATACGTATATATTTTCGAAATTAAAACATTTAAGTCAATTTTTAAACTTAATAAATAATTGAATATATTTTATTTCATTAAAAAGTTGGATATAGGTTGTTGTAACACGAAAATTAAGGATTAAACTTGGTGTTGGGGTATGATTATTTGGGTCATGGTTCATGTAGAGAAATACTCTCCACGTAGGAGATTGGGCCCGATAGATTCGGTGGGCCATAGTCCACGTGGAGGAAGTCTCCCCACGTACACTACTACAAAACCGTAAATAGATAACACGGAAAAAACGTTGTGGTTTCAATCAAAAAAACGTCGTGGTTAATGGTGTTATCTATTTGACACCATTACACAACATTTTTAAAACGTTGTAGTTAGACACATTATACAACGTTTTTTAAGAAAAAACCGTTGTAGATTTATTTTCCATAAATTAGCAGATACTTAAAAACGTTGTAGAATGTATGATTCCACAATGTTTTATGGCTAAAAATGTTGTAGTTTAATATATCAGACAACGTTTAGGCACATTTACACAACGTTTTTAAAATGTTGTAGATTAAAAAAAAGGAAAAAAAAGTTGTGGTTCACCTACATTACCAATGCACCTGCAATATGCTAATGCCATGATATATAGCTAAAAGGTCTAAATTCTCATTTAAATTTAAAGTCAAAATGTATCAACTATTCAAAATACATCCCAACAATATCATTCGTTTACAATTTCAAATTATTACATCCACAAAATATATACCAAACTGTTAATTCCCGGATGCACAATAGTTATCTAGAAGGGGGATTGAATAGATATTTAAAAATCTTTTCGTTTTAACTTGTTAGTAGATAATGATTAAAACTTTAGCGGAATTAATATTAGTTTTAATCTCCCTTAAGATAATGAGTTTATGAGAGTGAGACAAATATAGCAGTTATAGCAAGAATGTAAGAGACACAGTCGTTTTAAGTGGTTCAGAGTACTTAAAGCTCCTAGTCCACTCTTCCACTCCTTGAGTAGAAAATTCACTAAGGATGTCTTTTACACTTTCTGAATCACTTAGATTTCTTCTGACCGGTGAGCCTAGAACTTCTTAGTTCACTCTTGAACTCTTCAAGTCCAAAGAGACTTGGCTCTTTTACAGTTCACTTAGAACTCTTCAAGTCCTTCTGACTTGGAACTTTTTCTTCAGTTGATTGGTAGATGTTGAGTTGTTGATGGTTGCTACTTAGTTGTTGTTTAAGCATTTGTTCGAAAGAATTGAGTAGCTGAGCAAGCTTTTCTTTTTCTCAGATCGTAGAGTTGAGCTTTGAGAGTTCTTGTACGTTTTTGTTCAATGCTTGCATTATTCTCTCATATGCTTGACTTGCATATATGTGATCTTGAAAACTATCCGTTGGATCCATCCGTTGAAGCATTAAATGCGTTTGAAATTTCTGTTCTTTGATGGAGACTTTTATGCACATCTTCTGAATTGCATTCTGGCCCACTGACACAACAGACAGCTTTCTCACCTAACACCTGAAAAAGTGTTTTTCCCCTACTAATGGTACATTCCTTAGCCTCCCCCTCAACTTGATCATCTTCTTGTACGATCAATAGCTCCCCCTCAACTGAAGCACCTTCTAGGATGGGAGCTTCAGGCATCTCCTCCTCAGCAGGTGTATTCTCTATCATCAGAGCTTTAGGTGTCTCCCCCTCAGTTTGAGCTTTGACTTTTTGGCTTTCATTTGCTGGTTCCTTTTCAGCAGCCAATTCTTTGTCTTCCCTTTTTAGTACTTCTTCATTGACAAGACTATATTTCTTGACCAGTTTTCTTCTTGATTTTCTAGGATGAGCCACAGCCTCAGGAATTTCTTGAACTTTAGTTTTGTCCTGCTGATCAGCCAGAATGTTTGATTCAGTTGCTTCCTTACTTGATGTGTTTGGTCTTGTCTCTGCGATCAGTAGAGACTCTGCGATCGAAGAGATAGATGGCCTTTTGGGTTTGTGGCTGATCTTATTATTCTTCAGTAGCTGAGATATGGTAGCTCTATCTTCTTCTACCTCAGTCTGCTGTTGCTTCTTTCTTAGGATCATTAGAATCTCAATGTCAGAGGACTCTACAGGTTTATCAGTTGTGGATCCCTGGGGTTCTTCTGCTATTCTGGCCTTTAACTTTCTCTTGCCCTTGCTCTTTCTGATCAGGGTAGTGGGTTCTTCTTTATTTGTTTCTTTTTCTTCTCCTTCAGTTTCTCTAACAACTGACATATTTCCTGGCACTCCTAATTCCTTTATTTCATCAGTTCTTCCACTTGATTCAGACATCATCCGCATATTTTTAGCTGGATTCCTTTTTTCAGTTTTCGAATAGTTGTTGGGTCATTCGCCAGTTATGATTAATGGCTTCTCCTTCTCATCCTCAATCTTGTCACCCAAAGCAGCTTGTAGGATGATGCTTATAAATCACCCGTAGAGCATCTTTTAAGAGCTCTTTGTCTTCTTTGAGCTGATTAACCACTTCCCAATCCATTCAAGCAATAGAGCCCTATAGTTAAGTTGTATTTCATAACATATGGAAGTCATGAGCTCAAGTTGCACCTCATTTACAGAGTCATGACCAGAGCTCTTGCAACATATACATTTTCCAACAATATCAACTAGAAATTCATACCTCTGTGGAACATCCTTCTTCTTGTATCCTTTGACAAAGGGTGATTTCTTGTGATGCATCTTTTTGAGTCCTTTATGGAAGTCTATGCCATCTATGTACGGATACCCTTCAGGTTTGAGACCTAGGGCTAGATTGATGTCCTCAGCTTTTAGTCTGATTTCTACGTTCCTGACTTTCGCAGTGACGGTGTTGTTTCAAATACACCATTATTATAGAATTCTTTTACCAGCTTCGAGTAGATCAATGTGTCTGTACCCAAAGCTTCTTCGAGACCTGCCTTCTTCAGTAACGACAAAGTCTTGTGAAATTTGGGTTCAAATTGTTTTAAACTCACAAAGCAGCGAGTCAGGCCAGGAGATAACACTGAAAGCTGCCATTGATTTTCTTGCAAGAAGTGTGATTGACTGAACTTTCTTCTGATTTAGGATTTCTGTTTTAAGAGAGGATGAGAGAGATAATTTTTTAAACTTCTGATTTCAAAAAGACAATTTCAATTTTTACTTGTAGCTTCTCTCTCCATTTTTCTTAGTGGGACAGGTGTCGAATTCTGCTTGGCTCTACGAATTTGACTGAGGAGAATTGTACTAAATTTCCCTTAACTCCTTCTGAGCTGACATATTTTTCAGGAGGACTACGATCGTTGAGATGGTCCTTGGAATCGTCGAGTCTGTTCTACAATCACTGATTCTGTTCAGCAGTCGTCGTGTCTGAGTTGTAATCGTAGAGTTTAAACCGCGATCGTTGAGTCTGACCGAGTCCTTGTGATGAACTTTTGACTTAGCATTCCTCTTGGTTCAAGATAACTCAGGAAGAGCCAACCTCATAAAGTGAATCAAGGGTTAGGTTTGTTCCTGAGGTTCTTGATTGGAGAGATTGCTTTGTTTTGAATTTCAACATCACAAGATGCTCCTTTGCTTTGATGGAACTCTGCTATCCTTGAGTCTACACCACGATCGTTGAGTCTTCACTGCGATCGTTGTCATTTTATGACACTTCGACTTTACGACCGTGGACTTCCCTTGATCATGTCTACGATTTCAACCATAGCCTTTGTCTCTGTATAGTTAGAACATACTAGAGCATATAATTCATGGTTGTAAATTAAGCATTCCTAGCTCACTTATTAACTTGTTAAACCTGGATTCATCTAGAGGTTTTGTAAAGACATCAGCAAGTTGATTTTCAGTAGGGATATATTGTAAGGATATAATTCCATTTTTCACATGATCCCTAATGAAGTGATACCTTATTTCTATATGATTAGTCCTAAAATGCATAACAGGATTATAAGTTATTTCTATGGAACTTGTGTTATCACAGTAAATGGGAATGGATTTGAAATCAAATCCATAATCAGCTAGCTGATTTTTCATCCATAGGATCCGAGCACGAAGAATCGCCAACAACAATGTATTCAAACCTGCAGTTGAAGTGAATCTTTGAGTTTTGCTTCTTGCTAAACTAGGACACTAGTCTGTTTCCTAGAAATTGACAGGTGCCACTAGTACTCTTTCTATCTATTTTACAGACTACAAAATCAGCATCTATGTATCCTGTTAGTTCAAATGAGGACTCCTTGGGATACCAAAGCCCCAAGTGAGGTGTACCCTTGAGGTACCTGAAAATCCTTTTTACAGTAGTTAAATGTGATTCTTTAGGATTAGCCTGAAATCTAACACATTTGCATGTTGCAAACATTATGTCTGGTCTACTGGCAGTTAGATATAAAAGAGAGCCTATCATACCTCTGTATTAAGTTATATCAATACTTTTACCATTTTCATCTTTATCGAGCTTAGTTGCAGGAGCAATTGGGATTTTCATGGGAGAAGCTGACTCCATGCCATACTTCTTAAGCTGACTCCTCTTTGATGTACTTGGCTTGGTTTATGAATATTCTTTCATCAGTCTGCTTTACTTGTAGTCCAAGGAAGAAGTTCAGCTCACCCATCATGCTCATTTCAAATTTGCTCTGCATAAGCTTGGAGAATCTCTTACATAGCTTTTTATCAGTAGAACCAAAAATAATATCATCAACATATATTTGAACCAAAAAGAATTTGTCTTTATGCTTTCTAAGGAATAATGTGGTATCTAATCTACCTCTAGTGAATCCATTTTCAATAAGGAAGTTAGTCAGTGTTTCATACCATGCTCTAGGTGCTTGTTTAAGACCATATAAGGCTTTGTCTAATCTGTAAACATAATTAGAAAGAGATGGATTGATGAAACCTGGAGGTTGCTCTACATAGACTTCTTCTTGAAATTCTCCGTTCAGGAATGCACTTTTGACATCCATCTGGAAGACCTTGAACTTCATGTGAGCAGCAAAGGCAAGAAAGATTCTGATGGCTTCTAGTCTTGCAACAGGTGCATGTCTCATCGTAGTCAATGCCTTCTTCCTGAGAGTAGCCCTTGGCCACTAATCTTGCCTTGTTCCTGGTTATTACTCCATCTTCATCCATCTTGTTTCTGAAGACTCATTTGGTTCCAATGACAGGATGACTCTTTGGTCTTGGTACCAATCTACATACCTTATTTCTTTCAAATTGGTTGAGTTCTTCCTACATGGCTTCCATCCAGCTGGAGTCTTCCATAACATCCTCTATCTTCTTTGGTTCCATTTGTGACAGGAAGCTTAGGTAAAAGCATTCATTCTGGGTGGCAGCTCTTGTTTTGACCCATGCACTTGGATCTCCAATGATTAGATCTTGAGTGTGATCTCTTGTCCATCTGTTTCTGGTTGGGACATCTGTCCTGATACCTTCTTGTCTAAAATCTTCAAGATCTATTTCTTCTTCTCGGTGAGGAGGTTCGTTGTCTTGCATAGGCCTCTCTACGATCTCATTTTCTTGCTCAACAATTTCACTGTCTGGCACTACGATCGTAGTGTTGAGCTCGACGACTTCATTCGTAGTGTCTGCATTGTCGGTCCTAGTGTCTTAAAGCACTGTTTTGTCTAAGTCTGTTTCATCAAAGATGATGTGAATCGAGACTTCAACATTCAGCGTCTTTGTTGAACACTCTGTAGGCCTTACTGTCTGTGGCATATCCAAGAAAGATTCCTTCGTCTGACTTGGGTTGAAATTTTGTCAAGTACTTCTTTCTATTGTTGAGAATGTAGCATGCACAGCCGAATACATGAAAGTAGCTGAAACTTGGTTTTCTTCCTTTCCACAGTTCGTAGGGTGTTTTCTTGATCGTAGAGTGTATCAGTGATCTGATCTGCGTGTAGCACGCGGTGTTGACAGCTTCTGCCCTGAAATATTCAGGCAGATGGGCTGCTTTTAGTAGAGTTCTTCCAGCCTCTATCAAAGTTCTATTCTTTTTTTCAACTACTCCATTGTGTTGAGGAGTTCGTGGAGCTGAGAAGTTATGACTGATGCCATTGTCTGTGCAGAATTGGTCCATTTCTGAGAAGTCAAATTCTCTTCCTTGATCACTCCTTATGGCCTTGATTTTCTCTCCTTTCTCATTCATTACCAGCCGGAACATCTTGATCAGTTGGGAGCTTGTTTCATCCTTTGAGGTTAAAAAAAATTCTCATGTGAATATGGTGTAGTCGTCGACTATAACTAGTGAGTACCTTTTCCCTCCAAGACTTGTTGTTGGAATTGGCCCAAATAGATCCATGTGAAGCAATTGCAAGGGCTTGTCGATTGAGTTGGCATTTTTGCTCTTAAATGAGCTTCTGGTTTGCTTTCCAAGCTGACAGGCATTGCATGGCCTTTCTTCAACGAAGTTAAATTTGGGTAGGCCTGCAACGAGATCTTTTGATGCTAGTTTGGACATGCTTTTGAAGTTTAAGTGGGACAACCGTCTATGCCATAGCCAGCTCATTTCTTCAGATGCTTTTGCCAGAAAGCATATTGTCTCGTCTGAGCTTAGTTGTCCAAGATTCATTGTGAAGACATTTCCTTCTCTTGTCCCGGTTAGCTTTATAGCTGATGTCTTCAAATCTCTGACTTGACACTAGTTTTTGAGGAATGTTACTTGATAACCCTTGTCAAAGAGTTGGTTGATGCTTAGAAGGTTGTGTTGGAAACCTTCCACATACGCCACTTTGCTGAAAGATACTGCACCATTACCAACTGAGCCATATCCCCTTGTCTTGCCCGAGCCATTGTCTCCAAAGATGACAGAGGGACCCTCCTTCTCGATGTAGTTAGACAGAAGGGCTTTGTTACCAGTAATGTGTCTTGAGCATCCACTGTCCAGATACCAGGTTGTGATCGTGGAGCTCTTTTCCTGTCATAACATTGAACCTTTATTTTAGTACCCATATTTGCATGGGTCCTATTTTGTTAGTACCCTTGGGGACCCAAATCTGTCTGATCTTGGGTCTCACATGCATGGAATTATAATAGCATCTTGTAGTCTTGTGACCTACTTTATTGCACACAAAACACTCAGTATGGTGCATGCCTGTGTGTGTGTGAGAGTTCATTCTCCATTTGGACTTTTGTGGTTCTTGAGTCATTCTTCTGTTAAACTGATTTTTCTTCTTCCACATGTCCTTTGGTCTTATGAAATGTGAGGTGTGCATCTTACCTCTACTGTACCTTCCCAGTTAGTTCGTAGAGTTGGTTTTATTTAACTCTACGATCCTTAGAGGTTGGTGAGTAGAGGATGGATTACTTTTCTCTTTTCTAAAGCCCAGGCCAGCATGAGATCCTTTGCTCCTTGGAGTATGGATGGAAACAGTAGAACAAGGTTGGGCTGGTTCTTCCTTCTGTGAGGATTTCACAAAGGTAATGCTTCTACTAAAACTTGAGGCATTACTAGTGCCAGTTTCCTTTTTCTTTTCCACACATGGCTTTGAAGTGGATTCCCCAAAGCCTAGGCATGTTCTGTCAAATGCACTTCTCTGACTAGAGAGCAGGGAGTCCATGGATGATGAGGATTTATTCCATGTAGAGATAGTCTTTTCTAGTTCTTCAATTTTAGAGGTTAGATTAGACTCTCTTTGTACATTGAGTTCATTTGTCTATTTTAAGATCTCATTCTCAGCCTCAAGCTTGGAGAGAAGGTTAGTACTTAGAAGAGATGTTTCAAGCTCTTCTTGAACTTTCTTTTTCTCCTCTTGAAGAAGTGAATGATCCTTAGACAGAACTCTGAACCACTTCATGTATTGATGTAGATCAGTTGTTATGCCTTGCAGTGCAGTTCTCAAATCATTAATGTCTACATCAGGAGATTTTAAGTCAAATACCTCATCGAGACTTACTTCATGTATGTTAGAGTTTAGTTTGTCCTTTGCATGTTTGGCCATTAGGCACAGATTAGCCATTTGTGGTTCTTCATCATCTCTAGAATCAGGATTGGAGTCATTGTCTGAATCAGTCCATGATCCTCCAGCTACCAGGCCTTTGTCTCTCTTCTGAGGCCTTTTGTTGCCTTTGTAATCCTTCTTTGCATGTGATTTCTTCTTTAGTTCTTCTCTGAGAGGTTTGTTACAGTTGGCAATGAAGTGGCCAGGCTTCTTGCAGTTGTAGCATAGATCATTCAGTTGCTCCTGGCTGCTGTAGTTGCTGACTTTCTTTGGCTTACTGGTTTTTCCTTGTCGCATGAACCTTCTTAGTCTTTTTACTAGCATAGCAAAGTCTTCATCATCGTCTTCGCCATAGTCAGAGTCAATCTTAGTGTTGACCTTGGATGCACTTTCAGTTGCTTTGATAGCAACACCCTTATCCTTCTTTCTTCCTTCTGATAGGTTTCAGCTCGTTGAGTCAGCTCCAGTTCGTATGTCAGAAGATTGCCATATAGTTGTTGAACTATCATCTCATGAAGATTCTTTGACTCTCTAATAGCAGTGGTTTTGGCATCCCATCTGCTTGGTAAGGCTCTCATGAACTTTATGATTAGATCTTTGTTTGGGTAGATCTTTCCATATGCTCGTAGAGAGTTGAGTAGAATGTTGAATCTCTCATAGGTGGCAGTGACGTTCTCTCCTTGAACTTGTGCGGACATTTCATATTGTTGTGTTAAGAGAGATTGTTTGTTTTCTCTTATTTCTTCCGTTCCTTCGTGCATGATGAGTAGTTCTTCTCAAACCTCCTTTGTTGTTTTGCTATTGACTACATTTTAAAATAGATCGTCTTCTAAGGATTGAAACAAAATGTTCTTGGCCTTCTTATCGAGTTGGACAGCTCTCTTCTCGTTGTCAGTCCACTCTTCTTTGACTTTGATTTGTATTCTGTTTGGATCATCTGTGGTTGGTGCAAGCTTTGTTGGAACATAGGGCCCATTCTGAACAGTCTCAAATAGATCTTCATCTATTGAGTCCATGTATGCTTGCGTCCTAAATTTCCAGTTTGCAAATTTATCTTTGTTGCACATTGGTGGCTTGTTGCCTCCTCCAGTTCTTGATTCACTTGGTAAGTGTGCCATTGGATATACTAAAGCTTTGTAGGCTGTATAATAGAACCTGCTTTGATACCAATTGTTAGTTCCCGGAGGCACAATAGTTATCTAGAAGGGGGGGGGGGGGTTGATTAGATATTTAAAAATCTTTTCGTTTTACCTTGTTAGTAGATAATGATTAAAACTTTAGCAGAATTAATATTAGTTTTAATCTCCCTTAAGATATTGAGTTTATGAGAGTGAGGCTGATATAGCAGTTATAGCAGATATAGCAATTATAGCAAGAATGTAAGAGACACAGTCGTTTTAAGTGGTTCAGAGCACTTAAAGCTCCTAGTCCACTCTTCTACTCCTCGAGTAGGAAATCCACAAAAGATATCTTTTACACTTTCTAAATCACTTAGATTCCTTCTAGACCAGCAGTCTAGGAACTTCTTAGTTCACTCTTGAACTCTTCAAGTCCAGCAGACTTGGCTCTTTTACAATTCACTTAGAACTCTTCAGGTCCTTCTGACTTGGAACTTTTTCTTTAGTTGATTGGTAGATGTTGAGTTCTTGATGGTTGCTACTCAGTTGTTGTTTAAGCACTTGTTGAAAAAAATCGAGTAGGCGAAAGCAAGCTTTTCTTTTTCTCAGATCGTAGAGTTGAGCTTTGAGAGTTCTTGTACGTTTTTGTTCAATGCTTGCATTATTCTCTCATCTAATTGATTTGCATATATGTGATCTTGAAAACTATCCGTTGGATCCATCCGTTGAAGCATTAAATGCGTTTGACATTTTGTTCTTTGATGGAGACTTTTACGCACATCTTCCGAATTGCATTACGCCCACCGACCACAGTGATGGTTTCTCACCTAACACCTGAAAATGTGTTTTTCCCCTTACCAATGGTACTTTCCTTAGCTTCCTCAATACGCTTCTTTGTTGAATACTAAGGATATCTTTTATGCCTTTGGGACTGATGAGTACTACAACGTATAGAACCCATTCCACATTTGTTGGAGTTTGTCTTCACACAAAACGTGAGGCTTGATGCTTCTGACACAAGACAGGTGATACTCTACGATTCAGATCGTGGTGACTTGTCGCCTTGATGCTTGGTCTGATGCTATCAGTAGAGAGCACTACGATTTCTCTTAAATACTTGCATACTACGATCTTTGCTTGCTTGAGTTTTAAACTCTACGTTTCTGAGAGCATACTACGATCTCTGAGTTGGCTCGGCAAACGTTGGGACCACTCTACGATTTCCGAAGAGGCCCTTCAAGGCAGGCACACTACAATTCTTGAAGCTCTATGTTTTTGCCTTGACTTCTGCAATCTTGATCAGATTGATACACTACGAATTCTTCGAAGCCTATCTATTACATCTCAAGATCAACCTAACAGCTTTGATCTCTCTATCTATACATTCATTTACAGAATGATACACACTAAGAGTTTAGATCAACCTAACAAATTTGATCTATCATTAAGTCCTTGTACATATATTCCTTGAAGGACTTTACAAATAATCATGAGCATTTATATTTAAACATCAAATCAACATATGCATTCTCACAACACAAACTATCCATATATACATCTCAAATTAACATTTCAATATAACAAAATATATACCAATCTGATCCCATGCTTACATAGCTCATAGTTGTAACTAACCAAATATGCTCAAGGGGCCTATTTGGTTCGAAGAATCTAGACCATGATCAACATTTCTCATACCTGTAACCCATTTCCTGACCAAGGGGAAATAAATATACAAAGTTCAGAATTTTATTCACAGTAGCTTGCTTGAACAAAAAACAGTCTTTAGGCATGCAGAAAATTTTGCACCACCAAATTATAGCCTAATGGTCAAAACACCAAAGCCAGGTTTCTAAATATGCTATTATTCGAAAATCAAAAGTTGGGTCATAAGGTTCCAAATTATATCTTAATGTTTAATTATCAATAAATAATGTTAAACAAAAGATTTAGTTTACCTTCCAATAATTGTGATGCTTGAATCCATTAGAATTGTCAGCCTTTTTTCAGTTTTCATGAACTCGCTGTAACAAAAACAAGGGGAATATATAAATATACCAATGAAATGTAAAAATTCACTGCAGTAGTCACAAGATAACATTAGAATCTGGCAGCAAGCTATTTCTGAAGTATAATTTAAGCCAAGACAGAAAAAAATACTAAAAATGATCCTACAGTCACAAACAAGTACATTTTAGAATATGAATTCCTCATTGCAAAAGCAGGCTCTAACTTGGGTAAATTAAAAAATATCACTAGTTAGAAGTAAAGGAAACCGCTCCTGATAAAATCTGTGATACTGATACACATGACTGCTGCTACCATGTTTCACTATGATAGTGTCTAAAATTTGATACTCGTACTTCAGTAATCGAACAACCAATTCTTGATAAGAAAATCTAATAATCTATAAACAACTAATAGAAAAATTAATTATTGTTATTGAAGAAGATAGATAGCAATATTATGTTGCATTACTACTGCTAAAGATGTGAAGAGTCTGTTATGTCTTAACTGCAAATGAAAGACTAAGATAGTGGATTCACTCCCTAGGGTCATCACCATTTTGTTCAGCTACAATTTCACACAAGAGAAGCCCATCTACAACAACTCCCTGACAACTGCATAGGCACATAGTTGCAGCCAAAGCATCAAACGAGCAATTGTATCAACAAAGCTTTTCAGCCAGAATAAGAAAACTAGGAGTAATAGCAGCATCAGCAGGCCAACATACAACAGCAGCAGGCCAACCACGTGCATCATAATTCAGAGCATACCACATGCAGTAGAGGCAGACAAATCAGCCAAAGCCAGCAGCAAACCAGGCCCTGCCCAAACACCCAAAGAAACCCGCTCTACTGCAGCATTGAAACGGCCCAACCCAAACAGCCACAACACAGTGCACCTAAAGGCCTAACCCAATCGACAGAAATATAAATCTTCTCACTACAGTAGAGCAAGACATTCGCAATGACAAACAAAACCTAACTGCTAACTCCACATTAAATGACCACACTAAACCATACATGCTATTAAGTGCAAAGACTTTAATTGCAATTCACACATGCAGAATGATTAGAGCTGTAAAATACCTTTGCAAATTTTCCGCTAGAAATCGAAAGAGCTACTTTCCAAAAAACTGGTACATGATGAATAAGCACTGGAGTTAATCTGCGGATATACTTTCCTCTAAGAGCATCAACTTCTTCACTTGAAAATCATAGTAAACTCAATGAAAATTTGCTAAATTATAAAAATGGGTATAGTGCATTTACAAATTTGATCACCTTTATATTTCGATAATGCCATACAGGATCCATCTCAGGTTCGAGCTCCAACAAGAGCCTCACAATGTTCTCAAGCTACATGAGGCACCAGACAAAAGTTCAATTTCCTCAATAAAAATATTGGTAAATGAATTTTCCACTAAAACTTGTACAAAAATAGAAAAAGAAATTAAGTACCAACAAATATTTTTGGATAATTTTAAAATATTATAGGTGACTAACATAAGACAATAAATCAGCAACTAAATCAAGGTGGCACTGAGGTTGTGAAGTTACTAAAAACCAAAAAGATGTTCCCATGAACGTGAGAAGTAAATATTATTTTCCAAACCACGTTAGGAATAAGGTTTACGTTTGCAATACAGTTGGAAACTATACATAAGCATATAAGTCCAATTTAGAGCTGGTTCAAGAGACTCACACAAACACATACTTCCAACAGACTGTATTAGGTGCATAAAAACATCTACATGTGCGCATATAAAGAATTTGAAATTTAGTAGGATGTGCCCAACAAATTGCATTTAAAGAACATAAATGTAAAACCCCAACTTTTTGAATAAAGATGAATTTTCTATAAATATTATTTTTGAATATTATGGAGTGAAATTGATATAATGTTATAGTTGTGGGTAATATTTATAAATTTTGCAAAAATCATGAAGTTGTTATATAATATTTGATTGGTGGGGGAATATTCGTTTTAACGGGGAATATTCGTGCAAACTGAACAATCATTGGTGGACCCTACAACGGAATTATTGTCGATTGAGAAAAGGACAAAAATACTTTATGAAAATAACTACGGAAGTTTTACCGTTAACTATTGAAACACCCCAAATGTTAAAAAATACGATGTCTGGCGTGGTTGCATAGTAGCACAAGATTGATTATTGATGCTTACGTGATAAGTCACTCGGTTTTGTTGGTATTATTAATGTAATAATACTGTAAAATCTTTTATAAAATGTAATACTTTTATAAAGTTATTCTATAAATAGAATATATTATATTCTATTATGCATAAATGTCAGATATAGTGTTTTTCATAGTAAAATCTTTTTTATATAAAAGCGAGAATACTTTTATAAAGTTATCTTTTTATTAGACAAAAATTAGAATATATTATATTTTATTATGCATAGTGTTTGCATAGTGCTCGCGATAGTGTTTGCATAGTAAAATCTTTTATAAAGTTATTCATTTTATTAGATTATAAATAGAATATATTATATTTTATTTAAAAGATTTTACTTTAAATATGCACTTCAGATTAAAGTAAATCAATCTGACCGCTTCATGAGTTAGTTACTATGCAGTCCATTTTTCTATAAATAGAAGCTCATTCCTTCATTATTTTCTTACTTAATTCAATTTGAAACTCTCTGAGAGATAAACTATAGAGAGAAAGAAGAAAGTATTATGCTACTTCATTACTTATATATCCAAAGATTTTCTTCTTCTTAAGGTAGGGAATATTATTTGTTGTACTCTCGTAAGGGGTGTTATTCTTTTGTATTCATGAAGAGAACTTATGTTATTCCATTCTTTATTATTACATTGGAATAACTTTTGTATCTGCTGGCTACCCTATACTTGGTGACATTCTTCTATTATTCCGCCTTTATTATTATGTTGGAATATCCTGTACATGCATTTTACGCCGGACTGATTCCGCCTTTATTATTTTGTTAGAATATCTTGTCTGCATGCGTTTTACTGTGGGACTGAGTTTCGCTTTTATTATTATTACATTGGAATATCCTGCATGCATGCATTTCGCCGCTGACTGATTCCATCCTTATTAGTATTCATTTGAATACTGTCTTATCTGAATCTGCGCATGCATGGTGATTTATCGCTGCTATTTCATTCTTTATTATTACATTGGAACATCCCGTTGGGTCGCTTAATTTCGCATGACCTAGTTCCGTTATTTAGTATTCTATTGGAATAACCTGTCTATGAAAAGTACCGCATGCATGGTGAGTTCTTTTGTAATTCCATTCTTTATTATACTCAGTTGGTTAAAGTTTTGACTTCTATACTCCATGAAATTAGTGGAATATCCTTGATATTTGCACTTCAACTAGTCTCTTTTCATGGAAATATTCTTCTGAGCATTCTTGAATTTTACTCTACAAAGCAGTATCATGTTGACAATTTGGACATTATTAGTTCTTGGATAAATTAATTCTTGAACTTGTTTTATTGAATTCTTATATCATTGTCATCATCCTCATGTTTATATTTTTTTGAAAGTTATATGTGGCCTGTAGTGCATAGATGGACTTGGTATGATTATGACCAGGGATTATTCATTGTAATCATGACCGTAATGTTACAAATGATGTGGTAAAAGTCCTCATTGGCCCGTAGTGCATTGATGGACAGTTGTTGGCATGATCATGACCATTAATGAATACACAAATATTATTGGCCCGTAGTGCATGGATAATTGTGATCGTGATACTAAAGAATATCCTTGCCAGTAGTAGTGTAAGGTGATTCGATGATGTGGATTATTTATTAAAATTTAGTCTCGTGATAAAAGTCATGAAAAACCTTTAAAATCATAGAAGATAGTAGATTTTATTCTCTACTTGACTCTTCTAATGGATTGCTTATTCATTTGCAATTAAACTTGATGTTTGTTATATTTTATCGGTTTAATAATGTTGAAGGCTAATGATAATTTATTCTCGCATTATCTTAGTCATAATATTTCTTCTTTGGGCTAGTTGAGCTCACCCTTTCTTTCACTTTGTTCTCTTGAGAAATGAGAACGTGGTAGGGGACGAGTCGGGGAGCGGAGTGATGGTCCTGGATGATAGTATTAGCTAGTAGTCCTCACTATTCTATTAAATAGTGTGACAATAAATGTAATGAGGACTTATTCTGAGAGTGGATATTATCTAGAAGACAATATTTGTATTAAAACTCACAGCTTTCTTGTTGTATATTAAAGATTGTATTTGTATTACATACCATGTATTTGGCAACTCGTAATAGGTGATGTATACCTATTTTGGGGGCGTCCACATTGGTATCAAAGCTTAGGGATATGATCCTCAGCTAAGATGTGAGACTAGAACTAGGAGGGAGAGACGGGGAATTCCTTCGCTAGTATGACCTACCTAAGTTTATTTAGTATTTAATTGGTCGGTCAAAGTATAGGGATAATATGCTATATGTTAATTAACCTTTGTTTTGTGGCAGTATCTGAAAATGACATCCGAGATTGTTGAGAATAGCAATGGAGCACAAGAGACCGTTGAGTCTCAACATATCAATAATAAGGAGAATGTGCATCAGGAAGGAGACAATCCTCATGCAAACAACAACACTGACCAAATGATGAATGATGGATTGTTCAGAGGCTTTATGCAATTCATGCAACATCAGGCGAGAGCGGCTCCTGTACAAAATGTAGGTGGAAACACTGGAAACTCTCGACATGATCCAACGCTAAATGAGTTCAAGGAGCTGGGACCACCAGAGTTTATTGGAGAGCCAAAACCACTTAAGGCGGAAGCATGGATAAAGTAGATCACCAAGATATTTGATGTCGTGGGATGCTCCGAGGAGCAAAAGGTCCCCTTCGCCACCTTCATGTTGCGTGAAGTGGACGATTACTGGTGGGAATCTGTAAAACGTACCCAGCCTGACGCACTTAAGATGTCTTGGGAGAAGTTCCAAGAGCTATTCAACGATAAGTACTTTTCCGAGAGTATTCATCACATGAAAGAAGTGAAGTTTATCAAATTGGAACAAAATAATATGACCATGTCGCAATACGAGGCTAAATTTACGGAGTTATCCTGGTTTGCATCCCATTTGGTCGATAATGAGGAGCGAATGACGCAAATGTTTTTAAGAGGTTTGAAACCAGAGATACGTTAATATCTTATTTCTCATAAACTGTGCTTGTACTCAGATGTTCTAAATAGGGCTCAGTTATTGGAGCGCGATAACGAGTCAACGAAACCTAGAGAAAACTGTCGACAACATGAAAATACCAGTGGTATCACCATCATAAAGCAAAGGACAACAAACGTGGAGGGATGCAACATGCCAAAAATGGTAACGACTTTGTGGTAATCATGGCGAAGACGGTAAAATGGACATTTCAAGAAAAGGAGATTCAACAATGATGGAAGGACGTCAAGACTAGCACTTTGTTAAGGAAGGAGAACGACCACCTATCATATGCTTCAAATGCGGAGGGGAGGGACACATCACCAAAAGCGTATGCGATCAAATCCAAAGCATGTTATAATTGTGGAAGAGAAGGTCACTTAGCCCGATTTTGTCATTCACCGAAGCCAGGATGGAAGTACCAAAGGCCGTCCCAGAAAAGTCAAAGCCGGTAGTGCAAGGGAGAGCGTTTGTTGTGACCTCCCAGAAAGCAAGGAACCCGAATGAGGTCATCACGGGTAAGTTTATCATAAACTCTAGCGAAGTCTTTACCTTATTTTATACCGGTTCTACCCATTCTTTTATTTCTCCTACTTGCGCTCAACGATTAAATTTGACTCCGGAGAAATTAGACTTTAACTTATCTGTAGAAACTCCATTGGGAGAAACCTTCATTACATCCACTGTTTATAAGTCTTGTTTGGTTCAAATCGGTACCATCACATTACCTGTCGATCTTGTTTCATTAAAAATACTTGCATTTGATGTGATTCTAGGGATTGATTGGTTAACTACTCATCATGCTAAAATTGATTACTTTCGTAAGGTTGTTAGCTTTCATATTCCTAATCAACCTATTATGCGAATTCTAGCGACCAAACCATTAAAATCAATCACGGTCATCTCAAGCCATAAAGCTATTCATTTATTGAAAAACGGATGTCAAGCTTTCTTACCCCACGTCACAGATCTAAACAAAAATACGTCAGTTTTGAATGATATTTCTATTATTAATGAATTTCCTGACGTATTCCTTGAAGAACTTCCTTGCCTACCCCCAGAGCGTGAAATTGAATTTTGTATCGACCTTGAACCCGGTACAAAACCCATTTCCAAAGCCCCATATCGAATGGCTCCTATTGAACTTCAGGAGTTAAAGACTCAACTGCAGGAATTGTTAGACATTGGCTTTATTTGTCCTAGTACTTCTCCTTGGGGTGCTCCTGTTCTATTCGTGAAGAAGAAAGATGGGAGTATGCAACTTTGTATTGATTATCGGGAGTTGAATCATGTCACCATCAAAAATAGGTACCCATTGCCACATATTGATGACTTGTTTAACCAGTTGCAAGGAGCCAAATTCTTTTCAAAGATTAATCTTCGTTCTGGATATCACCAATTGAAGATTAGAACCGATGACATTCCAAAGACGGCTTTCAGAACTCGGTACGGGCATTATGAATTCCTAGTCATGTCATTTGGATTGACTAATTCTCCTGCTGCCTTCATGGATATGATGAACCGAGTATTCAAGGAATATTTGGATCACTTTGTGGTCGTCTTTCTTGATGACATCCTTATTTATTCCAAAATCCGTGAAGATCATGAGCAACACTTGAGGCTGATACTCCAAAAGCTTCGTGAATATAAGCTTTATGCCAAGTTGAAGAAATGCGAGTTCTGGCTTGAGGAAGTAGCATTCCTTGGGCACGTGGTATCAAGTCATGGAATATCTGTTGACCCAACAAAGATTGAAGCTATTCAAAGCTGGGAGCAACCTAAATTAGTGACTGAAGTACGTAGCTTTCTCGGCTTAGTTGGTTATTATCGGAGATTCGTAGAAGGGTTTTATCGAATCGCTACTCCACTAACTCAGCTGACTCGAAAAGATACAAAGTTCGGTTAGAGCGAGGAATTTGAGAAGAGTTTTCAAGAACTCAAGAGGAGACTCATTTTAGCACCTTTTCTGACAATACCATCTGGTTCGGAGGGATTTGTCATCTACAGTGATGCTTCGGGCAAAGGGTTAGGATGTGTTCTCATGCAACATGGGAAAGTCATAGCCTATGCCTCACGACAACTCAAAGAATATGAGAGGAGTTATCCTACTCATGATCTAGAGTTGACAGCTGTTGTCTTCGCACTAAAGATTTGGAGGCATTACTTGTATGGGGAAAAAAGTGGAGATCTTTACGGATTATAAAAGCCTCAAATATTTCTTCACTCAAAAGGAACTCAACATGCGACAACGACGTTGGCTTGAACTGTTGAAAGATTATGATCATACCATCCAATACCATCATGGAAAAACGAACGTGGTAGCTGACGCATTGAGTAGAAGATCATATGCGAGTACGAGTGCAATATTGACAACACAAAAGCACATTTTGTGTGACTTGCAAAGGATGGAGATAGAGTTAAAGACTCCAGAGACCCATGTGATGATGGCGAATATACGTGTAGAACCAACTTTAATTGATAAAGTTAAAGCTGTTCAAGCTATAGACTTGGAGCTGATGCGTATGAGGAAGAAAGTGCAAGAAGGTGCTATGCCGGAAGTAAGAATCGATGAAGAAGGTATACTTCGAGTCAACTCCAGACTTTGTGTTCCTAACGACCCTGATTTAAAGTATAAAATCATGATGGAGGCGCATACCACACCATTTGGAATCCATCCTGGGAGTACCAAAATATATCATGATCTTCGACATACATTTTGGTGGGGCAATATGAAGAGAGAGATAGCGCTGTTTATCTTAAGGTGTCTAACGTGTCAACGAGTCAAGGCGGAGCATCAAGTACCAAAAGGTCCATTGCAACCACTTGAAATTCCAGAACTGAAGTGGGAGGGCATTACCATGGATTTCGTTACCGGTCTTCATAAGGTTTCTCAAGGTATAGATGCGATTTGGGTCATTGTTGATAGATTGACCAAGTCTGCTCATTTCTTACCGATACGAGAAACTTATACACTTGAACGTCTTGCTCGTATATACATAAACGAGTTTGTAAGACTGCATGGTATGCCAATATCCATAGTTTCTGATCGAGACCCAAGATTCACTTCACGATTTTGGGTTAGTTTGCAGAAAGCTATGGGCACAAATTTACGATTTAGCTCGGCATATCATCCTCAGACGGACGGACAGTCGGAGAGGACTATTCAAACTCTTGAAGATCTATTAAGACTCCGTGTCCTTGATTTCAAGGGAAGTTGGGACAAGTATTACCATTGGTGGAGTTTTCCTACAACAACAGTTATCAAGCAAGTATTGGCATGGATCCATTCGAAGCGTTGTATGGTAGAAAGTGTCGTTCTCCAGTATGTTGGGATGAGGTGGGAGAAGAAATGTTGTTGGGACTGAAGTTGGTACATATGACTACAGAAAAGATTCAAACGATCCGGCAACGTATAAAAACCTCAAAAGATCGACAAAAGAGTTATGATGATCTTCATCAAAAGGATGTGGAATTCGATATAGGAGATCATGTGTTGTTACATGTTGCTCCATGGAAAGGAGTTATGAGATTTGGAAAGAGAAGAAAGCTCAATCCTCGATTCATCGACCCATTTTTGATCCTCGATCGAGTAGGAACTGTGGCCTATAGAATCGCTTTACCGCCAAGTATGTCTCGTGTTCATAACTTTTTTCACATATCCATGCTACGTAAATATGCGGAAGACCCGAACCACATTATTGGGTTAGAACCGGACGAAATAGCGGAAGATTTGACGTACGAAGAGATTCCTGTTCAAATCTTGGATAAGAAGGAACATATTCTACGCTCCAAGGTTATACCTCAAGTCAAAGTTTTATGGAGAAACCACGATATTGAGGAAATGACTTGGGAGTTAGAATCTGAAATGAAATCAAGGTATCCTTACCTCTTAAATATACCAGGTACGTACCCTAATTTTGAGGGCGAAATTTCATAAGAAAGGGAGATTGTAAAATCCCAACTTTTTGAATAAAGATGAATTTTCTATAAATATTATTTTTGAATATTATGGAGTGAAATTGATATAATGTTATAGTTGTGTAATATTTATAAATTTTGCAAAGTACGCAAGTTGTTATATAATATTTGATTGGTCGGGGAATATTAGTTTTAACAGGGAATATTCGTACAACGACATAATCATTGGTGGACCCAACAACGGAATTATTGTCGGATTGAGAAAATGACAAAAATACTTTATGAAAATAACGGCGGAAGTTTTACCGTTAACTGTTGAAACACCCGTGTTAAAAGAATAAAGAATACACTGCGTGGTTGCATAGTAGCACCAGATTAATTATTGATGCTTACGTGATAAGTCACTCGCTTTTGTTGGTATTATTAATGTAATAATATAGAAAATCTTTTATATAAAACATAATATTTTTATAAAGTTATTCTATAAATAGAATATATTATATTCTATTATGCATAGTGTTGTATAATTATATGCATAGTGTTTTACATAGTAAAATCTTTTTATATAAAACAAAATACTTTTATAAAGTTATCTGCTTTTATTAGACAATAATTAGAATATATTATATTTTATTATGCATAGTGTTTGCATAGTGCCTGCATAGTGTTTGCATAGTAAAATCTTTTATAAAGTTATTCATTTTATTAGATTATAAATAGAATATATTATATTTTATTTAAAAGATTTTACTTTAAATATGCACCATCGATTAAAGTAAATCAATGCATCTGCTTCATGAGTTAGTTACTATGCAGTCCATTTTCTATAAATAGAAGCTCATTCCTTGCTTATTTTCTTACGAATTCACTGAAACTCTAGAGAGATAAACTATAGAGAAAAAGAAGAAAGTATTCTGCTACTTCACTACTTATATATCCAGTACTCTTCTTCTTAAGGTAAGGAATATTATTTATTGTACTCGTAAGGGGTAATATTCTTTTGTATTCATGAAGAGAACTTATGTTATTCCATTCTTTATTATTCTGTTGGAATAACTTTTGATACGCCAAGCTACCCTATACTTGGTGACATTCTTCTATTATTCCGTCTTTATTATTCTGTTGGAATATCCCGTCTGTGCGTTTTACGCTGGACCTGATTTCGTCTTTATTATTCTATTGGAATATCATATGCATGCGTTTCTTACTACGGACCGGTTCCGCCTTTATTATTATATATTACATTGGAATATCACATGCATGCGTTTTCTGTGGGACCGATTCCATCCTTATTAGTATTCTGCTAGAATAACCTATCTATGCGAAGTACCACATGCATGGTGATTTCTGTTGTTATTCCATTCTTTATTATTCTGTTGGAACATCTTGTCGGTGCGAATTTTGCATGACCTGGTTCCGTTATTTAGTATTCTGTTGGAATAACCTGTCTATGCGAAGTACCGTATGCATGGTGATTTCTTTTCGTTATTCCATTCTTTATTATACTCAGTTGGTTAAAGTTTTGACTTCTATACTCCATGAAATTAGTGGAATATCCTTGATATTTGTGCTTCATGCAGTACCTTTTCATGGAAATATTCTTCTGAGCATTATTGAATTTTACTCTACAAAGCAGTATCATGTTGACAATTTGGACATTATTAGTTCCTGGATAAATTATTTGTTGAACTTGTTTTATTGAATTCTTATATCATTGTCATCATCCTCATGTTTATATTTTTTTGAAAGTCATATGTGGCCTGTAGTGCATAGATGGACTTGGTATGATTATGACCAGGGATTATTCGATTGTAATCATGATTTGTAATGTTACAAATGATGTGGTAAAAGTCCTCATTGGCCCGTAGTGCATTGATGGACAATTGTTGGCATGATCATGACCATTAATGAACACACAAATATTCTTGGCCCGTATTGCATGGATAATTGTGGACATGATACTAAAGAATATCATTGGCCATAGTGCAGGGATGATTCGATGATGTGGATTATTTATTAAGCTGAGTCTCAGCGATAAAAGTCATGAAAATCCTTTAAAATCATAGAAGATAGTAGATTTTATTCTCTACTTGACTCTTCTAATGGATTGCTTGTTCCGCTTCTGATTAAACTTGATGTTTGTTATATTTTATCAGTTTAACACTGGTTGAAGGCTAATGATAATTTATTCGCATTATCTTAGTCATAATATTTCTTACTGGGCTAGTTGAGCTCACCCATTCTTTCACTGTTCTCTTCAAGAAATGAGAACGTAGCTGGGACAAGTCGGGGAACGGAGTGATGGTCCGGATGATAGTATTAGCTAGTAGTCATCACTATTCTGTTAAATAGTGTGACAATAAATGTAATGAGGACTTATTCTGAGAGTGGATATTATCTAGAAGACAGTATTTGTATTAAAACTCACAGCTCTCTTGTTCTATATTAAAGATTGTATTTGTATTCTGTACCATGTATTTGGCGACTCAGAATAGGTGATGTATACCTATTTTGGGGGCGTCACAATAAACCCTTGACGAGACACGAAAAACAAATAGTGTACTCTTGAACATATATATATATATATATATATATAAATATATAATATTCCATTTTGTCCCCTTACGGTGTCTCCACTGGGATTCACACATTAGAAATTGAAGATGTTAAAGTAAAATTTTTGTGCAGAATTTAAAACTGCCCTTTATTATCTCCAAGAAGAAGTGCCCTCTTATCAAGCTTCTCCTTCTTAGTGTTGCTACTTGCGTAACCAGTCCATGATTGCATAGTTCATCCAACTTATCAGGAGTTGATGCAAAAGCTTCGGCAATCCTAGTCAAGCAAACAGCAGCATGCTCTAGAACCTAAAATACCCAAAAAGAAAAAAGAAGAAGAAGAAGAAGAAGCACACAGAAATGGAAACGACTTATTAACTTGACTTAATGTCCTAAAATGTGAAATGTTTTTCATAGAAGATTGAGATAACAAAGAATGATGGTTTCACCTTGGCATCATGATAGTGAAGAAGGTTTGTAAGTAAAGGAACAACTTCCATCACAAAATCAAGAACATCTCAAGGCGCTTTTTGCACATATTTGCGATGAGTGGATAATGCAACGCTATTTGAAGAATAAAATTATATTGTTTATGTGTCTAAAGGCCCTATTAAGGATATTCATAACATCTATAACATCGTATAAATTATACTAATGATTTACGGACTCTGTTGAGAAGAAGTCGAGATCCGATGCAAGATCGCCATTAGTGCACCAAATTAAATAAGCAAGCGGTTGGGTGTTCTGAGCTATCTTCTTCAAAGCTTACGAGAGACTGTACCCATTACCATAAGCATAAAAAATCACAATTCAATATCACAATTTAAAACTTCAAGCAAGCATTAGTAATTGTCAATATACGATAAACCAAAAGGTCAATTTACGGTGATGTAGCAATTAGAAGTTCTAGTGAAATACTAACGCAAGTTTTCAAGTAATTTTCATTCTCTATTAGTAAGTTATAACATGCTCACTGTTTCACCAAATCCATGTACTCAATTGTGACCAATCTAGCAACAAAACATGAAAACCGCACCGTAGTGCACAACAGCAACACGGACGAGGGGAGCACATCACCAATCTAGCAACAAAACATTGAGGCACCTGAAAGAGCCAAAGGGCAGTGGTGCCAACAACGATGCCCCACTTAACGGCCGCCTGAACTTCGATGGCTTGGGGGTGCATCCTTGGCGTGAAGAAGTGACCGATCTTCATCCAGCAGACCATTAAGAAGGGATTTAGGAATCGAAGGATTTGATTCAAGAATACTCATAGAGGTAAGGGTTTTACCCTTTGATGTTTTCCCTCTATGTTTCATGTTCTGAGAAGAAACCCCAAAATTGGTACCCAATCTCTGGCGAAGCCGATTCGAACGACGGTTTGGCTTGGGAGCCACTATCAATCCTTCTTCCCTTTGAACTGGTTGATGACCGATACTGAATGTACGACCCACGACCCTCTCTGGTTTTGGCCATTTGAACAGGAGAAAGAAAGTTAATCGGGTTAATAAACCCTAGTTTTCATGTGATTGTTTAGGAGCAGAGAAAGAGAGAAGTGTGAGATGAAATATGAAAACTTTTTAGAGAGAAAGAATTGTTCAGGGTTTTTAATTTTAAGTTTTCATTTTCGTGTAAATTATTTTAAGCTCTGTGTTTTTGACATAGATAACGTTTTAAAAAAACTTTATCTATTTCAAACCAAAAAAATACCCTTTTAAATAGATAACATTTTTTCACATGTATGTACAACGTTTTGTTAAAAAACGTTGTGAACACTTGTTTCAGGCGTGTTATAAAACACTTGTGAGCTCATGTTATAAAACATACTAAAATTTAATCGGTGGAAACCGAGTTTTCAGGCGTCAAAAGCTATCTGAAGTCTTCTTGGCATCTCACTGTAAGATATTTCAGATTTTTGAGCTTTTTCTCACTTCTATATATACATACATATTCACGTTGAGAGTCGCGTAGTGTGGGTATGCCCGGATCGTCGATTTCTGACTTATTATTATTATTATTATTATTATTATTATTATTATTATTATTATTATTATTATTATTATTATTATTATTATTATTATTATTATTATTATTATCGAACAATGCTTTGATTGAGCCCGAATATAATATTCAGAGCATTTACTGCTTATATATATATATATCTTTCCATCAAACTCTGTTTGATTGAGCATGGATATACATCCGGAGCATTTACTGCTTTTGTATATATAAATACTTATATATATATGTATATATATCTTGTCATCAAACTCTATTTGATTGATCTTGTATATACATCCGGTGCGTTTACCACTTATATATATAAATACTTATATATATACTATTATCAGATTCTGTTCGATTGAGCCTGGGTGTAATATCCGGTGCGTTTATATCTTATATATATATATATATATATATATATATATATATATATAAATGTTTATCGGCCTGCGGGTTAGATTTGCCTAACTCTGACTATTTCTTACTTTGACCGATTCATGGTGACTAAACTAGAACTGATGAAGCTGAAATAGTTTAGATTTATTCAAATCTAGTTCTTGTTTTAGCTTTTGCACATATTACTTTATCATGTGAGCCTAGGAATCATGTGATCACAGATTCAGTTCCTGAATCTTGATTCGGTTCCTGTGATGGACATTTTCAGCTGCAACCAACTTATAAATTATTCACGGTGTCTGAATTTCGTTAGATGGCTCTCATGCCCACAAGGAGTTTGGCGCTGCTATGTATGTTATTTTCTCGAAGATGCTTTGCATCTCAAAAATAATAAAAGCAATCCAGCCGAACACATAATACAACGGAAGTATCAAATGACTCAATTACTATTGAGCATAAGTGTAAGACCCCGAATTTTTTTTAAATAAAAAGGAATTTCTTTTATTTATTATTTTGAAATAGTAAGGGTGGATTTGATTAATATGGTTAGTTATGGGTAAAATGCGCAAATATTTTAAATAAGCAAGTGGTGATATAATATTCATTATTGTTTGAGAATATTCGTTTGGTCGTGGAATATTAAATCTTGTCGGGGAATATTCGCACGACAGCGACCGTAATGTGTGGGCCCCATAACTTGAAAAGCGATTGGAGGAAGAAAAACGACAAAAATAAGTTGTTTAAAAATAACTTGGTAAGTTGTTATTCTGCTTTACCTTTGTTGGAATACCCGGTGGTTAAAACACGATGTCTGGCGTTATTACACGAAGATACTTGCGGTATTGCACCAATTATTGATTCTTACGTGAAAGGCACTACTCAATAATTGTTACACGATAATTCTTTATTCGATATTTTATTTTATTTAATAATTGTTGCATTGATATTTTATATTACTGTTGTTTCAATAATTGTCATTACACAATATTTTTCATTATCGAAGCAATAATTCATATTATCTGAATAATATTATTAGATAACATTATTGGCAATGTCTAGAAAGTTACATCAAGGAGAGGTTTGGTCACCTAATTGCGGCCAAAGAAAGAGAAATTCTTATTGGAAAGCCCCTCTTTCCTGGAACCTCACCTGGTTATCGATATTGTGATTACGTAATATTATTTGTGAATAATTAATTATTGATTCATATGATGAGGAAAATATTGATTTTATGTGGATATAGATGGATAAAATTTTTAATGTGACAATTGTTGAAAATTGAAATTTTATCTTTTTCTGATAAAATAATTCATTTAAATATATATTATTATATTTTAATAATATAATAATGGTGATATTTTTACAACGAATGTGGGATATATGAGTATATAAGGAGGAAGAGTATTTTGTTGCAATAAATGTTTAACACATGTTAAACATGTCGGTTGAACCCCATTTATTGATCGAAATTTGATTATAAGTCGTGTAAAATCGTCTGTTTGTGGATTTCGCCAATTTACATTTGGAATTTGGAAAGCTTTTCTTACGGAAAGTTGTAGAGAATTGAATTTCCTATAAAAATTCACAAGAGATTCAATTTTCTAATAAAAGGGCTATTTATTATGAATTATTGAAGTTCAAGTCTCAAATAATTGATTTTTGGAAGTTTAAATTATTTTAAATTAGAAAAACGTTTTTTTATTTTTTTTTAGAAGGTTGGCATGTGTGAATTGTTTGAGATTAAGATTTCAAGGAATACGTATAATATTTTTATATATATTAATATTATATTAAATTTTCGCTTTTGTGTTCTAAGCAATTTCCTATAAATAGGTGCTTAGGTTAGAATTGAAAATCACACCGTAAACTCAAGTTTTCTCTTTATATTATCGAGTATTCTTGTGAGTATTTTGAGTATACTTTGAGTATTGCTATACGGTGCAAGTTCAAGTCATAGCCTATATCCTGTTTTCAACTAAATCTTGTCTTTCGAGGTAAGGGATGTTATTTTCTTCTCAAATGATATTATTTCTTCAATATCATTATCTTTGAAATATTGGTTGGAACTTTTATCAAATTTGGAACTTTTTCATGTCTGGGTTACTATTCATGAGTTACTATTCACGAGTTACTATTCACGAGTACTATTCACGAAGCGTGAAGATGTTTTTTGTGAAATTTCTATCTTTTGGTGTCGAATTATTATTCACGATAATACGACACTATTCACGATATCTATACTTATTCACGAATACGGCACTATTCACCAAAAAAATGAAATTTCTTCTTTTGTCCAAAATATCTATTATGGATACTAGCTTTGATTGTATCCATGTTTTGATCATTCTTGAATTTTACACCACTATGATTATTTTTGAGGTATTTTTGGACGTGGATAAAACAAAGTACTAATCCTTAATCCTTAATCCTTGTCATTATTCAATTTGGATTCGCTTTCTTTAAAAATATTTTTCATCATCCTCGGTCTTAAATGATGATATTATGGAATATCTTTGGCTCAGTAGTGCAGATGAATGATTTCTCGATGAATATCTTTGGCCAGTAGTGCAAAGATGAATGATTTTTGATGAATATCTTTGGCCGTGTAGTGCAAATATAAACAAGTGTTTAGATGAACATGACCAATCGGTGAATGTCCTTGGCCTCAGTAGTGCAAGGATGAATATTTGATCTCGTGATATATATTGATTGATGTTACAGGGATAAAATAGACGATGAACTTTAAAATTCATACATGAAGATAGTAGTTTGCATTCTCTACGTAACTCTTCTATGAATTAATATTTTCCATTGCGAATATTGATTTAAAACTTGTTGTCTATTGTATTCTATTATATTTTTCCTGTTGAAGACTAACGATAATTTGTTGTATATTATCTTAGTCATAATATTCTTCTTCGGGCTAGTCGAGCTCACCCTTTTCCTTTTTGTTCCATTTTTCTTCTCGTGGAGGCGAGAATATAAATGAGTACGAGTCTGGGTATGGAATGAAAGTTCTAGGGAGAGTTGTTTAGTAGTCCTCACCATTGTTGTAAAATAATGTATCAATAATTATGATGAGGATTTATTTGTATGTGGATATTGTCTACACATGACAATATCTCGTATTTAAACTCACGCTTTTTCTATTGTAATAATAAAGTTGTAGTTGTTT
Source organism: Panax ginseng (assembly GCA_020205605.1). Lineage (NCBI taxonomy): Eukaryota > Viridiplantae > Streptophyta > Magnoliopsida > Apiales > Araliaceae > Panax > Panax ginseng. Next base: position 61,753,450 of record CM035148.1, read on the forward strand.
CGCACTGCAGTATTGACAACTCGAATGGGTGATGTAGACCTATTTTGGGGTGTCACAAATGGTATCGAGCTTAGGATATGATCTCTGGCGGAGATCGGGGAATAGAACTAGGAGGGAGAGACGAGTAAATCCTTCGCTAGTTTGTCAAGATATAGGGATATTATGTGATATATTGATTTCCTAATTAACCCTTGTTTTATGGCGATGATGTTTGAGAATGTCGATCGAGAATATTAATAAAGTGAAAATGAGACCGTAGAGACGCAGCATGTACTTACCAACGAGGAGAACGTGCAACAGTCGGCAATGTACCTCCCCAGAAACAACACCACCGAAAGCGCATTTATAAAACGACGGGATGTGTAGAAGCTTTTTGCGCTTCATGCAAAATCGACGAGGAGACTCGTGTTCAAAACATAGGAGGAAATGATAGCAATTCACGGGTTGTCACAAATGCCAAGCAGCTTCAAAGAGTTGGGACCACCGAATTTAAGGGAAAGCCGATCCGATCATGGCGGAAACATGGGTCAAGCAAATCACCAAGATATTCGATGTCTTGGGATGCACGAGAACGAAGGTTCCATTCGCCACCTTTTATGTTCCGTGGCGAAGCGCGTACTCATGGTGGGAGTGCTGTGAAGCGTGACAATCCATCCACTGCTTCCAAAGATGTCTTGGGGAGACGTTTGAAACTATTTAATGACAAATACTTTCCGAAAGTGTTCGTCATATGAAAGAAAGTGGAGTTTATTAGACTGGAGCAGAACAACATGACGGTATCTCAGTATGAGGCGAAGTTTGCGGAGTTGTCCAGGTTTGCACCTCATTTGGTGGAAAATGAGGAACGAATGACGCGTATGTTTTTGAGGGGTCTAAAACCCGAGATTCGACAATATCTTATCTCTCATAAATTTTCTTTATATTCAGATGTTGTAAACATGGCTCAATTATTAGAGCGTGATAACGAGTATGTTCAACCGAGGGACCACAACCAGGGTCATATCGGTGACAACAGTCATCAAAACGATGATAACCAGCGAGGAGGAAAGAATACGGACAAAGGCGATAACCACTCGGGTGGTAATCGTGGCCATGATAATAGGAGAGGTGACTCAAGTGGACATTTCAAGAAGAGAAGGTTCAACAATAACCATGTGAAGACGTCGGCCAAAGAAGAATCGGTTCCAAGGGAGGAGAACGACCACCCAATTATATGCTATAAATGCGGAAAGAGGACATATCGGTCTAAACCGCCCACAACAGCCTCGGTATGCTATAATTGTGGAAAGGAAGGACATATAGCTCGAGAGTATACTGAGAGCGAAACCAAGTCCAATGGGATGGTGACTCAAAAGGATGTCCTAGAAAAGTCAAAGTCAATCTTCCTAGAAGAGCGTTTGTCGTGGCCGGTCAAAATGCGAGGAACCCGAACGAGTTTAGCATCGGTTAGTTAATTATAAATTCTTGCGAAGTTTATACCTTACTAGATACCTGCCTCTACCCATTCTTTTATCTCTCTTTGCTTTGCGCTCAACGTTTGAATTTGACTACGGAGAAATTAGACTTTGACCTATCTGTGGAGACTCCGTTAAGAGAAACTTTTATTACATCCGTTGTTTAGAAATCTTGCTTGATTCAGGTTGGCACTATCACATTACCTGTTAACCTTATTTCTATAGAGATATTTGCTTTTGATGTGATTTTAGGGATTGATTGGTCAACCACTCATCATGCCAAAATTGATTGCTTTTGTAAGGTTGTTAGTTTTCATATTCCTAAGCAACCTGTTATTCGAATTTAAGCAACCAAACCATTGAAGTCAAACTCTTTTATATCAAGCCGTAAAGTCATTCGTTTATTGAAAAACGAATGTCAAGTTTTCTTAGTCCATGTTATGGATTTGAATAAAGACACGTCAGATTTGAATAATATTCCTGTTGTTATTGATTTTTTCTGACGTATTTCCTGAAGAATTTCTTGGCTTACTTCCAGAGCGTGATATTGAATTTGTATCGACTTTGAATCCGGTACAAAACCCATTTCTAAAATTTCATATCGAATGGCTCCTATTGAACTTCGTGAGTTAAAACCCAATCAGAGAAGTTGATACCGAGCCTTTATCCGTGACTTCCTTTGTGGAATGCACCGAAGCATCTCCGTAGGGGACACCATATTTGTGCGATAGTAAACCGATAGGTGTCATTGTAACGTCTTATCCAAGATTGGGATGTGAGTCACGGTTTAGAACAACCTAAGTCGGTAAATCGAAATATGTAGCTTTCTGAGGCTTAGTTGGTTATTATCGGAGATTCGTTGAAGGATATTCTCGAATCGCTATTCCATTAACGCAATTGACTCAGTAGAGATACAAAATTCGAATGGAGCAAAGAATGTGGGAAGAGCTTCAAGAACTCAAGAGGAGACTCATTTCAAAGACATGTTACGACCATGCCATCCTCGAAAAGCGAACGTGGTAGTGACGTGTTGAGTAGAAGATCGTATACAGTACGCAGTACGATATTGTCAAAAACTAATTTCGTATAATTTGCAAATAATAGAGATGGAGATGAAAACTCTAGGTACCCACGTGATGATATACTGAGTATAATCGACTTTAATCGATAAAGTTAAAGTCGCTTCAAGCTACACACCGGAGCTGATGAATTTGAAGAAGAAGGTGCAAGAAGTTGTTATTTCAAAAACGAGAATCGGTGAGGTGAGGAAAGCTCAAACCTTCGATTTATTAATCCATTTGAAATTCTTGATTGAATAGGAACTGTGGCCTATAGACTCGTTTTACCGCCAAGTATGACGCGTGTTCATAACGTTTTTCACGTATCGATGTTACGTAAATATGTGGACGACCCGAGCCACGTCATTGAGTTAAAACCGGACAAGATAGCCGAAGACTTAACGTACGAGGAGGTACCTGTCAAGATCTTGGATAGGAAAGAACATGTCCTATGTACCGAGGTTATACCACAAGTTAAAGTTTTGTGGAGAAACCATGCTATTGAGGAAATAACTCGGGTTGGAAACGAAAATGAAAGCGAGGTATTTTCATCTTTTCGAAACACCAGGTACGTACGTCAATTTCGAGGACGAAATTTCATAAGGAGGGGAGGTTGTAAGACCCCGAAATATTTTTAAATAAAAAGGAATTTCCTTTATTTATTATTTTGAAATAGTAAGGGTGGATTTGATTAATATGGTTAGTTATGGGTAAAATGCGCAAATATTTTAAATAAGAAAGTGGTGATATAATATTCATTATTGTCGGAGAATATTTGTTTGGTCGTGGAATATTCGTACTGTCGGGGAATATTCGTACGACGGCGCAGCCATGTGTGGGCCCCATAACGGAAAGCGATTGGAGGAAGAAAACGACAAAAATAAGTTGTTTAAAAATAACGGCGTAGTTGTTACTGTTTACACTGTTGGAATACCCGGTGGTTAAAACACAAGATGTCTGGCGCTATTATTACACAAAGAAGACACGTAGTATTGCACCAATTATTGATTCTTACGTAAGAAGGCACTACTCAATAATTGTTACAAAGAATTATCGCTCTTGAAAGATTTTATTTTATTTAATAATTGCGCATTGATATTTTATATTATCGTTGTTTCAATAATTGTCATTACACAATATTTTTTCATTATCGAGCAATAATTCATATTATCCTAATAATATTATTAGATAACATTATTGGCAATGTCTAGAAAGTTCATCAAGGAGAGGTTTGGTCACCTAATTGCGCGCCAAAGAAGAGAGAATTCTTATTGAAAGCCCTCTTTCCTGTGAACCGCACTCGTTGTCAATATTGTGATTCTGTAATATTATTTGTGAATAATTAATTATTGATTCATATGATGAAGAAAATATTGATTTTATGTGGATATAGATGGAGAAAATTTTAATGTGACAATTGTTGAAAATTGAAATTTTATCTTTTTCTCGATAAAATAATTCATTTAAATATATATTATTATATTTTAATAATATAATAATGGTGATATTTTTACAATGAATGTGTGATATATGAGTATATAAGGAGGAAGAGTATTTTTGTTGCAATAAATGTTTAACACATGTTAAACATGTCGGTGGACCCCATTTATTGACTGAAATTTGATTATAAGCTGTAAAATCGTCCGTTTGTGGATTTCGGCCAATTTTTGTTTGGAATTTGGAAAAATTTTCTTCTGCAAAGTTTTAGAGAATTGAATTTCCTATAAAAACTCACGAGATTCGAATTTTCTAATAAAAGGGCTATTTATTATGAATTATTGAAGTTCCAAAGTCTCAAATAATTGATTTTGGAAGTTTAAATTATTTTAAATTAGAAAAACGTTTTTTTATTTTTTTTCTAGAAGGTTGGCATGTGTGAATTCTTTGAGATTAAGATTTCAAGGAATACGTATAATATTTTTATATATATTAATATTATATTAAATTTTACGCTTTGGTGTTCTAAGCAATTTCCTATAAATAGGTGCTTAGGTTAGAATTGAAAATCACACCAAAAAGCAAGTTTTCTCTCTATATTATCGAAAGCGTATTCTTGTGAGTATTTTGAGTATACTTTGAGTATTGCTATACTGATGCAAGTTCAAGTCATAGCCTATATCCTGTTTTCAACTAGAAGTACTTGTCTTTTCGGTAAGGGATGTTATTTTCTTCTCAAATGATATTATTTCTTCAATATTATTATCTTTGAAATATTGGTTGGAACTTTTTATCAAATTTGGAACTTTTTCATGTCGGGTTACTATTCATGAGTTACTATTCACGAGTTACTATTCACGAGTACTATTCACGAAGCGTGAAGATGTTTTTTGTGAAATTTCTATCTTTTGGTGTCTAATTACTATTCACGTGTCTGCACTATTCACGTATCTGACACTATTCATTCACGAATCGGCACTATTCACCAAAAATGAAATTTCTTCTTTTGTCCAAAATATCTATTATGAATACTAGCTTTGATTGTATCCATGTTTTGATCATTCTTGAATTTTACACCACTATGATTATTTTGAGGTATTTTTGACGTGGATAAAACAAAAGTACTTAATCCTTAATCCTTAATCCTTGTCATTATTCAATCGGATTCGCTTTCTTTAAAAAAATATTTTCATCATCCTCGGGTCTTAAATGATGATATTATGGAATATCTTTGGCCCAGTAGTGCAAAGATGAATGATTTCGATGAATATCTTTGGCCCGTAGTGCAAAAGATGAACAGTGTTTAGATGAACATGACCAATCGGGTGAATGTCCTTGGCTCAGTAGTGCAAGGATGAATATTTGATCTCGGATATATATTGATTGATGTTACGAGGATAAAATAGATTTATGAACTTTAAAATTCATACATAGAAGATAGTAGTTTGCATTCTCTACGTAACTCTTCTATGAATTAATATTTTTCGCTGCGAATATTGATTTAAAACTTGTTGTCTATTGTATTCTATTATATTTTTCCCTGTTGAAGACTAACGATAATTTGTTGTATATTATCTTAGTCATAATATTCTTTATTTGGGCTAGTCCAAATCACCCTTTTCCTTTTTGTTCCATTTTTCTTCTCGGGAGGCGAGAATATAAGCGAGTACAGTGAGGGTATGGAATGAAAGTTCTAGGAGAGTTGTTTAGTAGTCCTCACCATTGTTGTAAAATAATGTATCAATAATTATGATGAGAATTTATTTGTATGTGGATATTGTCTACATGACAATATCTGTATTTAAACTCACAGTTTTACTATTGTAATAATAAAGTTGTAGTTGTTTCTGTACCGTGTATTGACAACTCAGAATGGGTGATGTAGACCTATTTTGGGGGTGTCACAATAAGGGTTTGAAAAAACCTGTTTTACAAAGCATCACTGTCAAATCTCGTTAAAATTGAACTTTTTATACAAAAAGTCAAACACAATCATTGGTGGACCCCACAACAGAATTATTGTCGGAGTTAGAAATCGACATAAATATCTTTTTATAAAAATAACGACGAAAGTTTTACTGTTAAACTGTTGAACTACCCGATGGTAAAAGTACAGTAATATGCGTGGTTGCATAGTAGCCCACGGTATTGTCTATTGGTGCTTACGTGAGAAGTCATTCAGTTATACTCAATTATTGCTAGAATAATTGCTACATAATATCTCTCATATTATTAATTCAATTATTGTCATAGTATCATCTGTATAATATTTTATATTATTAAATCAATAATTGAGTCGACAAAGTTATTCATATTATTATTTACATTATTGACGATGCCTAGAAAGTTCTGTCGAGGAAAGGGGTTTGGTCACCTAATTGCGTGCCAATAGGGAGAAATCCTTATCGAAAAGCCCCATCTTTCCTGAGAATGATCAGGTTGTTAATATTGTGAGTTATAATATTAATGATGAATGTTATTAAAAATTGAATTTGAGTTCGGAGTTCGGAGTTCGGAGTTCGGAGTTGAATTTGGAGACGCGGACGAGATATTTAAGTCCGGGATGATGAAATTAGTAAAAATAGACTATAAACATAAAATTTGTTGGGGTTAACTTTTTGGTCAAAAAGTCAACAATTGACTTTTTGGTCAAAATGTCAACAATTGACTTTTTCAAAAAAAGTCAAACTTCAAAAATTTCAAAGATAAAATTGTTGATACAAATATTTCCATTGTGTTGGGATTATTAGTGTTAGTGGAAATCGACATTTATTTCGATAATAGTTGATTTCTAGATGTTAAATTGACCAAACAGGTAATTAATCGGATAAATGAGCAATTAATTTCTATAAGTTCATATGCAAATTATTGTTGGTTCACATGTATGAAACTAATGATTCATATGCATGTAGTATTAGGGGAGGTGGTGCAAGATTGATAATACTTGAAGGACTAAATTAAAAATGGAGGTATAAATGAAGGTACTATACTGTAATAATTCGACCCTCTAATCGTGCAATTATCAAAACTATGTTTTCCTTTAAATAGAAGCTCATTCTTATTTTATTCTCACCAATTCACTAAGACTCACAAAAGCAATTATAGATAGAGAAGTTATAGAGAGAAAGAAAAAGAGTATTCTGCTACTTCACTATTCCAGTATCCAGTCTTCTTCTAAGGTAAGAGATATTATTTTTGTTCAATATAATTATGAAACAATACTTTATTCCATACTTTTTAGTATGTAAGTAATATTATTTCGTCTTGTATTCCTGATTATACACTCATTTTGTTAAAGTATTGCTTCTATACTCCGTGAAATTAGTAGAGTATCCTTGAAATTTGCGCTTCATCTAGTATCGTTTCACAAGGATATTTTTTGCATACTCTTGTTAAATTTTAAGCTTTTTATGCCGGAGTACTATTCATGGGTACTATTCATTTATACGGTACTGTGACGCCCCCAAATCCGGGTATCTTCCAACCCGACAATTGGTGCTACACGGTACTCATAACTGTACATTCATTCTATTGAAACGATATCAAAATGTGTCTTTCAACGACATTCTTATTACATTAATAATAATAAATCCCGTTCCCAGGTTCTTAAACAATTACATTCTTTGTTCATCATAATATAATACATACACTTACTAGTCTATTACAAGATAAACTAATCATTCATTTTCGCCTTGCCTTTATCTCTACTAGAACCCTCGGTTCGCTTGACCTTAGCTGCAATCATATGATTCAAGCAAGAAGTGAGCATAAATAGCTCAGCAAGTCTAACAAGATATTGTATAGATACCACTTCGTGAATCATATGATTATTCTTCAATAACTAAACAATAGTTATGAAGCACTATAAAAAATTGAATAACACTTCTCATCTCATAAAATAATTTCGAAGTACATATAGTAGTTTTGGAAATTCTGAGTAGGTCCATAGACCATGAACATTCTCTTTAGCTTTTATTCATGAAAAGGACAACCCGACACTAAGTCCGTAAGTCCAACATATCTTATGAGCACTTCTAGGTGATTAGCCTATAGTCCTCTATGTTAATCAACACTCATCCTTTAAACGTATTTACGTTTAAGTTTTGGCAACCTCGCGTGCCCATCGAATAATCGATGAAAAATATATTTGTTTATTCATACTCAGGCTTACCTTGAATCCATACCAAACAATTGGCGTAGGATATTGTTATCATTTCTATATTTAAAGACTTGTAAGAATAGTCTAGCTGAGTTAAAACTGACATCAATGCTTTCTTTTATACCATTCATGCATCTCATAACATGAATCACTGAAAACCTTGCTAACACGAAGGTTAGACAAGCGATAAGAAAACTTGCCTTCAGCGTCTACTACAGAAAAGTTACTTTTCTTTTAAGTCTTTACGGTCTCTACAACACATAACCAAATAACATACCATATTAGGCCATGAATGAACATACATGGTTCCTAACGAATCTTACCCTTCTTCTCAATCTAATCTTGTATTAGATTTGTTATTTATTGGTTTCGACTTACCATCGTTCTTTACATCGTTCTTACCAACTTCATTCTCTTCTATGTCTTAAGTGGATTTACTTCATTAATACCACTCATTTCGAGTTAATCATCCTTCCTCACGGCTTACTAACGTTCTTACGTTATTAATCGAAACTTGATCGTCATTGGTGAAGTACTAACGTTGAATACTATTCACGGTTTACTTAATTACCCTTCACGTTCTTCGTCTAATTATTCTTAATCCATACTTAAATTCATACCGTTATCACTATAAAAGTGATTTAAAGTTAGTCTTATCATGTACATTAAGTATATGTACATTCTACTATTCGTTCCTAGTTAATTGGATTTACAAAACCTAACATGGTCAACCAACTTTCACTGCCGGCGCTGTGGCGCGACATCCCTTTACTAAAGTGGCGATGCGGCACGAAACTCCAGTAGCCAATCCCTTCGCCCTGGCACTGCGGCGCGACTTATAGAGCTTTGTTTGGCGATGCGGCGCTAGACCTCAGTCCCAGAAAAATTTGACAGACAAATATTTTTTATGTGAGATTCCCGGGCTCATAACTTCTTCGTTATAGGTCCGAATTGACTCGTTTAAATGCTGTTAGTTCAAAAATTACATGTTCTACATGTATATGTAAGAATTTTACAATTTCGAATCTGTTAACTCAAAATTCACCTTTTAGTTCATTTTAACAAAAACGATAAACGTTCGTGATCGTTCATCGCTCGTTTCTTCGTTCTAAGTCGAAATTTAGTCATTTCTGAGTCCGCAACTCTAGAATGACAAATGAGACTATACTCCATCAAAAACTAATGTTTCTGAGCTCAAAGTAAAAATTTGACTTCCATTCTGAGAATTTTACGAATTCGACGATTATCGTCCAAACTCGTAAATTTCGCCTTAACTTCGTTACTTAAGATTTTTAAACTGTTTCAAGTGGATTCAATCCATCATACTAACATCTTGACACACATATTTCATTAACGTATAAATATAATAAGTTCTTACTCGATCTACATGAGTTCAAAACTTCATTTATCGCTTATCTTACCATATGACTTATTTACGGCTGAAGTCTTTGGATTAATCATTCCTACTCCTTCTCAGCATACATGTTCTACCACTACTCACTTCTCTAACAATGGAAGAGAAAGAGATTCATGGTTTAAGTTCTTACCCTTGAATATCACTTGACTAATCTTTAATCTTCTTCTTCTTGCTTCTTGAATTGTAAAGTCTAACTTTCTAGCTTTTCTAGCTTTTTCTCTCTAACCAATAAGCTATAAGTTGTTGGTGTTTTTGAACAAGTGAAAAATGAAATCCAAGGCTCTGTATTTATAGGAAAGCCAAGGTTAGGGCATGAAGGTCATTAATCCATCCACCTCTTTACTATTCCTAGCTTAAGCACTAAGTTAACTTGGCCTCCACCTTATTTGCTTGCTCACCACTTAACTTATCCATTGCTTAGCCCTTAAGCTTAATTGCTCATCACTTTAATTACTTGGCCATCATAACACTTAGCCATTAAGTTACTTACTTATCACATAGCTTATCTCTTGCTTGCTCATCACATTTACTTAGCCACCAAGCATAATCACTTTACTTAGCCTCCAAGCATAATCACTTTACTTGGTCATTACTTAACTTATCCCTTGCTTAACCATTAAGTTACTTGATCATCACTTTGGATCACCCATGGTTTGCCCCATGGGTTTTAAACATCCAATAATCCATTGGTTCTTACATTGGGCTTTTAGCTTAATTTACCTAACTTATGCTTTTGGCTTGTATTTAACAAACACTTGGTCTTGTTCATTAATTCTCACCGGACTTAACAATTTCTATACTTGGGCTTAACCATTCCTAACAAATCCTATAATTCCAATCCATTTGGCTTAAAGCCTTATAACGTATAATTTACGTATTAATCTCGTATTCCACTCGTATACTTATTTATATACGACATATCCTCATTCATACATACTCGTAAAATACCTCGTATTGTACTCTTATTCATTACCTCGTACAATACCTACGTATTATACGATCATCGCTTTAATTTATTATTCGCATTTCATTTCCATCTTAGAAATTACTTTCCCTAACCGTTAGGTTTTAAGTCCGCATGCGAAAAACTGCGTTTTCCATAACTGAAATATTATTGGATAATCCATATGACCTCGATATTCTATCATTACGTATTTCTCAGAAGTTCAAAAATAATTCTCGAGTGGAAATCGATGAATAATGTTTTTCAGAAAATTTCTCGGAAAGCTTTTATTTTCATCTTGGAAATTCAAACACTTTAATTCCTTCACGTAGTCAAAATACTACGATATTTCGATAGGATTAGGCTATAAAATGTCATCCATCTTGTCATCACATAATTATAACAAATAATATAATTTTATTTATTATTTAATTAAATAAAATTATTTTACAATTTACTCCATTTTTTGGGTCGTTACAGGTACCATTCACAAAGTACTATTCACGGGTACTATTCACGGGTACTATTCACAAAGTACTATGCACGAGTACTATTCACAAAGTACTATTCATGGGGTACTATTCTTGAAATACTATTCACAAGGAACTATTCACTTGGGTACTATTCACCCAAAGTACTATTCATGACAAAAATTGATTTCTTTTCGGTCCAAATCATTTTTGGTACAATATTATTCTTGAATTTTACTCCACAAAGTAGTATCATGTTGATAATTTGGACATTATTGAATTCTAGATAAATTAAATTATAAATCTTTAAAATTTATCCTTTGCTTTCATTTAATTGAATTCTTATATTATTGTCATCATCCTCATTCTTATATTGTGATGAAAGTCATCTTTGGGCGTAGTGCATAGATGGACTATTGATTGGTATGATTATAACCAAGGGATCATTCGGTATAATCATGACCCGTAATGTTACAAATGATGTGGTAAAAGTCTTCATTGGCCCGTAGTGCATTGATGGACAGTTGCTGGTATGATCATAACCATTGGTAATTATACTAATATTCTTGGCCCGTAGTGCATGGATAATTCGTGGACGTGATACTAATGAATATCCTTGGCCCATAGTGCATGAATAATTCAGTGATGTTGATTATTTGTTAAGCTGAGTCTTAGCTATAAAGTTAATGATAAAGTTTTTAAATCATAGAAGATAGTAGATATCATGCTCTCCTTGACTCTTCTAATGGATTACTTATTCCGCTACAGTTAAACTTGTTGTTTATTGTTTAACACTGTTGAAGGCTAACAATAATTTATTCTACATTATCTTAATCATAATATTTCTTACTGGGCTAGTTGAGCTCATCCTTTTGCTTTCATTGTTTTCTTCAGGAAATTAGAAAGTAGCCCGGACTAGTCGGGGAATGGAGTGACAGTCCGAGATGGTTGTTTTAGTAGTCCTTAATATTTAGTGTGATAATAAATGTAATGAGGAATGAATTTGAGTTTGGATATTCTATGAGACAATATTCGTGTAAAAACTCTCAACTCATGTTGTATAATTATGTTTGTATTTGTATTTAGTACCATGTATTTGGTGACTCAAGATGGGTGATGTATACTTATTTTGGGGGCGTCACCATATACACCTACACACACATTCAGATAAAAGTTTAAATTGAAAAGTGATAGTAACCGTGTTATCATGGAAGTCGGGGGGTGCCTAACCCCTTCCATCCGCTTAATCAAGCCCCCAGACCCTAATGAATTTTAATTTTGCAGAACAGTTAAATAGTGTCACATCTTTAGGTCGTTGTGCAAACCTTTTCTCGATTGAGTTGGTGAAACCATTTCAAAATACCGACTAGTTACTCTTACAGTTAAATCGTCGACATATACATGTCGGACCTTTTCAAATTTTATTTCAAACAAATCTCACCTAATATGAGAACAGCAAAAAGATAAGAATAGAAATGGATAAATAAAAATCCCGATGTCGACAGGTGGCGACTCTGTTGGGGACCTCCAGTAAGAGGGCTTAAGCCACTATTCAAAACTTTTATCTACTTATGGGTGGATGTTGCATTTACATTTGAATGAATGTGTACTAATGCTTTACTTAGTACACTTAGTGCTTCACACCATATCTACCTATGATATTAGTGCTTCACACATGTCATTATTTCTATACGGTGAGACGCGATGTATGTGAATGTATGTTTTGTGGTTCCTCCACCAGGAGGCTATACTGTCGGTGTTTGATTACTGGACTCTTCGGGATTTTAATTCCACAAGGCTCATGGAAGGCACCACCCAGATTCGCTCCAGTTGAAAGATCGGATTAACTTCCCATCGAGTAAATTGCGATGATCTGGGAACCTTCATGCCAAAAAGCCGCGAGAGTAGCCTAAGATTGGCCAGCTTCTGATAAACCAAACGCGGAGGAAAGTGTCTTCATACATTCCCATTTCAATTACTTGTAAGTTCAATTACTTGTAATTTCATTTCCATGTCAATCTCAATGTAATAGAAAGTATAATGCAATATGTGAACATGCATATTAATACCTGTCATGCCATCCTGTCATTAAAATAACTGACATCCGTTTTGCAAGATAATACTCCTAAAAACGAACACATTATATAGCATGTAACATTTTCACGTTTCCCTAAGACTAAACTACATAAGTCTTTTTGTAGGGAAAAGATTGGTCCCGTTACCCGTTCAAAGTCCTAGAAGGCAATAAGCCTACAGCCAAACATGGCTACATCTGGACAGCCTAATCCTACTCCTGTCTCTCACGAGGAGTTCAAAAGATTAAGCAATCATATCACAGAGTTGGCTGTTCTACTCAAAGAATTACACAAGTCAACACAAGGTCCACAAATACCCATCCACATATAATCCTCTACACATGGATGAATTCAGGGTCCGGATAAAGAAGTTCCAGCACTTGAGTCTCAGTCTGATAAGACCAACAAAACCCCTGAAATCACCCCTCTTAAAGAAGAGCAAGACACCGATGATATTAAGAAGAAGGTTCTACAAGTAGAAGATACCATTTGGTCCATCAAAGGGATTGGAGCACACATAAGTGTTTCATATTCAGACCTTTGCATCTTCCCCAGGGTTCACTGTTTGGAGAAATTCAGGACTCCCTATTTTGAGAAAAATGATGGATTGAGAGATCCTTACACCTACTTGAAGGTGTTCATTGGAGAGCTTAGATCTTATGCCGAGAATGAAAAGCTCAGAATGCAGCTATTTTAGAAAAGTCTGACTGGAGAAGCCAAAACATGGTACACCAGATTGGATAACTCCAAAATTCACAGTTGGGAGGAGTTAGCCCATGCTTTCCTTAGTCAATCAATCTTTCAAACTTAGATGGCTCCAGACCGGTATCAAATTACCAAGGTCACTAAACATGTTAATGAGTCCTTTAGAGAGTATGCCCAAAGATTGAGGCGTCTGGCTGCTCAAGTTATTCTGTCTATGACAGAGTCTGAAATGGTGATGACCTTCATAGATATTCAAAAAGCTCCATTTTATGAGAAGGTCCTAACTGGAATAGGAAAGCCATTCTCAGAAATGTTTAAGTACGGAGAAATGGCTGAAATGGGATTGAAGTCTGGGAAGATTCAAGACCTAGCCGCTTTGAAAGTCGTAGCTGAGCACATCCAATCTGGAAGTTATGGGAACAACCCCCGGAAGGTCCATAAGAAGAAAGAAAATGATGTTTCCTTGATACTGCAAGGACAAAAAAGCAATCAAAACTTGCCTATTCAAAGGAGAAACTATTCCCCTTTTCAAGCACAGTCTTCAAACCCTCCATTGCCAAAGAGTGTAGAAGTCAGACGTACAAGAGTGTTCACACCCTTAGGGGACTCACTCAAAAACATTCTCAAGCTTCTGACGGCTCAGAAGAAAATTGCCCATCCCCTTCAACCAGCCAACCCGACTAGAAAAGGCTTCAATGCAAACAAAAATTGTGCTTACCATGCTGGAGCTCCAGGCCATGACACTCAGGATTAGTGGGCCCTTAAGCATAAGATCTAAGACTTAATAGACAATGGTGAGATCATGGTAACCAAACCCGACCAACCACATGTTCAAGACAACTTTTTCCCTCAACACGAGTAAGAAGAGGTTAACATGATCAACATATGCAATGTATATACCTCCAAGTACCTCAAGTATGTGGGTGTTTCATCCCAAATCAGCAAGGATAATTCTGACATATGGGATTATTCACAGTTCCAGTTCATGATGGAACGTGAGTTAAATTCTCTTGGCGAACAAGTCAATCAATTGGCAGAACTGATGATTCATCAACACCAAGTCACACGTCTATTGTTCAGTCAGGAGCATGCTAGCCTCCTCTCTCTTATCACAAATACTCCACCACTTACTCTAGAAAGTGAAACACTAGAGGAAAAGCTTTCTAAAAAAGCTAAAGCTAAAGCCCGTCGGGACTTCGCCAACAAAAGGGAATTTACCTATTTGGGCCAACCGATGGAAGAAATTTTGCAAATGATGATTATTAAAGGAAAAATCATAGCACTGCTACCTCCAGTCAACCCACGCTTAAAATGGTTTGATGCTAATGGAATATGTCAATACCACTCCCATTCTCGCGGTCACAACACTGAGGAATGCTGGGCACTCTACCATCTTATTCAAAACATGAATGACAATGGTGACCTATAAATGACAGATAATGATGTTGTATCATTTGAGAGTGGGGACACATGTCCTCCAGGATGAAAGGAATTTGTAGCAGTTATATCCTCTAAGGGAGATTTGGCTGCCACACCACTTATAATTCAACCAATTCATCTCAAATGTGTTGAAAACCCTTTGAAAGTGGCTGCACCAAAGCCAATCATATTGCCGTTCAGGCCACATTATTCTGTCATCATCCTCAAGAAAGTGCCATGGAACTATGGAGAGGCTGAAGGATCTACATCCAACACAACTGCTGCAGTGTCTAAAGACTATCATCAGATCTAAGGGGAAAGTACCCATGGGGAATATTAAAGAATTCCTCCGTAAGATGGGACACAATGAAGCGAAGGTGGTTCAAAGCTTGAAAGAAGCTCCATAACAGATTTCTATTCTGGACTTGGTTTTCTCTTCAGAAGATCACCAGAAGGTCTTACTGAAAGTATTAGAAGAAGCCCACTTGCCAAAGACAGTGGATGTTGAAAAATTCAATCATCTGGCTGATCACATCTTCAGCAGTAATGTGATATCCTTCAACGATGATGACATGCCTCCCGAAGGGACGGGTCATTGTAAACTGTTGCACATAGCAGTTATGTCTTCCGGATATGTGGTTGGAGGAGTGCTAATAGATGGAGGATCATTCCTAAACATTTTCCCCTATGCCACATTGGAAAAAATTAACATCAATCTCAACAGGATTTGAAGCAGCCATATAATCATCAAAGCCTTTGATGGATCTTGGCGAAATGTTGTCGAAGAGATTGAATTAACTATGGAGATCGGTCCACATACATTCTACGTATCCTTCCAAGTGCTTAAGATCACTATAGGATACAACTTACTATTGGGAAGACCTTGGATTCATATGGCAGGAGCCGTCCCATCCACTTTTCATCAGTGCTCAAGTATACCATCAATAGTAATCTGGTCACTGTCAATGCCGAACCAGAATGTCCTGTTCAAAGTGATATACCGGTTATTAGTTTCAATACAGAAGTTGAGCCTATCAGCTTCTAGGCCCTTGAGGTGAGCAACACTCACTCTCAACCCATTGGGGCTCCACGTCTAAAACCTAAAGTTTCTGTCGAGGTAATGTCAGCAAGTCAAGAGATGATATCCTTGGGTTATCAACCCGGACAAGGGTTAGGAAAGGATCATCAAGGAATCAAATGCCTAATTCAAGTTCCCAGCCAGACAGGGACAACTAGATTAGGCTACTCTTTTTGGTTCAGTCACAGGAACCCTCACAAGCATAAATTAACTCCTTCATCTATAAGGCTGTTGCCTAAAACTACAGATGCTAATTCTATATGGCCTTCACTGAAAGTTCATGTCCATGTGGTAGCTATGCTATTTCCTAAGCTGATACCGGTTAAAGTGAAGGAAGTCCTGATTCCAGACCCAGAGGTGGAGGAAAGGAATCAAAGGTGCAAACAAGAGATAAATAGATATTTGTCAAACATGCGTGTCCTAATCCATACAGAGGGTATGAACAGAGACATCCCAGATGATGATTATTAGGATATCATGGTCATCATTCACGAGGTGGAGGACTATAACATCCCCTTCATCACTGGTGCCCACTAGGTTTTGACCCTTGGCAATTGGAGCATCATTCCTTGCATTTGTCGACAAGGGTAAAAAGGGAAAAAACTCCCTCTGCCATATAGATATCAATAACTGCTTACTTTTTTTTTCACAGTATTAGAAGTTGTTTTGTCATTTCATGCTAACACTTTTTATGATTAAACAATTTCATATATTAAGTGAAAGCATTACGTTTCAGGACTCTAAAGTTAAATATGCCTAAACTTGCTGATGAGGTGCCTATTCTTCACAAGGATTGCAACTTTGATTTAAAGTTGGACTCTAACTTGATAGAGATTGAACAAAAGGACTATGAGATACCTCAGGAGATCAAAGAATGGGTCGAAGATAAACCCAATCCAAATCTTGATAAAACCACCTCTTTTAACCTTGGAACCTCAAAAAACCTCAAACAAATTCAGATTGGTACGGACCTTACACCAAACCAAAGGAATGACATGGTTACTCTGTTGACCCAATTCCAAGATGTGTTTGCATGGTCTTATGAAGACATGGTTAGTTTGTCAACTGACATCGTCATTCATTGCCTTCCCATCAAAGAGGGATTCAAGCCGGTCAGGCAGAAACTCAGGCGATTAAAACCTGAGTGGAGTCTGAAAGTTAAAGAAGAAATTATAAAGCAATTTCAAGCCAGCATCATTATGGTGTCAACATACCCTGATTGGATATCCAACATAGTCCTCGTACCTAAACATGGAGGTAATGTGCAAGTTTACGTGGATTACAGGGATCTGAACAAAGCTTGTCTCAAAGATAGCTTTCCCGTACCATTCATCCACATACTCATTGACAATACAACTCAGTATGACATGTACTCCTTTGCTGGGTACCATCAAATTATTATTGCTGAAGAGGATCGTGAGAAAACTTCATTCATCACTCCTTAGGGAACCTTTTGCTCTAAATGGTTGTCATTCAGCCTCATTAATGCCAGAGCTACTTATCAGCGAGCCATGATGGCTCTTTTCCATGATGTAATGCACAAAGAGATATAAATCTATGTGGATGACATTATTGTTAAGTCTCGAAGGGAGGAAGACCACCTAGATCATCTCAAAAAGCTCTTCAACCAGTTGCGTAAGTATAACTTGAAGTTAAATCCGGCCAAGTGCGCCTTTGGCATCAAGTCAGGCAAGTTGCTAGGATTCATAGTAAAGCCACAAAGGCATTGAGCTGGATCCTTCAAAAATCCAGGCCATCACGGAGATGCCCATACCCCAGACAGTTGTTAAGGAAGAACTCCTCCAAGAAATGGAATGAAAAGTTTTAAAAAGCCTTCCTTCTCATCAAAGAGCAACTAATGAAAGCTCATGTTTTGGTACCTCCCAAGGATGGTGTTCCCTTGTTTATGTACCTGTCTATCAATGATAATACCATGGGCTGTATGCTGGGACAGAAAGATGATAGAGGCCAAGAAAGAGCTATCTATTACCTCAGTAAAAGATTCAGCATCACTGAACACAATTAAACTCTGATTAAGAAAACTTATTGTGGTATAGTATGGGCTTCCATGAGATTACATCATTATCTCCATGGTCACACAACCCATCTCATATCCCGTGTGGATCCTCTCAAGTACGTGTTCAATAAACCCATGTTGAATTATCGACAGTCCAAATGGCAGTTGATCCTACAATAATTTGATATCATCTACGTGAATCAAAAGTCTATCAAAGGTCAAGGAATTGTGGATCAACTGGCCGCTTCACCTTTATAGGATTTCAAACCCTTGGAAACCTATTTCCCTGATGAAGGTGTACTGATTGTTCAGTATAACCATCAGGATGATACACATCAACCATGGCTGTAATCCATGGACGTTAGACAGTTAACTATCTTTGGTGATTCCGAATTGGTAATCAGACAAACCACTGGGATCTATCACACCAAAGAACTACATTTGTTGCCTTACCATCGATAGGTTATCCAGATGGCTTTAGAGTTTGAAGAAATATCCTTCCTCCACATTCCTCGGAATAGGAATGACTTTACGGATGCACTAACAACTTTGGCCTCCTTAATCAACATACTTGATAAGGAAGACATGTCAAATATCAAATTTTCCTTGCAAAAGGCTCTAGCCTATATAAACTACATTGGAGAAGTATTAGATGAGCTGCCTCTTATCCAACACCCTTGGTATCAGTATATCAAGGAGTATCTGTGAGATGGATCTGCACCCATTGAGGCGAGTTAGGCTAAAAGAAAGCGGATCCATCGAATGGCTATGAAATTCTACCTGAACGGAGACACACTCTACAAAAGAGATGCAGAACTAGGCCTTCGTAGATGTCTAGATAAAGACCAAGATTAGAGGCTCATGGATGAAATCCATGGTGGAGTATGCGGCCCACACATGAGCGACCCTCTACTTGTCAAGAAAATCCTATACAAGGCATCACTGTCTCTCTCTTAAGGATGATTGTGATGATCACGTCAAGAAATGTTACCAATGAAAAATTCATGGGAATGCTATCCACGCCCCTCCAAGGGAGCTCCACAATATGAGTTTGCCTTGGCCCTACTCAATGTGGGGAATGGACGTGATCGGGCCCATCGAGACCAAAGCCAGTAATAGTCATCAGTTTATCTTTACCATGATCGACTACTTCACTAAGTGGGTAAAAGCATCATCTTCCCATAGGGTTACTAAAGAGGTGATCTTTAGTTTCATCAGAAATAATGTCATTTGTCGATATGGACAACCAGAGGTGATTGTGTCCGACAATGCTAAAAATCTCAACAACCAAATGATGGAGGAGTTATGAAGTAAATTCCACATGAAACATCTCAACTCCGTCATCTATCGTCCGAAGATGAATGGTGTTGTTGAAGCAGCTAATAAGAATATCAAAAAGATCATGCAAAAGGTGTCTGTCAATCACAAAGGATGGCCTGACTTGTTTTCTCTGACTCTATTAGCCTACAGAACATTAATGCGTACTTCCACTAGGGCAACCCCTTACTCATTAACCTATTGAATGGAAGCAGTGCTCCCAATAGAGGTGGAAATGGAATCCCTTAGAGTGTTGATAGACGCTCAGCTAGATGAAGACCAATGGTTACAAGATCAGTACAACCAATTATCTCTAATAGATGAAAGGCGAGCTGCAGCCATCTTCCATGGTCAGTGATACCAACAAAGGATCACTAGATCCCACAACAGAAAAGTCTAGCTACGACATTTCAAATAACATGACTTGGTCTTGAAGAAAGTTCTTGACAACCAAGATCAATCTAAAGGAAAATTCACCCCGAACTGGGAAGGCCCGTTTGTTGTCAAGGAGGTATTGACAGGAGGAGCCCTCTTACTACAAGAGATGGATGGCGATGAATTTCCCCAACTCATTAACTCGAAAACCGTGAAATGGTACTATGTCTAAAGTTACCTGCAAACCAGCATCGTGGTTTTGGATCACCAGATCCCCAGTGAATTCAGGTTTTCAAAACCTTTCACTACATACAACCTTTCTTCACATAAGTTTGGCCCATCAAAGAAAAAAATCCCTTCCAACCAGCAGCTTTGTTCTGGATCAATAGATCCATCACTCAATTTAGGTTTTTCGAAACCTTTCTCATTGCATCTTTCACACCATTAGTTTGTCCCACCAGGAATCAAACATTTCACACCTTCAGTTTGTCCTACTCGAGACAAACATTTTCACACCTTCAGTTTGTCCCACCAGGGATCAAACATTTCACACCTTCAATTTTGTCCCACCAGGGATAAAACTTTTCACATCTGCAGTCTGTCCCACCAGGGGTGAACTACGCAGACCTTATCTCCCCAATACACGGGAGTACGTAGGCAGCCATTTTTATGGTCCGGTCTAACTACAGAAAATATAAAAACAACAAAAAATCTCTCTACACCCATTTTCACCGCCTATAACTTTGAACCTTTTCACGCTAGGTTCGAACTACGCAGACCTGATCTCCCCCTTCTCAATGGGAGTACATAGGCATCCATTCTTGGTTCAGTCTCACCCCAACCAAAACACAAAAACTTATCAACGATATTGGGATCATCCTTCAAACAACACATCATCGGCTTAGACCAAAGGGATGGATCTACCTGGTCTCCCCATGCCAATGGGGTAACCGGCGACTATCTAAGCTGCGGTTGAGTCCTCAAAGAGAAACACCAATCCATAAGAGATGGAACTACCTGGGCTCCCTAATATAAAGGAGTATCGACGACCATTTGTGGGGTGGTTAACCTCAGAGAGGAAAGTCACAATCCTCTCCACAAACACATACAGAAACCAGTCCCAAGACACCAAAGGGTAGGGAATATAAAGATCAATGATCCATTCTGAAAGATCTTGAGACATCTCAATGTCCATCCATCAAGGGGGAGTTCAGAATACATCAAGATCACAAGTCCTGGAGAAACATGCAAATATCAAGCAAGTAGCAAGGCATAACTAAAAGGGAAGTGAATCAACATATATTTCCCTGCCATATATAATATTTTTTGATATATACAATGTGTTCTGTACATGATAAAAATGGCTAAGCTAGTCTGTGCAAGAAAATCCAAGCTAATCTACAAATTAGTGTATAAGCGTGCTATCAAATCTAACATGGCATCCCTCTCGGAAGAAGGGGGTAACTCTGTGAGCTCCTACCTAAGGGTATCTACACGAGCCAAGAGTTCCACAACCATCTGCATGGTGTCAATATGCTCGTCAATGAACGTGCTCATCTCTGCAATGATATCAGTGGTATGGGACCTCAATGCAATACTATCTCGTAATAGTGGCATCTCGGTAGATATATCACCATCCCGCCTCAATAAAAATCGCATCTCTAGATGATCTAGCCTCGTCTCACTCAAAGAACAAATGTCTCTATGAGCTAAATCATCATCTCTCTCAACTAGAGCGACATCTATACTAGAAAGAGTCATTAACATTAAGGCCCTAGTCCGATCCCTCTCAAATGTTATCGATGCGGACTCTACTCTAAATACTCTCAATTTGAATCTTTGAGTCATAGTAGCAAGAATATTGGGGAATCAATAAGAACCGCTAATAACCCATCAAATAGCTCATCCTCGTTGGGAGAATCGATGTCCTTTATGGGCTCCCCATCGTCAAAATCAATCCCTACTCGTGGATACAACCCCACCAATGTAAACACTACCTCCACCATGCAGAATACTTTCTTTGAATCGACACGGATGGCTAGTAGTAAACTTCACCCCATCATCGGGCCCAACAGGCATAAACCCTAGACAAATCCCCAATTGACAAAACCTGAGAGGACAAATGCTGACCCAATGCTCCCTCAAAGGGATGAACATCCCGAAACTTGTCAAACCGTGCCAACCACGACCACTCGGGTGATATGTGGTCATGCCCCTCAAACCAGCCAGAGGAAGATAATCCATGCTAGATGCATGAGTGATGAAGCTGTAGAGAGAACTAAGCCCTGAACACGATATAAGATCAAATGAATCCTCGATCCTTGCTAAGAAAATCGATAAAGAAGTAACGTATGTACACTTCGTCGGCTAAAACAAGTAGAACATGGCTATCTCATGGGAAAAACAATACCCATGGCGTCGGAATGTGACAATTGATCTCAAGTGTGTCATGAACCACACGTACAACAAGATCGAGCTGATTGTAAATACCCTCACAGAATGGGACTGACAATATGTGTTCGACCTCAAGGTCTCTAACAGAATCATCGGTAAAATGGTATGACCATCCCGGAGAGCCCGCACTACCATAATCACACCGATGTCTAAATGATCCATATACAGTGACATGTACAAATAAGCCGCTACACACATCAAGAGTACATCTACTCTGGTAACACGCCAATCATCCTCCGACGTGGTGAAATCCCCGGAGTGCTGTACATAAATATCCAAAGAGCCAAATCTGTTAATCAGAAAATGTATGGACACTACATGCCCTGAGGAGATCTCATCCAGGGCAACTCTGCGCCTCAAACCACTGAGGGTCATAAACCGTCGGTGTAAGACCCCGAATTTTACGAAATGAAAGTATTCAATTTTCTAATAATTGTTATTCTATTTAGTAAATGGTTAAATTGATAAAAGGTTAAAGTTAAGGGTGATATTTAAAAATTTTACAAAGTAAGCAAGTTGATATAAAATATTCGTTTGGTCGGGAAATATTCTTTTTGTCAGGGGATATCCGTACGACGACACCATCATTGGTGGCCCCCACAACGGAAGTATTGTCGTAGTTAGAAAATGACATAAATATTGTGACGACCCCAAAATTAGGTATACATCACCCATCTTGAGTCGCCAGATACATGGTATAAAATTCAAATACAACTATCGTGTACAATACGACAAAACATAGGCTGTGAGTTTTAATACAAATACTGTCTACTAGAGCGTATAAAAACTCAATGGAGTCCTCATTATATTTATTATCACACTATTTCATAGAATAGTGAGGACTACTAATGCACCATCTAGGACCATCACTTTATTCCCCGACTAGTCCCTGCTACGTTCTCATTTCCTAAAGAGAACAGTGAAAGAAAGGGTGAGCTCAACTAGCCCAGTAACAAATATTATGACTAAGATAATGAAGAATAAATTATCGTTAGCCTTCAACAGTGTTAAATTGATACAATATAACAAACATCAATTTAACTGCAACGGAACAAGCAATCCATTAGAAGAGTCAAGTAGAGAATAAAATCTACTATCTTCTATGATTTAAAAGATTTATCATCAATTTTATCGCTGAGACTCAGCTTAATAAATAATCCACATCATCAAATCATCCCTGCACTACAGGCCAAGGATATTCTTTAGTATCACGACCATGAATTATTCATGCACTATGGGCCAAAGATAATCGTGTTTTCATCAACGGTCCTGATCATGCCATAAAATAATTCATCTTTGCACCCTTGGCCGAAGAGAATCCATAGCCATAATCATACCAAAATTTGTCCATCAATGCACTACGGGCCAATGAGGACTTTTTTCACATCATTTGTAACATTACAGTCATGATTATACCGAATAATCCCTGGTCAAAATCATACCAAGCCCATCTATGCACTACAGGCCACAGATGACTTTCAACATAATATAAACATGATGATGATGACAATGACATAATAATTCAATAAAACAAGTTCAAGAATTAATTTTAGACATTTTAATTTTTTTGTTTTGTTTGTAATGGCATATTATTAAATTATCCAAATCTTTAGGGTTTAGGGTTTAACCCTTAGGGTTTATGGTATAACCCTTAGGGTTTAACCCTTAGGGTTTAGGATTTAACCCTTAGGGTTTAGGATTTAACCCTAAAATATATGAAATTAAATTTCTAAGATTTCTAAATTTAAATTTTCAAAATAGAAAATTAATATTTCTAAATTATAATTAGGATTTTCTAATTATATTAAAATATACTAATCCTTATTCGAGCTTGTTAATTAGGATTAATATTTTCTAATTAAAATAACTAATTTAGCAATTAGGTTTCATGATCATGCATTAGGGTTTATAACCCAGGAATTAGGGTTTCTGAATTATTTAGAAAATCTAATTAATCATTAGGGTTATCCCTAATTAGGTTTGTAATAAAAATACATAAACCTTATACATAGCATTTAAATTTCCAAATTAGGATTTTAATATTCGAATTAGGATTTCAAATTCTCGGAACTGAAATTATGGTTTTCCAGAACCGGTTTCTAGGGTTTCTTATCAGTCGTTAGGGTTTTCTAATTGAACATTGACGTTCTTAATATAATATTAGGGTTTGCTACTAATATAGTTTATCTGGTCAACTCTTGTCTCTTAACCACATATGTACACATATACAACCATATACACAGAACATAATTACGTATATCCTTAATCTTGAATAATTCACCACAAAGATTTTTAAATCCAAAAATTTCTTTTTAGAAATGTCAATTCTGTACACTTATTTTCTGTTTAGGTTTATTATTAACCTTTATTCAATAATTTAAGATTTAAATAATTTTTCTAAATTCTTGGGTCGTCACATTCACCTCTTATTCTAAAAATTTTGTCCCCGAAATTTACCTTACACCATTCATACACAGCATTGTATGCTACCCAATACATTCCTCACCAGAGTAAAAATTTCAAGTATTGCTGAAGGTTTTCTAGACTATTCTCTGTCATTTTCGCAAAGGTTATATGGAAATTCATCCGCAAACCGTCATAACTTACGGACATAGTTGGTAATTAAGCCGATATGCCCTGTACTTATCAAGTACTTCTGGTTAACTCTGTTTCTCGTCTCTGCCATAGGCACAAAATTTTTCCTCAGTCTTATTAGATTCCGCACCAAAACAATTTGGTTTGGGAATTTCTTTCAATGAACACTTAGAGTTTTCATAAACATTAGTCTAGCTGAATTGAATAACACAGACTCATATCAATAATTCAATTCAATCGAATTATTTAGGTGTAGCCAAACCCCGTTGGCAAATTAAAATTTTTTAAAATATTTTTTAGAATGACGTCATGATGCCATACTGTATTAACAGTTCGTTTAAGGATGCCGTCATCGTATGACTTTGTCATAACACATCATACAATAGTGGAACAACGATTTTAGATCAATTCAACACTAAGTATTCCTGCATTTACAACTCCATCAACTTTTTATCATCTCTGCACCAGGTTACATGGTACATAACTGATAAATAAAATAAATTTTGATATTTCAAATCATCTTCGTCAAGCTGAAATAATTAGCATAGACTTTACTTTAAACCGTTCCAAAAAAGATTACGAGTCTACACATTTTATTTATTTATTTTTTTAAAAGCACATAGTGCGTATTTAGCTTGATGTCCAAAAAGTTCGAAGTCTAGCATAACTAGGAATTTTGGAAAAAACCTAGGTCTCCACTAATAATCATTTGCTTAAACAGTCTATCTATTCCTATTATCCTTAATACTCCATTCACAAAAAACTATACCCAGTTCATCAAACTTACCACATTTATAAGTTCAGGAACTTGCCACAATCATATGAGTTTAAGAACTTGTCCTAGACAGACCTTTGGCGTCCATTAGCTGAGGGGTTCATAAACATTTCATATAATTATGAGTCACAAAACATACCATAAGTATGAGTTTTAAGAACTTGTACTTAACCTTATATTCTCTACCTATAACCTATCTATCTGTTATACACATGAGAAAAGAATCACCTTCTCAACATGTATATAGCAAATAGCGTGACCCGAACATTTCAATTATTATCAATGCCAGAAACTAAGTGGTTTTCACACCAAGTACAATTCAACTCCCATACGAAGAATCATACAACTCAGCTGCTGACATGAGTCCTCAATTGAAATCCCCACCTAATCTTAACTCCCTTCTCAATACGAATTACATTCAACTCGTATTCATAATCCTTTCCTGATTTTGTATCAATTCATAGATACACATCAATCTTGTTGTAAGCTTGTCAATCATTCTCTCAATCCATATCAGATCACGTGGTGATCTCATCGTATATATTACGATTCATTTCTATTCCATGATCGTTTTGCTTTTTGATCTTTTATCACTATACTTTAGTATTCTAAACTCTATCTATTCATCACTACTATTCAACTTTATTATTAGAGTTAGGGAACTCTATAAATTATACCCTGCCGAGATTCGTCTTTGAATCTTACCGACACACTAACTCTATTTGAGTTAGTACTTATCCTAATCACTGCGGTTATTAGTCTCAGGTATTCCTACCTAAGGTTCATAACCAACAACTTTGATACCAAATGTAGCATCCCCAAATCCGGGTCCCAAATCACCACGGATCTTGGTATGCTAATTCTATAACTATTACTATTTATGGAAGATATAAACATAAATTGTTTATATAATACATTACATACTATTTCCCCCAAGGTCGAGTAACCTTCAAATAAACATATATCATAACCTGTCTAACATAAAACATTATTATTATACTATACTATTACAATTAAGCTGCACATAAAATCCCAAGCTGAACTTGGCTTTATCCTTTCTTGTATTCGACGTATGCTTCTAAATCTGCAATGTTAAATCATGATATAGCAAGGGTGAGCATAAGATTTCCCAACAAGTTTAAGTTCAATAATATAACGATATATCATGATTGATAGAATCTGAATAATAAGCTGGCTATAATTCAACAATACAATTGTGAACTAGTAGGAACAAACTTTTGACTGAACAAGTATTGAACATGAACAAATATATCTGAATCTAATGGTAATGAAGGTGATCAGTCTTTCATACCCGACTTATACATGTAATATGTACAGAGTACAATTCTACAATGCCAATCAGCAATGATTATCCATAAGCATATCTGAATGAAACAACTCTTAGTAGAGTTAAGTAAAAACTTGCCTGAACCGTTGATTACCGCTACGCAATTTATCTAGCTTTGTCTGAAAACCTAATATAAATAATACCGATCTACACATTAGAATAATATCATCACAGTATTTAAAATAACCTAAATACATTTATCACATAACCCTATCACCTATATTTAGACATAAGACTTTGTGATCAAGTCAAACTATTGCAGTCTGAGTTGAACCCTACACAATTCTAGCATCCCGACGGTCTAGTTGGACAGTACTCGAGTTTAAGTTCAATTAAACTCTGCCTAAACACTTAACAATTATCGTAGATGATTTATTATCAATCAAAATATTTTTCATCGGCTCATAATAATTTTTAGATAATTAATATCATTAATAAAAATATTCAATCAATAGTATCGTATTTATATAATATAAATACCACCATATTCCTTTATCATTAATATTTATTTAATATAAAATATTAATGAAAATCATAACATAATATTATAATAATATTACAAAGTATTTTTAATACTTTAAAATCACCTTTATATGATTTTTAAACAATTAAATACATTATCGATAATTGTTTTTAATATTAAAATATTAATATTTTCATGACAAAATATCAAAAGTTATATTTTATAACTTCAAATATTTTTCTAACCCTTAAATCATTTTTATATGATTTTTAAAGTATTATTTCTAATTTTTCATAATTTATTTAATATATTTATTAAATAAACTAATTACCATTAATATTAATTAATTGATGAAATTTCTCACAAAATATCAAAAGTCATTAAAATAATTTAAAATATTTTCTTATACCATAATATCATTTTTCATTATTTTTCATGATTTAAAACCATTTTAAATAATATATTTAATATTATAATTAAATAAATTAAATACCATTTATATTCCAAAAATATTAAATATCTATGAAATATACTCTAAATAATTAAAAACTAATTTTCTGATTTTAAAATAATTTTTCAGAATTTATTTTGTATTTTTAATAATTAAAAACCATTTAATTCGATTTATTTAATAAAAATAATTATTTTCTGAAATTAAATGTCACTAAAGGGTCCTATAGCGACAGACCCGTCGCTATAGGTGTTCTTGGCATGTTCTTGAATATTCATCAGCAAACCTAGAAAACCAAGTCAGTGAACATGGTACATAGTTTGACCATAAATAGATTAGTGTTCATGTTATTTTCTGGGCTAAAATTTGTTTTCAGATTGTAGTACTTATGTAATAATACTATAATATACCAAGTTCATGACCATTCTACATAATAACAGAGAGATCCAAGTCTCCAAAAACCTGTCAGACGTTGTTCTTCAATTTCTGGGTTTTCCATAAATTAAAGAACAGATGAGATACCAACTTTGGATCCATATAGTTTGCATTCTATTACTTGTTTGTGTGATATAAAAGTTCACAATTGTAGTCTTGATGTCCGAGTACAACCTTATAACATCATATCAACATAAAAACATCAGATACACAAGATCTGGGCCGGTCAAACTAGGGGTCAAGAACTGTTCTTGAACATTTCTGGAAAACCCAGAAATGTTCTTGAAAGGCTTTGAATCAGTGATGGTTTGACCACCAATAAATTTTGATTCTGAGCAAGATCTGAGTAAGATAATGGCTTGGAAGTGTAGATCTCATGTCAGGTTACAACAACAAAACAATAACTTGACCACAAGCTTTAAATACAGCAAGATCTAGGGTCATGAATATCATCATCGAATTCGGAAATTTCGGGCCATGTCAAAAGTAGTTTCATGCTTGGTCAACGCCTTTTGACAGATCATATCTTTGTTCCAGTTATGGATCTGGTTGTTCTAAGGACTTGGATGTTTATTTCACACGACATGCTACACAGATCAAACAATAACAAAACCAAAACACTAACATACTGCAAGATAGAAGGCCTAGAAAATGTTGTCAGACGAGATCTGGGTTTCTGGGTTGCCCAGAAACTCAGTCTCCATGACCAGTCAACGCAGTTTGACTGCTCATATCTCTCAATCTAATAATGATCTAGTCGTGTTTCCAGTTTCAGATCACAGCCTACATGTCATACTACACATCCAAAACATAATAAACAAACAAACTTTAACACACACGGATCTAGAGGCACTGACATATGGCTGTCAGGCCATCATTTTCAATATTTCCAGATTTTTGAAATCCTTAGATTCGAGCATCTAGATGTTATGGATCCATGATCCAACCACCCAGATCTCTAAAAGACACCCTATAACACATATCTAGCTAATCATTAACAACCTTTAACATCAAATCAAAGATTTTCAAAATTAGGGTTTTTACTACTTTCTAGCTTGATCTTTGATTCTGATCTTCATGATCTGATCATGGCTGGCTAAGGATCAATTTAGGGACTAAATCACTAATTAATCTCGTGGTTCTAGAGAGAGAAGGAGTTGGTTGAGAGTTAGAACACAAAATGAAGCTAAATAACAACTTTCACTCTCTTCAATTATTTATAAAATTGAATGTAATTGAAATGGCTGGTATGGGGCTAATATTTGCTGAATTCAGTCATATAGGGTAGCTAGATTTGGTCAATCACCCAATATCTTAGGAAGATTCTCATGTCTCCACCAATAATGCACAAAGGGCATTTTAGACATTTTAATTTTTGTTGTTTTGTTCTTAATGGCATATTAGTAAATTGTCCAAACCTTTAGGGTTTAGGGTTTAACCCTAAAATATGTGAAATTAAATTTCTAGAATTTCCAAATTTAAATTTTCAAAATAGAAAATTAATATTTCTAAATTATAATTAGGATTTTCTAAATATATTAAAATATACTAATCCTTATTCGAGCTTGTTAATTAGGATTAATATTTTCTAATTAAAATTACTAATTTAGCCATTGGGTTTCATGATCATGCATTAGGGTTTATAACCCAGGAATTAGGGTTTCTGAATTATTTAGAAAATCTAATTAATCATTAGGGTTATCCCTAGTTAGGTTTGTAATAAAAATACATAAACCTTATACATAGCATTTAAATTTCCAAATTAGGATTTTAATATCCGAATTAGGGTTTCAAATTCTCGGAACTGAAATTACGGTTTTCCAGAACCGGTTTCTGGGGTTTCTTATCAGTCGTTAGGGTTTTCTAACTGAACGTTGACGTTCTTAATATAATATTAGGGTTTGCCACTGATATAGTTTATCTGGTCAACCCTTGAGTCTTAACCACATACTGTACACATATACAACCATATACACATAACATAATTACGTATATCCTTAATCCTGAATAATTCACCACAAAGATTTTTAAATCCAAAAATTTCTTTTCAGAAATGTCAAATCCATACACTTATTTTCTGTCTAGGTTTATTATTAACCTTTATTCAATAATTTAAGATTTAAATAATTTTCTAAATTCTTGGGTCGTCACAATTAAGCTAATCATTTATTCAATTATATTTCTCTTTTAATGGCGTGACCCTCTAGATTCAATATTAAGCCGGTAAGTAGATTAAATAAATTAGAACCCTTCTAATATTATTTATAATGAATTAAACTTTTTTAATTCAAATATAAATAAATAATATTTATTCTACATCAAGAGGGATACCTTACGTTAGTGTATCATCACTATCTTGATAATATGAATTCAACGTTTAATCAAAAAGAACACAAAGAACCTATTCCATGAATATTTATCGTACAATTCAATCCTTCTATCATACAATGTACCGATTAAAAATAAGACATGGAATTACTGACAAGTCTTATTTATTTAATCATATTCATTTCTATTCACAAAATGCACAACTCTGATTAATGTAAATTAGAAACTTTTTTCTAATTTCCATTCAAATTGGCCAAGGATTTTTTAGTTATCATTTATCGAATCGCATAGGAAATTCCCTCCCTTTATTGAACGTGGTAGATCCTTTGTTGATTATTCACCTACCTCCATGTACACTTTATTAGACCTAAACATACCCTATAACA
This sequence comes from Panax ginseng, assembly GCA_020205605.1. Taxonomy (NCBI): domain Eukaryota; kingdom Viridiplantae; phylum Streptophyta; class Magnoliopsida; order Apiales; family Araliaceae; genus Panax; species Panax ginseng. The sequence continues at coordinate 61,784,609 of CM035148.1, forward strand.
TACTCTAAAGTATTAAGGAACATGACAAAGTATAATTCAAAATACACAAGGTACTATGATGATCTGAAGTCTAAGGATCACTTGTACTATTATCACTTAAGGAACTCCTATTGTCAGGCAAGTAAAACTCCATTAGGTGTTCTTTTAAGCGAACCACGTTCAGTAAACTTATTCTCTAATAAGCACTTACATACTTGCATAAGTGTCACCATATAAATGATTATGAAATCAATCATCTTCTTTAACAGAGTAAGCATAATATGTACTAATCTATCAGGAATCAGTAACCCCGCATTATTGATCCAAAGAATAGGAACATTATAGTTTTTGAGCTATCGAGAATTTAGATCTCATTAGCATGATCAACATCATGACTCTAAAAGCATTGTTCTAAAAGTATAGTTTTATCACATTTAATTAATTCAATAAATTAAACATGGATAAAGAATGTCTTTAATTAAATAAATTCTTTTATTAATAAATGAAAAAGATTACAAAGTAAATGCTTATCACATCTAATGTGATTGGCTTGAGGGCATACTATTTTTAATCTCCCAATTGCATTAAACTCAATTGCATTTGTATCTAATACTCATATTCTCCAAGTGCGATCAAACTGTTGTTGAGTTAATGCATAGCAAATGGATTTGCAATGATGTTCTTAGAGTCCACTATCTATATAGTAACTTCTCGTCTTTAAATAATTCTCTAATCAAATAAAAGTATCGGAACACATGTTTGGATGTCTGATGAGACCTAGGAACCATTTCTAGTTCTCTAATGAACTTTTCATCTTGATTTAATCCATAAATAGATCATTGTAGCTCACATACTTTATTTTCTCCAACATTTTAAAAAAATCCATCTAGTTGTATCATATATACATTCTCCTTTAATTACTATTGAAAAATGACATCTCCATGTCCATTTTCCATATTTTGTATAATAAGCTGCAATAGCAAGTAAAATCCGAATGGACTTGAGCATTGCTACCAATAAGAAGGTATCACAGTCGACTCCTTAACTTTGTTTGAAACCTTTTGCAACCAGTATAGCCATATAAGTCTCCACCTTGTCATTTGCTCCAGACTTACTCATAAAGACCCATTAAAGAAAAGTCCACACCTGATTTTCATACATGGAGTCCATTTGGATTTCATGGTCATTTACCATTTCCCTGAGTGTTTACTACAAATAGCCTTATCGTATATTACTGGATCATCATCCTCTACGATGCATACCTCATCATCATCATCTATGATGAATCCATACCTCCTAGGTACCTTCAATACTATTCTAGAATTACGATTTGGTTGTGGTACAATAGGTCTATCAACAGGTTCCTCTTTGTCTTACAGTGCTTTGTGGTTCTTGAACTCCTTCAAGATCTATCTTCCTCCCACTAGCCCCTTCAAGAATAAACTCTTTTTTCCCAAGAAGGCATCGTGTTTGATAACAAACACCTTTTCTATAGTAGGATTATATAATATTACCCTAAACTATCTTTAGAATATCCCACAAATATGCACTTATCAAATTTTTGTCCCAAGTATATCATTCTTAAACATTTTGACAAAAACTGAACAACCACCGTGACATCCCTAAATCTGAGTACTTCAATCCAACAGATTTGGTGCTCACGATCCAACACAAACACAAACACATCTAACTACCCATAATAAAGGATAATAATCTTCATAAGTAATAACCCATAATCCCATTAAAGTGTTACATATTCAAAACGAAATCCCAACAACTAACCTTTAATTATTACATTATAACAGTGGAATAAATAAAACATAATAAGTATATTACATAAACTTCATGAATAAAAGATAACTAAACATCATTATCTACTTATGCATCTTGCCCTTTCCTTTGCTTGTAGACGGTTCCTCGGACTTTTTGGCTTTAGCTAAAATATTTTATGCAAGAGTGAGCAAACCAACTTGCTCACAAGTAGAACAATGTATAATAACAATGTTTGAATGAACAATGAATCAACTTTAATTGAATAATGTATTCTTACTTGAAATAATAAGATTTAAATCAAGAACTGTGAGTCCAATATAATAATCAACTTTCAAATGAATTTTAGATATCAAGGTCAAGGTATATACTGAGGGTCATAAGACCACAAACTATGTCCTAGGTTATCAAATATTTCTACTGTAACCTTTATCAGTCTTAAAGACTATGGACCATCCATCTCGTACTCCAAGTGATCAGCCCTTTGTACTATGTATTGTGCACAAACATATCATTGCTAATGTGTATTTCCGATTACATAACCCCTTTATATAGGGTTGTTCATCTTAATTTTTTCATTAGAATCTGCACTAAATGTAGTTTGGTTTAGAATAGCTTCAAAGGAAATTTAGATCTTTAAAACATTCATCAACTAAGGACTAGTCAAATAAATAAAGGTTCAATAGTCATTCAAGAGTTCGATACGACATAATCTCGTAAAATGGTACTTTAATAATGATAGAACAACACTGATTCATAATCGAATAAACATTATGTACTGAAGTAATGCTTTCCAAAGAATTAGAAAGCTTATTCAAGAACATATGCCTTGAATTAACATAAGAAACCTCACTAAATAATAAAGTAGCAAAGGTTAGGGAACTTGCACAATGGAAAATTAGAGTTAAGAGACTTTCCTTGCGCGTTTACTACACAATTATAGTATACTTCCTTTAAAAATCCTACACATTTCAGTCACAATAGCACATTGATTAGTTACAAAATGGTATTCACTAACCACTTCTATTAATCCATCTTATGTCTCTTTTGTTATCACATTACCTCATCTCATGTGTGATTATAATCTATTATGTTACCTCACGTGTGTGTGTGTAGATGGGAACAGTTTCACACATAGGAATGCATACCAAATCTTTCCATACAGACTAAAATCCTTGCTCATGAAAAAAGTCCCACCTTTTTTTCCTTTAACCCACGTCGTGCTCAGCTTTGATATCTCAGTTAGTATTTGATCATAATCGGGGCTGCAATCACGAAGCTGAGCATATTGGCAGACGATTGGGGCTCACACATTTTAGAATCCATTAATCGCCTCAGGACCAAATGGAACCTATTTGCCACGAACAAATGTAATGAATAGTTCTTTGTCTTCTGCATTTGTATAGAATTCTTTCACGACTGTCGCTACTGCAGGGTCCGGTTTAACCATGAACGTGTCACAACCTTGTTCATTAATTTGATGCTTCATTTACCCATCAAAAGAATCAGGCATCAACCCTCTCTTTGGTGTCAATGCCTTCGGTGCAAAATACTCGAATTTGTTCGTCGCTAAGGCACTGACAAATTTCCTTTTATCAAAGCTGCAGGTTGGCGGTGATGACCCTTCACCTCGTTGACATTTTATCGGTGTCTTTGGTACCATTGTGTAGCAATGCAGTTCAATATTCCCCCCCAAACTCAAACTTATGCAATTCCTCAAACACTTGGCGTGCGTATGACACAAAGAGAACCACAATTTCCCAAATTGAACACAATAATTTCTGACTATGATGAATGAAAAATTTACTAAGGATGCTTACCCAAATTTGATTGCTTTACTCTGTGATGATAAAGAAGTGGTTTACTACCAATTGCAAAGCTTTCCACTCCTTCTTTACCTGAAATCCTAAATTGAAGACAAACCTTAGGTTGTGTGCTTGAAAATCTGAGAATTTGATGTGTAATTAGTGTGGAGTGGGATGTTATTGGAGTTAGGTTTATATAAGAATGCTATTGAGGACATATTTTGGTGTGAAGAGTGGGCGTTTAGGGAGGGAGTTTGTTGGTATTATGGTGTCTTGAGCGTCATTTATGTGATATATAAGAGTGGGGAGTGCACGATCTGCAGAAGCCTTCTAAAATCTGGACTTTTGTACCCCGTCAGATCTGAAAGTCTTTTTGCCTTCAAAATCCCATTTGAAGGGAAACATATCTGAAGAGATCCCAACCAAGCGCATGCCAGAGCCTAGTAAATCCCATTGAAATTGGGCCTTTTTTGCCAAAAAAATTTCTACTTGATTTTACGACCACACACGCATGACTTCCTCCTTTGTTCCTGAAATCCATAAAAACCCAAAAGTTAAGTTAATCGCATACCAATTGAGGAAGGATGTTGTGATTTACTTACAAAGACTAACTACTACATAACTAACTACTATATGAATTGCAAAATTTTAACTACTACATACTAACGTTAATAACTAAACTACTGAACTACACAATGTGAAGCTAAATACTGTAATTAATAAGAAAATTGGGTTGCCTCCCAATGAACGCTTGTTTTTATGTCTTTCAGCCTGACTACTCCCTGTGTCATGGCGCATCGACAAGAGTGATCGTGGTGGCTTGATGATCTACGTCACCACCCCAATAGTGCTTTAGATGTTGCCCATTAGCTTTGAACGTTTCCAATGGATTCCGGCTATAGATTTCAACGACGCCATGTGGGTAGACTGTTTTGATGGTGAATTGCCCCGACCATCATGATTTAAGTTTCCCGGGAAATAATCTCAGACACTAGTTATACAACAATATAGCTTGTCCCGGTTCAAACTTCTTGTTCAAAATTTTCTGGTCATGCCACTTCTTGACCTTTTCGTTGTACAACTTAGAGTTTTCGTAGGATTGTAGACGAAACTCATCTACCTCGTTAAGTTGCATTAGTCTTTTCTCGCCCGCAGCTGTTGAAAGTAATATGCATACAAGCCAATCATGTTTGATGATAAAGCATATACTTTGTAACAATCTTATTCATTTATTTATAAAAAGTATTAATTTATTAAAGGCTTTTAATTATCAACATGCTGCTTTATAATATGTGATAAACCTATAGTTTTAAACAATGCCTTTAGAATAATGATGATGATCATTCTAATGAGATCTAAATTCTTAGAAAGCTTAAAACTAAAATAGTTCCCAACCGTTGGATTACTAAATTGAGGATTAGTGATTCCGGATAAATTGGTACAATATTGCTTGCTCATTGAATAAGGATGATTGATCTCGTAATCATTTATGTGGAGACACTAAAGTAAGTAAGTAGGTGCTTATTGGAGAATAAGTTCACTGAACGTAGCTCGCTAAGGAATACCTAATGGACTTTTACTTGCATGTCAATAGAAATTTCTGTAGTGATAGTAGAACAAGTGATCCTTGGACTTAAGATCATCATAGTATCTTGTGTATGATGAGTTATACTTTGACTTATTCCTTCAGACCCTTAGGGTATATCAAAGGGTATGATTGGGTATAATAAGTTATACATAGAGATAATGTATGATCAATAAAGAATCTACCGCTTCTAATAAAAGAAGAGAAATATCTTATTTGATTGGATAAATGACAACCCAGTAGTCCTTGGCCAAGGCAGAATGAAATTAGAAAGGAGTTTCTAATTTGCATTATTTGAAGTTGTGCATTTAAGAGTCGAAATACATATAATTAAATAAAATAAGACTTGACAGTAATTTCATGTGTTATATTTAATTGGGACATTGTATGGTGGAAGGATTGAATTGTACGGTAACTATTTACTCAAATGTTCTTTTTATGATTAATGTTGAAATCTATATTATCTAGAAAGTCGTTAATCGCTAGGGAGGCTTATCCCTATTGTAGAATAAATATTATTTATTTAAATAAATTAATATTTTAATTTATTTATTTAAATACGATTAGAATTGTTCTAATTGACTTATTCACAACCGGTTTAATATGGTGAACCTAAAGGGTCACACCATAAAAGGAAGAATAATTATTTAAGAAACAAATGGCATAATCGTAATAATAAGTTAAGTATATTTAATTTAATCTCTGGTGATGGAATAAATTAAATAGCTTAATATTTTGGAAATATTAAATATAAATTAATAAGAGGAATCTTATTATTATTATTACTATCATTATTATTTAATTCCTAAAGGAGTTTGGGAATTAATTAATAAAAATACTCTCATATATCCTAATAAGATTGGGAGGCTAATTAATTAAAAGAGTTTAATTAATTATTCCTAATAAGATTCGGAGCCTAATTAATTAAAGAAGTTTAATTAATTAAAATAAAACTAAATTCCTTAATTGTTAAGGAGGGTTGACTATCTATAAATAAGAGGAGTATTATTATGAGTGTGTGGTTGTTGTTGACTTTTTCACAACACACGTAATTCCAATTGTTGGGAGAGTACACCATTTTCTATGAGAGATAGAAAAACTAGGAATTTTTCAAATATCTTGAATCTTTCTTCCTTCTTGGTGGATCACTTGTAGAGGTCAAACGCTTCGGTGGCTAACGTTGATCAAAGGAAGGAATCAAACCCGTTGGATTCAAGTTGAACACGAAAAGGATTGAAGGTGAACTTGTACCTGAGAAAACTCAAATCTTCAAGGGTATAATTCTTGTTCTTTATCTTTTCGTTTAATTAATAATTGTGCATAAAGGATGATCTGAGTATATGGTTTGTAAAATTTTAAAACTCTTTTTAATCACGTTTTTGATTATTTTGTGCAATTTGATTGCGTTCATGAATATTACAAACCTAATAGTGGTATCAGAGTCAAACCTTTATGCGGATTATTAATTGTTTTAATTTGATATTTATATTGATATGTATTTAGAACAATTTAATTGGGCATAATTTGTTGCATAAAATTTATTTTTTTAAAAAATTCATGAAATTCGTTTTGCCACTGTGTCACTGTCCGTGTATTTGCTGAGCATTGATTTTGTTATTCATAAAGTGAACCAACAGTTTCTTCCTTCGGTTTATATTAAAAACCCACAAGCCACTTCTTTTTCCTGGACATGAATAACGGAAGTATGATCAGGATTACTTATATATATATATATATATATATATATATATATATAATAGTCTTAATAATTTTATAATTAAAATATAGAGTTTATTTTAATCTTAAAATTAGATTTCATGCTAACTAATTAGAGTTGAAATTAGATTCCGTGATAACTAATTAGAGTTGAAATTAGATTCTATGTTTCCTTAAATATAGGACTTTATTTAGATATGGAATAAAATTTCATATTATTCAAAATAAAGGAGTTTATATGTGAATAGGAAAGAAAATCCGTGTTTCCTTAAATAAAGGAGTTTATTTATGTAAGACCCCAAATTTTATGAAATGAAAGTATTCAATTTTCTTATAATTATTATTTTATTTCGTAAATTGTTAAATTGATAAAAGGTTAAAGTTAAGGGTGATATGTGAAATTTTTTGCAAAGTAAGCAATTTGTTATAAAATATTCGTTTGGTCGGAGAATATTCTTTTTGTTGGAAATATCCGTACGACGGCATAATCATTGGTGGACCCCACAATGGAAGTATTGTCGTAGTTAGAAAACGACAGAATTATCTTTTTATAAAAATAACGGAGAAAGTGTTACCGTTAAAACTATTTGTGACGCCCCCAAAATAGGTATACATCACCCATTCTGAGTCGCTAGATACATAGTACAAAATTCAAATACAACTTCATTTATACAACTGTTGAGCTGTCGTATAGAATACGACCACAGTTAACTATGAGTTTTAATACAAATGTATATAACTCTCATGGTACCTCGACCACAACCTTACAATGATACTTTACATAAAAGTATAGTTAAAAATTGTTTTAGAAATTAAAATATTTGGGAAGTGCTCAAGGAAACCTTCGTACATGGGAGGCCATGCGTCTAGGTTATGATAGATATCATATGTCCACAGAATTATCCTTGGTTGACCCAAAAGTCCCCAAAGAAAAACAAGAAGATTACTATTATCTTCTTTTCAATGGTGAGTCTTTTCTTGACATATAAATATCTCAGTTGTCTCCAAGTGAAAATTATGTTTCAAATAAACTCCAAGATCATACAAGTAGTGCTCGTAGATATATTTAGCAAGTGGATGTGCACAACCATGTCTTATGAGAACACGAGGTTGTATGTCATTAGACATCTTGTATGATAGTGGCAAAACACCCTTCCAAAGTTGGGTTCGCCTCACCCTATTTGATTCACCAAATATAACTACTAAATGATGTATAGAATATAACACACTTTTTTATACTATTTATTGAGAACCTCCATAGCTAGAGACCACTGTTCTATTCCCCTGTTATCCCCGCTCGACCCGGCAACACTCTTACGACAACACTCTTATTACCTGAAAGGAATTGTGAAACAGAAAGGGTGAGCACAACTAGCCCAGTAAAGAATATCATGACTAAAGATAATTAAATTATCAATAGCTTTCATCAATAATTAATCAAAGATTTAGAACATATTGTAGATGATAAAACTTTTCATCCATAGTTGCAGCGGAACGAGCAATCTATTAGAAGAGTCAAATAGACCATAAGGTCTATTATCTTCTCTATGTTAAAAGTCCACCAATAATGTTTTATCAATGTAAAATAAATCAGCGTTCATCCACAATCATATGAATAACTCATAATCATAATTGTGGTTCTAAATTCCTCTTTGCAACTTGGACGAAGATAATTTTCATCACCTATCTTCACCAAAACATCAAAAATCATGGTTATACCAAATCGTAATTCACGCTTTCATAATCATACTAATAAATTCATCTTTGCACTACTACCAAAGATATTCATTAACAATTCATCTTTGCACTACATGTCAAAGACATACAACCGTATTTTAGAAGAGTCAAGTAGAGAGCATGATATCTACTATCTTCTACGAATTAAAAGTGTATAATAAATATTTTATCGCTGAGACTCAGCTTAATAAATAATCCACATCATCGAAACACCCCTGGACTACGGCTAAGGATATTCATTAATATCACATCCATGAATTTATATTTCATCACTGAGACTCAGCTCGATAATCAATCCATATCACTGAATTATCCATGCACTACGGCTAAGGATATTCGTTAATATCACGACCACAAATTATCCATGCACTACGGGCTAAAGATAATCATGTTTTCATCAACGGTCATGATCATGCCATAAAACAATTTATCTTTGCAGCCTTGGCCGAAGAGAATCCATAGTCATAATCATACCAAAAACTGTCCATCAATGCCCTAAGGGCCAATGAGGACTTTTTCCACATCATTTGTAACATTACGGTCATGATTATACCAAATAATCCCTGGTCATAATCATACCAAGTCAATTTATGCACTACGGCCAAAGATGACTTTCAACACAAAATAAGCATGATGATGATGACAATGATATAAGAATAAATCAAATGAGATAAATGATAAATATTAAACATTTATAATACAATTTATCCAGTGTTCAATAATAACCAAATGTTATCAATCACTTAATAATCTCATAATCTAATATCATTAATATTATAACCATATTTTAATCATTTCTTAAACTTATAAATAATTTATTTCAATTGTTTACATTTTATCAAATAATGCATTTAATCATTCAAAAATTCCATACTCATAAGATTTCATAATCAATGATCAAATCTCTCATCAAAAATCTGCATATACCCTATATAGGATTCTCAAGCCATAAAATCCTATTTTCCAATTTTATTACTTCACATAACATATTTAATTCATTTACTCATAACTAGTTCATTTTCATGAAAAATACCAAATCAGTCACAAAAATATTTTTTTCTGGGATTTAGCAGAATATAGTCCCATCTTGAACATATATTTTTCTCAGAATTTTTAAAATTCATTTACTATTTTTCATATGGCTAAAACTGCCTAATATTTAGACATTTATCATAAATTGTACTTTTGTCCAAAAATTCCGAAATTTATAGGGTATACTCCTGTTATATACATGTACTCCCAATAAAAATGTCACCAATTTTGGAGTTAACCACCAGGCGTTATAAGGGTTTACTTTTAAAATAGTCTTTTCCCATAAAATTCATAACTCTTAATCTATACATCCAAAAATCGCCATTTTTGGACACAATCTAGAAAACACATCAAATTATCATTTCAATTTTTTTTCCAAAATTTTTGAGGGTCAAAAAAATTAAGAAACTGCCCCTTGCAGAAACCCCTTTTTAATGAAAATACTATTCGTATTAATACGAAGGATCATTTACAATGCATGCGGTAATCCATATAGACATGTTATTTCAACAGAATAATAAAGAATGGAACTAGGTTATGCGTAAACGCACAGACAGGATATTCCAGCAGAATAATAAATAATAAAATAACAGAAGAATTCACCAGGCATACGATAGACCGCACAGACAGGTTATTCCAACAGAATAATAAATAATGGAACCAGGTCATGCATAAAGCATAGACATGATGTTCCAACAGAATAATAAAGAATGGAATAATATAAGAATTTCACCATGTATGCGGTACTTCTCATAAACAAGTTATTCTAACATAATAATAAATAATGGAACCAGGTCCGGCGTAAACGCACAGACAGGATATTCCGACACAATAATAAAGAATGGAATAACAGAAGAATTTCACCAAGTATAGGGTAGCCCGCGTATACATGTTATTCCAACAGAATAATAAATAATGGAATAACATAAGTTATCTTCATGAATACAAAAGAAATAATACCCCTTACGATACAACAAATAATATCCCTTATCGTAAAAGAAACTGAATATAAGAGTAGGGAAGTAGCAAAATAATTTTCTATAGTTTCTCTATAATTTCTCTCTCTAGAGTTTCAGTGAATTCGTAAGAAATTATGAAGGAATGAACTTCTATTTATAGAAAAATGGACTGCATAGTAACTAACTCATGAACGGTCCAGATTGATTTACTTTAATCTGACGGTCCATATTTAAAGAAAAATCTTTTAAATAAAATATAATATATTCTATTTATAATCTAATAAACGAATAACTTTATAAAAGATTTTACTATGCAAATACTATGCATAATAAAATATAATATATTTTAATTATTTTCTAATAAAACAGATAACTTTATAAAAGTATTCTGTTTTATATAAAAAAAATTTACTATTAGCCTAATAAAACGAATAACTTTATAAAAGTATCATGTTTTATATAAAAAGCTTTTCTGTGTTATTATATTAATAATACCAATAAAACAAAATTGGGTGACTTATCACATAAGCATCAATAATCAATACCGTGTGCTACTATGCAACCACGCATATTACTATATTTTTACTACCGAGTAGTTCAACAGTATTAATGGTAAAACTTCTGCCGTTATTTTCAATAAAATATTTTTTTCGTTTCTCAATCCGATAATAATTCCGTTGTGGGGTCCACCAATGATTGTACCGTCGTACGGATATTCCCCGACAAAAAGAATAATCCTCGACTAATCAAATATTCCCCGATACAACGAATATTTTATATCAACTTGCTTACTTTGCAAAAAAAAAAATCACATATTACCCTTAACTTTAAACTTTTATCAATTTAACTATTTACCAAAATAGAAAAATTGTATACTTTTATTTCATAAAATTCGGGGTCTCACACTATTGAACTATCCGGTAGTAAAAGTACAGTAATATACGTGGTTGCATAGTAGCACACAGTATTGATTATTGATGCTTACGTAATAAGTCACTTAGTTATACTCAATTATTGCTACAGTAATTACTGCATCATATCTCTCATATTATTAATTCAATTATTGTCACAGTATCAATATTTTATATTATTAAATCAATAATTGAGACGACAAAGTTATTCATATTATTATTTGCAATATTGACAATGTCTAGAAGTTCTGTTAAGGAGAGGTTAGGTCACCTAATTGCGCGCCAATAAGGAGAAATCCTTATCGGATAGCCCCCTCTTTCCTGGGAACGACCTAGTTATTAAATATTGTGAGTTATAATATTAATGATGAATAAGTTATTATTGATTAAAGATGAAATTGATAGTTCCATTGTGTGGGAATTGTTAGTGATAGTGAAAATTGACATTTATTTCGATAATAATTGATGTTTGGAGGTTATATTGACCAATCGGGTAATTAACCGGATAAATGAGAAATTAATTGCTATTAATTTACTTGCTTATAACTATATGTTCACATGTGTGTACTATTGATTCACATGATTTACTATTAGGGGAATTGGTGGAAGATTGATAATACTTGCATGACTAAATTAAAAATGGAGGTATAGTTGAAGGTACTATACTATAATTAATTTTTTCACATGATTATACTATTGAGTCACATTAATGAACTATTAATTCACATGATTTACTATTAGGGGAGGTGGTGCAAGTTTGATAATACTTGCAGGACTAAATTAAAAATGAAGAAAAAGAGGAAGGTATTATAATGTGATATTTTGAGCCTCAAAACGTGCAATTATCGAAATTATATTTTCCTATAAATAGAAGCTCATTCTTCTTTCATTCTCACCAATTCACTAAGTCTCACAAGAGCAGTTATAGAGAGAGAAGCTATAGAGAGAGAAGCTATAAAGAGAAAGAAGAAGCGAAGTCTGCTACTTCACTACTCCAATATCCAGTCTTCTTCTGATGTAAGGGGTATTATTTATTTCATATCCTGAAGAGATATTATTTTTCGTATTTGTATGAATATTATTTCGTTCAATATTCATAAAGGATATTATCTTCGTTCAATATTCGTAGGAATATTATCTTCGTTAAATATTCGTTGGAATATTATTTCCGTTCAAGGGATGTTATTTTTGTTTAATATTCGCTTGAAATAAAATTTTCTTCCATACTCTGAAGTATGTAAGTAATATTATTTCCTTTCAGATTTTGAATTCTATACTCATTTTGTTGAAGTTTTGGCTTCCATACTCCATGAAATTAGTAGAATATCCTTGATATTTGCGCTTCATCCAGTATCTTTTCATGGAAATATTATTATGAGCTTTGTTGAAAATTATTGATCTTTTTATGACAGAATACTATTCATGAGTTACTATTCACCCTGTTACTATTCAGTCAAATATTATTCACTCGGGTATTCGGGGCACTTTTCATGTTAGAGTAATATTCAGGAGTTACTATTCACAGATTAATATTCACCCGAATATTATTCACTTAGGTATTTGGGGTACTTTTTATGTCAGGGTACTATTCACGAGGTACTATTCCCGAAGTACTATTCACATGGTACTATTTATGGGGTACTATTTACCCAAAAAATACATTTCTTTTCTGTCCAAATTATTTTTGGTACATGAATATTATTCTTGAATTTTACTCCACAAAGCAGTATCATGTTGACAATTTGAACATTATTGAATTTTGGATAAATTAAATTATAAATCTTTAAAATTTATCCTTGAACTTATTTTATTGAATTGTTATGTCCTGGTCAACATCCTCATGCTTATATTGTGATGAAAGTCATCTTTATCTTACGTGCATAGATGGACTTGGTATGATTATGACCAGGGATTATTTGGTATAATCATGACCGTAATGTAACGAATGATGTGTTAAAAGTCCTCATTGGCCTATAGTTCATTGATGGACAGTTGTTGGTATGATTATGACCAGAGATTATTTGGTATAATCATGACGATTGATGATTACATGAATATCCTTGGCCGTGGTGCAGGGATGATTCAATTTTATTTATTAAGCTGAGTCTCAGCGATAAAGTTGATGAAAAACTTTTTAAATCATAGAAGATAGTAGATTTTATGCTCTACTTGACTCTTCTAATGGATTGCTTATTCCGCTGCAGTTGTTGATCTAAAACTTGTTGTCTATTGTATTCTATAAGTTGTTACACTGTTGAAGGCTAAGGATACTTTATTTTGCATTATCTTAATTATAATATTTCTTACTGGGCTAGTTGAGCTCACCATTTTCTTTCATTGTTCTCTTCAGGAAATGAGAATATAGTTGGGACTAGTCGGGGAACGGAGTGACGATCCAGATGAAAACATTAGTAGTCCTCACTATTCTGTTAAATAGTGTGACAATAAATGTAATTATGACTCCATTGAGTGTGGATATTATCTAGAAGGCAATATTCTTATTTAAACTCTCAGCTATGTTTTGTTGTATATTACCTAATAGTTGTATAATTAAGTTTGTATTTGATTTATGTACCATGTATTTGGCGATTCAAGATGGGTGATGTATACCTATTTTGGGGGCGTCACAGTTGGTATTAAAGCTTAGGGATATGATCCCTGGCTGAGATGTGAGACTAGAACTAGGAGCGGAGAGACAGGGAATTCCTTCGCTAGTATGACCTGCCTAAATTTATTTGGTATTTAAATGGTCGGTCAGAGTATAGGGATAATATGTGATATGTCAATAAACCCTTGTTTTGTGACAGTGTTTGAGAATGACATCTGAAAATGTTGAGATCAGCAATGAAGCACATGAGACTGTTGAGTCACCAACGATCAATACCCACGATAATATGCAACTGGAAGAAAATAATCCTCAGGTAAACAACAACACCAATCAGATGATGAATGATGGGATGATCAGAGGCTTTATGCAATTCATGCAACATCAGGCGAGAGAGACTCATGTTCAAAATGCAGGTGGAAACAATGGCAACCCACGGCTGGTCACTGCTAAGCAGTTCAAGGAGCTAGGACCGCTAGAGTTTTTGGGAAAGCTAGAACCACTTAAGGTAGAGAAGTGGTTAAAGCAGATAACCTAGATATTTGATGTCTTGGGATGCTCCGAGGAGCAAAAGGTTCCCTTCGCCACCTTTATGTTGCGTGAAGAGGCGACATCGTGGGAATCAGAAAATGTACCCACTTTTAACGCACTCAAGATGTCTTGGGAGAAGTTCCAAGAGCTGTTCAACGACAAGTACTTTCCCGAAAGTAATCGTCACATGAAGGAGGTGGAGTTTATCAAGTTGGAGAAAAATAATATGACCATGTCGCAATACGAGGCTAAATTTGTGGAGTTATCCCGGTTTGCATCCCATTTGGTCGATAATGAGGAGCGAATGACGCGAATATTTCTAAGAGGTTTGAAACCCGATATACGTCAATACCTCATTTCTCACAAACTTTGTTTATATTCAGATGTTGTGAATAGGGCTCAATTATTGGAGCGCGATAATGAGTCAGCACAACCAAAAGGTAACGAGCAATAAAACGATAATAATCATACCGGTGGCAACGGCCATCGGAACAATGATAACCATCGTGGGGGAAATTATCATGCCAAGAATTGTAACCACTTCGGTGGTAATCATGGCCAAGATAATAGGAGTGGAGATTTCAAGAAGAGAAGGTTCAACAACAATGGAAAGATACCTGCACCAACACCCATTTTCAAGGAAGGAGAACGACCACCAATTGTATGCTTCAAATGCATAGGGGAGGGACATATCAGTCCAAGATGCACGATGCAGTCCAAAGAATGTTACAATTATGGAAAAGAAGGTCACCTAGCCCGATTTTGTCGTGCACCAATGTCAAGTCCAGCTGGGACGGTGGCACCAAAGGCGGATACGGACAAAATAAAGTCGGTGGTTTCAGGGAGAGCATTTTTCATGACTTCTCAAAAAGCGAGTAACCCGAACGAAGTTAGCACGTGTTAGTAATTAAAAATTCTTGCGAAGTCTATACCTTATTAGATACCGGTTCTACCCATTTTTTATCTCTCTTCCTTGCGCTCAACATTTAAATTTGACTCCGGAGAAATTAGACTTTGACTTATTGGTTGAAACTCCGTTAGGAGAAACCTTCATTACATGTGATATCCAAGTCATGGATGAGAGTCATAGTTTTGAATGATATATCTATTGTTAATAAATTTCCTGACGTATTCCTGAAGACTTTCTAGCCTACCCCTATAGCGTGAAATCAAATTTTGTATTGACCCTAGTACAAAACCCATTTCTCAAACCCTCAAATATTTCTTCAGCTAGAACGAACATAACATGCGCCAAGGACGTTGGCTCGAGCTGCTGAAGATTACGACTATACCATTCAATATCATCGTGGAAGAGCGAACGTCGTAGCTGACGCGTTGAGTAGAAGATCGTATGAGTTTACGAGTGCGATGTTGTTAACACAAAAACCTATTTTGTATAACTTTCAAATGATAAAGATAAAGTTAAAGACTCTAGGGACCCACGTGAAGATAGCGAATATACGATTTGAACCGACTTTAAATCGATAAAGATAAAGCCGCTCAAGCTACACACCCCGAGCTGATGAATACGAGGAAGAAGGTTCAAGAGGGCGTTACTCTAGAAGCAAGAGTCGATCTCAACCCTCGATTTAGTTGGCCCATTTGAAATCCTCGATCGAGTAGGAACTATGGCCTATAGACTCGCCTTACCGCTAAGTATGTCTCATGTTCATAACGTTTTTTTCGTATCGATATTACGTAAATATGTGGATGACCCAAACCACATTATTGAATTAGAACTAGACGAGATAGCAGAAGATTTAACGTATGATGAGATACGTGTTAAAATCTTGAATAAGAAGGATCATATTCGACACTCAAAGGTTATACCTCAAGAGTTAGAATCTGTCGAGGGATCCTCACCTTTTTGGCATACCAGGTACGTACGTAAATTTCGAGGGCGAAATTTTATTAGGAGGGGAGATTGTAAGACCATGAATTTTATGAAATGAAAGTATTCAATTTTCTTATAATTATTATTTTATTTCGTAAATGGTTAAATTGATAAAAGGTTAAAGTTAAGGGTGATATGTGAAATTTTTTGTAAAGTAAGCAAGTTGTTAAAAAATATTCGTTTGGTCGGGGAATATTTTTTTGTCGGGAATATCCATACGACGGCACAATCATTGGTGGACCTCACAATGGAAGTATTGTCGTAGTTAGAAAACGAAACAATTATCTTTTTATAAAAATAACGGCAAAAGAGTTACCATTAAAACTGTTGAACTACCTGGTAGTAAAAGTACAGTAATATGCGTGGTTGCATAGTAGCACACGGTATTGATTATTGATGCTTATGTAAGAAGTCACTCAGTTATACTCAATTATTGCTACAGTAATTGCTGCATCATATCTCTCATATTATTGATTCAATTATTGTCAGAGTATCAATATTTTATATTATTAAATCAATAATTGAGACGAAAAAGTTATTCATATTATTATTTGTAATATTGACAATGTCTAGAAGTTCTGTCAATGAGAGGTTTGGTCACCTAATTGCGCGACAATAAGGAGAATCCTTATCGGAAAGCCCCCTCTTTCCTGGGAACGACCTGGTTGTTAAATAGTGTGAGCTATAATATTAATGATGAATAAGTTCTTGTTGATTAAAGATGAAATTGATAGTTCCATTGTGTGGGAATTATTAGTGTTAGTGGAAATCGACATTTTATTTCGATAATAATTGATGTCTGGAGGTTATATTGACCAATCGGGTAATTAACCGGATAAATGAGCAATTAATTGCTATTAATTCACATTCTTATAACTATGTGTTCATATGTGTGTACTATTTATTCACATGATTTACTATTAGGGGAATTGGTGCAAGACTGATAATATTTGAATGAATAAATTAAAAATGGAGGTATAGTTGAAGGTACTATATTATAATTAGTTTTTTCACATGATTATACTATTGAGTCACATTAATGAACTATTAATTCACATGATTTACTATTAGGGGAGGTTGTGCAAGTTTGATAATACTTACAGGACTAAATCCAAAATGAAAAAAAAGAGGAAGGTATTACTGTAATATTTTGAGCCCCAAAATGTGCAATTATCGAAACTATATTTTTCTATAAATAGAAGCTCATTCTTGCTTCATTCTCACAAATTCACCAAGTCTCACAAGAGCAATTATAGAGAGAGAAGCTATAGAGAGAGAAGTTATAGAGAGAAAGAAGAAACGAAGTCTGCTACTTCAGTACTCCAGTATCCAGTCTTCATATTCTGAAGAGATATTATTTTTCGTATTCGTCTGAATATTATTTCGTTCAATATTCATAAAGGATATTATCTTCGTTCAATATTCGTAGGAATATTATCTTCGTTAAATATTCGTTGGAATATTATTTCCGTTCAAGGGATGTTATTTTTGTTTAATATTCGCTTGAAATACTATTTTCTTCCATACTATGTAGTATGTAAGTAATATTATTTCGTTTCAGATTTTGAAGTCTATACTCATTTTGTTGAAGTTTTGGCTTCCATACTCCATGAAATTAGTAGAATATCCTTGATATTTTCGCTTCATCTAGTATATTTTCATGAAAATATTATTATGAGCTTTGTTGATAATTATTGATCTTTTCATGACGGAATACTATTCATGAGTTACTATTCACTTACATATTATTTACTCGGGTATTTGGGGCACTTTTCATGCCGGAGTACTATTCACAGATTACTATTCACCTGAATACTATTCAATCAGGTATTTGGGGTACTTTTCATGTCGGGGTACTATTCACGGGGTACTATTTTCGAAGTACTATTCACAGGGTACTATTCACGGGGTACTATTTACCCGAAAAATACATTTCATTTCTGTCTAAATTATTTTTGGTACATAAATATTATTCTTGAATTTTACTCCACAAAGCAGTATCATGTTGACAATTTGAACGTTATTGAATTCTGGATAAATTAAATTATAAATCTTTAAAATTTATCATTGAACTTGTTTTATTGAATTGTTATGTCATGGTCAACATCCTCATGTTTATAGTGTGATGAAAGTCATCTTTGGCTTACATGCATAGATGGACTTGATATGATTATGACCAGGGATTATTCGGTATAATCATGACCGTAATGTAATGAATGATGTGTTAAAAGTCCTCATTGCCCTGTAGTTCATTGATGGAAAGTTGTTGGTATGTTTATGACCAGAGATTATTCGGTATAATCACGACCATTGATGATTACATGAATATCAATGGTCGTGGTGCAGGGATGATTCGATTTTATTTATTAAGCTGAGTCTCAGCGATAAAGTTGATGAAATTTTTAAATCATAGAAGATAGTAGATTTTATGCTCTACTTGACTCTTCTAATGGATTGCTTATTCCGCTGTAGTTGTTGATCTAAAACTTGTTGTCTATTGTATTCTATCCGTTGTTATACTATTGAAGGGCTAAGGATAATTTATTCTGCATTATCTTAGTCATAATATTTCTTATCGGCTAGTTGAGCTCACCTTTGCTTTCATTGTTCTATTCAGAAATGAGAATATAATTTGGGACTAGTCGGGAACTGGGAGTGACGGTCCATATGATAGCATTAGTAGTCCTCACTATTCTGTTAAATAGTGTGATAATAAATGTAATGAGGACTCCATTGAGTGCGGATATTGTCTAGAAGGCAATATTCTTATTTAAACTCTCAGCTATGTTTTGTCGTATATTACGCGACAGTTGTATAATTAAGTTTGTATTATATTTATGTACCATGTATTTGGCGACTCAAGATGGGTGATGTATACCTATTTTGGGGGCGTCAAATTTAGATATGGAATAAAATTTATATTATTCAAAATAAAGGAGTTTATTTGTGAATAGGAAAGAAAGTCCGTGTTTTCTTAAATAAAAGAGTTTATTTTGACTTGGAATTGGATTTCATAATTAATTAAAATAAAAGAGGTTTATTTTGATTTAAATTTGGATTAAAATAAAGGAGTTTATTTTGATTCAAAATTAGATTTTATGCTAACTGAATTTGCCCATTAAATGATATATATATATATATATATATATATATATATATATATATATATATATATATTGAATGTTTATTATTCATGAGATGTATGTTATTTATTGATACATATGGTGATGTGTATGATAATAAATGGGATTGATTATGGACTATTGACAATTGTGATTGGATTTTATTTTAGTTTGATGCATGAATGTATGTGTTTTATTAAATGGGGTCTGCGTACCTCGTATTCTCTAATTTTTCTTAATGTAAATTCTAACTTCCTCCCATGTACTTCCCCTTGACTGCTGATCAAGGTTTGTATTTATTTTAAATAGTTTTGTAATAGGAATAGTTAGAATTAATTTTGAAGAATTGGAGATCAAGAAGCAAGGAGTGCTTGAAGACCCGTTTATAATGGAGCCCAGGTTTAAATGTAATAGTTATATTTAAATATTAATTCTTGCACCCTAGGGTTTGACCTTTTGGTTCACTTGGTGGCTCTAGTGAACCAAACTAGAATAAAAGTCCATAATCAATCCTGATAGAATATAGTATTCTATATGTGCATGCTTATATATATATATAATATTATGTAAACAAGCTTCGCATGTTAATTAATATGACGCATATTTTTTATATATATGTTCATGCGCGCTAAACAAGATGAGACAAATTAATAACATGCAAACCCCTCAAATTTTTTATATTAAGTCCTAAGCGTTCAAAGATATTTGGAATATCGAACGTCGCCTTCTAGCATGATAAAAATATTAGAGTATCAATTAATTATTATAAGTTTGTTGTGTTAGCACAAGGCTTATCTTAATTCTTTGAGATGTTAATTTTATCATATTTGATGCTTATAAAGATAATTGAACAATGTTATTTTGTTGTGTCAACACAAGGACAATATTTTTCTTTTTTGAATATATGGAGTGCTAGGTTGGACTTAACTTAAATCATTTTAGTTCGGATGTGCACACACTTAACCATTATGATCTAAGAGGTAAAAGACAAAAAGTTGCATAATTGATGTAATTGACAAGAGTTGTCTACCTATTTATTTATATATAGTTTGTTGTGTCGCCACAAGACTATATACATTTAAAATGGGATATGTTGACTTGTTAATATTCTAACCTCTTTGTTTTGACGATGACTTGATATTATGGACTAATTTGTTTATTATGGAATTTCAGGAAATTGATGAAAGGATTGTTGTCTAAAGACTTTGAAGTTTTGAGTCATAAGAAAAATATTTAAGATCATTTCAAATATTTAATTTTTGAATACAAGGCTCTAGGACATGTTATGTGTTCATTAAAATGTGATTAAATTTTTTGTATGCCTAAGAATTTTATCTTATACTAAATATATTATGCATGCGTAAAATTAAAATGATAATTATTGTCCGGATTAATTAAATTATATTGCCATGTGTAATGAGAGAGTTTTGATTTTATATAATCTGTATAACACGTGTGTAAGAAAAATTCATATGATTTAGATTTGCTGGAAACATGAAAGCTTGTGGCGGCAGAGATGTAATCATTATCTATTGGAAGGGTTAATTGCATAAGTCTTGGAAATATAAGATAATGATTATACTGGAAAGTATTTGAAAATTCCTAGTCACAAATATTATGGAACTAACACTCCTATATTCATGTCTGTGATATTCTTTGTTGTTGCTTGTACTTCAGAAATGATATATAAGAGGCGACCGATTTTTACAGTCATAATTAATATAGGAAGTTGAAGAGTCCATGCAAAAAATATGTCTTATATAAATCTGTTTCTTACTGGATCAACTTTGAAAGAGTCCATATAAATATTTGTTACGACTGAAGATATCGTAGATTGATTATCAGTTTAGTTTCAACGTAAATATTTTTATATTCAACGAAACTTTATTGGAGCAACGGTAATATATTGTTTGGGCTATAAAAGAAGAACTATGATACCAGTGAAATACACAACACTTGAATCAATTATTGCACTCGTATACTTGAAACACTCCTTCATTATTCTTGGTGCAAAATTTCCAGCTGCTGAGCAATTATATTCAGATTTTTTATCAGCTATTTTCGTGAGCTTCATATTGGTGATATCTCTTTTACTATTTGATCATTGCATTCATTAGTTGGGCCTTGCATTGTTAAATTGCTTATTTGCTTTGATCATTGGACCTCTATATTTGTAATCTTACATTTTTAGACTAAGTGTTGTCTAAAGGAATTTAATCCAGGTGGATTAAGGTTTGACTACAAACAGGTTCAAGGAAGCATAGGTGCTTAAGGGGTGCATTGGTGCACAAGGAGCAAGAGTGCTCAAGTGAATTATTGTAATTTAAATTTGATAGAATCTGTTTTGTAACAAGGGTCATTCTTAAAGAAATAAAAGTGAGTCTCCAATACTAGTTGGTATTAGACGTGGACTAGGCTATTATTATAGAGGGTAATAGTTGAACCACGTAAAAAATCTTGGTGTTAATTTTATTACTTGCTTTACTTTAGTTACTCACGAAAGCTTGTTAATTGGCTTCATAATTAAAATTTAAACACCAAGTATTTTTCTTTGAATTATAACTTCAACAAGATATTTTCATAAAATCAAATAATCAATTCGGTAGGCCATATTCATTCAGCAAGCTGCATTCATCTATATAGTAGGCTATATTCGATAGTTTGGTTTATAGTATAAAAATTGGTCATAGTTTATATCCACACTTATTTATCCCCCCCTTTTAAGTATGCCTTATCTGAATTTCATTTGGTATCAGAGCGTTGCTCTACTTACTTGGTCTTAAAGGTGACTTGTAAGAAAATATTTTGACATGACACAGTTCCGGAACAACAATCAAGAAGGTCAATCAACCAATAGACCTCATTTGCTATATAGAACAGAAAATTACAACTTCTGGAAATTCCGAATGAGGATCTACCTTAAAAGAGATCCTTGGGAATGGTGGGTTGTGGAGAACGAACCAGTTATTCCAAGAAAAGATGATGGTACTCCAAAGACTTTGGTAGATATGGATTCAACTGAAACTTTCATGGTTTCCAATGATTCAAGGGCTATGAACACACTACTTAGTGGCATTGTACATTCTGAGATTGAAAACGTTTCCTCATGAAACACAACTAAGGAAATTTGGGACACTCTAGTGGTGAGCCATGAAGGAACATCAAAGGTTCGAGAAGTTAAACTAAGCATGCTCATGCATGATTATGAAATGTTCAAACTCGAGAAAATTTAAACTATAAAGATGGCTCAAGCAAGGTTCCTTGTTCTTCTGAACTCCTTAAAGCTACTGGACAAATCCATTCCACAAAGTGAGATTAATCGTAAGTTACTACGGGCTATGCCCAAAAAGATTTGCTTCTAAAATTACTACTCTTCAAGATTCCTGTACTATTTCTACTATTGATACACTAACTCTTTTTGGTGAACCTGAGGAATATGAACATCGGTTAAAGATGTATGATGATGAGGAGGAAACTCCTCGAAGAAAGGTTTTAGCTCTTAATGCAGGAAATGAAGAAGAGCTTGATGATGATTCGGATGAAGAGATAGCCATGATGTCAAGGAGACTCAAAGGACTTCTACAAAGGAAGAATAAACGAAAGAATACCTTTAACTCAAATAAAGCCAAAGAAAAGCAAACTGAGGAGACATGTTTTGGATGTGGACGTCCAGGGCACTTCATGAAGGTCTGCTTTCAACTATAGAACAAAGGCAAAACAAGCTTCAAGGATAATAAGAGAAACAAGGCACTTGTCACTTGGAGTGATGAAGAAGAATATGAAGTTGAGGTTGATGCCAAGGATAAAATAGCTCAAGCATGCTTCATGGGAATAGAAGATGAATCAAACGAGGTATCCAGTCTTGAGTTTAATTCTTTGAAACAAGAAAATGATAAATTAAAAGAAAAGAATGCATATTTGAAAGACTTAGTAAATACATTAATGGGTGAAGTAGACTCTTTAATAGATGAAAAGAAAGATATTGTAAAGGACTCTACATGTAAAGAAGAAAAGGTTTTTATTGCTCAAATTGATTATTTAGATAATAAAAATAAAATACTTTTCAATAAGGTAAATTTTTTGAATAATGAAGTCCAAAAACTGATTAATGAACTCAAAATGAGAGATGTGTGTATTGATGCATTTAGTGATAAGTCACCTGTTAAAACCTTTCCTAATAACGAACTTCAAAAAGAAATAGATTCACTAAAATAATATCTTGCTAAATTCGTTCAAGGTGAAGAAAAATCAAATGCCATATTGGGTAAACAATTACCGAGTATTGAAAGACAAGGAATTGGGTATAATTCTATGCATAAAAAGGGTAATATGATAATGCTAAAATCAAAATTACGTTTTAGATTAAATTATTGCTCTCCTTTCACAACATGTAGAAATTGTGGCATTAAAGGTCATTTGAACATAAACTGCTTTAAGAAAAATAAGATTAAAAAGGTATGGGTTAAAAAGGATGATTTACATGCAACTAACATTAAAGGACCCAAAACGATATGTGTACCAAAAGGATGAATTATTTTTCATTGACATGTATGTCTCAAGGAAAGGGTTCCATCTTAAAAATGGATTTTGGATAGTGGATGCTCGCGTCACATGACTGGTGATAAATCAATGGTCATGGAGCTAAAAATCAAGAAGAAAAATGGGACAATCACATTTGGAGATAACCGAACCTGCGAAATAATCGGAAAAGGTAAAATAGGAAATGGTAAGGTTAATATTGACAATGTACATCTTGTGAGTGGACTTGAATTTAATCTTATTAGTATAAGTCAATTGATGGATAATGGTCACCAAGTTATTTTTGATAAAGAAAAATGCACTATTTCCCATGGTGCTAACAATATTACTCTAGTTGCACAAAGAGAAGAAAATATATATACTATTGATTTTGAGCAACATGATGAAGAACTATGTCTTGCATCTGTACAAGATGAGGCTAATTTGTGGCATAAAAGGATGGGACATGTTCACATGGACTTAATCAAGAAATTATCTTCAAAGAATCTTGTCAAAGGATTGCCAAAAATAAAGTATGAAAATAAGGGATTTTGTGTTCCTTGTCAACTCGGGAAACAAGTAAGAACATTGTTTACGGCCAAGAACATGGTATCAACTTCTTCTCCTTTACAACTACTCCATCTTGATCTATTTGGACCAGAAAGACATCCTAGTATAAATGACAAGTTTTATACATTTATAATAGTAGATGATTTCTCTAGATATACTTGGGTATTATTTTTGAGAACTAAAGATGAAGCATTTAGGGAATTTGAGAAATTAATAAGAAACTTGGAAACAAAATATAGTCTCAAACTTGTAAGGATAAGGAGTGATCATGGTACTGAATTTCAAAAAGACTTTATAATATTTTGTGATAAAAAAAGGAATCAGTCATGAATTCTCAGCCCCTAGAACCCCTCAACAAAATGGAGTGGTAGAAAGAAAGAATATGACATTACAAGAAACAACTAGAACTTTATTACAAGAAAGTAAACTTCCTAAAATGTTTTGGGCCGAAGCTGTAAACACTTCTTGTTATATTTTTAATAGAGTACTTATTCGTCCAATTATTTTGAAGACTCCTTATGAACTTTTAAATAATAAGATTCCTAATATAAGTTATTTCAAAGTTTTTGGATCTAAATGTTTTATTGTAAATACTAGTGATAACCTATGAAAATTTGATGCTAAATCTTATGAAAGAATTTTCATTGGGTATTCACATAATAGTAAAGCATATCGTGTATTTAATATTAACAAGCTGTGTGTTGAAGAATCTGTTCATATTACTTTTAATGAAACCTACAATGATCTTCCAAAAGAAAGAGATGAGGATGCAGGTAATTTGGAGATCTCGGTGAATCCAGCAAACTGGAAGAATCTATTCAGCAAGTCGAATGAACAAATCCATCAAGGTGAATTAGAAGACTCACAAGGAGTAGAACAAGAAACAAAAGAAAAGCTTGAAGCAAATTTCCCTCAACATGAAGAGGTAATACATGATGTACAAATGCCAAAGACTGTGAGATATCTCAAGAATCATCCACCAGAAAACATCATTGGAGATATAAACAAAGGAATCACTACACGGAGAGGATTGTAAAATCAATGTGCATTTTCTGCATTCCTATCATAAGTTGAGCCAAAGAATGCTAAGGAAGCTAGTTTAGATGAAAGCTGGCTAATGGCAATGTAAGAAGAACTTCAACAATTTGAACGATGCCAAGTATGGGAACTTATGCCTCCTCCTAAAGGTGTCTCTATCATTGGAACAAAATGGGTATTCAAGAAAAAGCTTGACTAGCATGGCACAATCACTCGTAACAAAGCAAAGCTAGTAGCTCAAGGATACAATCAACAAGAAGGGATCGACTATGAAGAAACTTACGCTCCAGTTGCTAGACTAGAGTCCATCCGAATCTTGTTAGCATTTGCATGTTACAAAAAGTTTAAGCTTTATCAAATGGATGTAAAAAGCGCCTTCCTCAATGGATACATCAATGAAGAGGTATATGTAAAACAGCCTCCTGGATTAGAACATGAGAAGTATCCAAACCATGTCTATAAGTTAAAGAAAGCTCTCTATGGACTAAAGCAAGCTCCAAGGGCTTGGTACGAAAGGTTGAGTAAGTATTTACTTTTAAACGATTTTATTAGAGGAAAAATTAATTCTACATTATTTATTAAGCGTGAAAATAAAAATATTATTAGTGTACAAATATATGTAGATGATATAATTTTTGGTGCTACTAATGACTTCCTCTATGAGTGGTTTTCTAAGTGTATGCATAAGGAGTTCGATATGAGTCAAAGGGGAGAACTTAACTGTAAGACCCCAACTTATTATAAATAAAATCAAATTTCCTCTATTTATTATTATGAATAATAAGGTATTAATTTGATATAATACTTTGGTTATGGGTGAAATGTGCAAAATTTTCAAAATAAGCAAGTGGTTATAAAATATTCATTTGTCGGGGAATATTCGTTTGGTCGTGGAATATTCTTTCCGTCTCGAATATTCGTGCGACCACAAGCGTACCATTTGTTTTACCCCATAACGGATAGCATTCTATTTATGAAAGAAAACGACAAATTTGAGTTTTTACAAATAACTACAGTAGTCGCTATCAAGTAACACTGTTGGAATACCCGGTGGTTAAAATACAGTAATCTTGACTCCATTAGGAGAAACTTTCATTACATCTACTGTCTATAAATCTTGCTTGATTCAAGTCGGTACCATCACATTACCTGCCGACCTTATTTAGTTGAAAATTCTTGCATTTAATGTGATTTTAGGGATTGATTGGTTAACCACGCATCATGCTAAAATTGATTGATTTCATAAGGTTGTTAGTTTTCATATTCCTAACCAACCTATTATGCGAATTCAAACAACCAAACCATTAAAGTCAATCACTGTCATATCAAGCCATAAAGCTATTCATTTATTGAAAAATGGATGTCAAGCTTTCTTAGCCCATGTCACAGACTTGAACAAAAACACGTCAAATTTGAATACTATTTCCGTTGTTAGTGAATTTCCTGATGTATTTCCTGAAGAACTTCCCGGTCTACCCCCAGAACGTGAAGTTGAATTCTTTATTGACTTTGAACCTGGTACAAAGCCCATTTCTAAAACCCCATATCGAATGGCTCCTATTGAACTTCAGGAGTTAAAGGTCCAACTACAAGAGTTGTTGGACATCGGTTTTATTCGTCCTAGTACATCTCCTTGGGGTGCTCCTGTGTTATTCGTAAATAAGAAAGACGGGAGTATGCGACTTTATATCGACTACCAAGAATTGAATCACGTCACTATCAAGAATAGGTATCCGCTACCTCGCATTGATGACCTGTTTGACCAGTTGCAAGGACCATAATTCTTTTCAAAGATCGATCTTCGTTCTGGATATCATCAAATCAAGATTAAAATTGAGGATATTCAAAGACGCCTTGAAACTCCTGGCAGATGCAGTATTATTATGAATTCTTAGTCATGTCTTTTGGATTGACTAATGCTCATTCTGCTTTCATGGATATGAGGAATAGTGTATTCAAGGAATATTTGGATCAGTTCGTTGTTGTCTTTATTGATGACATCCTCATCTATTCCAAAAGCCGTGAAGATCATGAGCACCATTTGAAGCTGGTACTACAAAGGCTTTGTGATAACAAGATATATGCCAAGCTGAAGAAATGCGAGTTCTAGCTTGAGGAAGTAGCATTCCTTGGGCATGTGGTGTCAAAACATGGAGTATCTGTCGACCCGACAAAGATTGAAGCCATACAAATTGGGAGCAACCGAAGTTGGTGACCGAAGTACGTAGCTTTCTGGGCTTAGCTGGTTATTATCGGAGATTCGTGGAAGGATTTTCTCTAATCGCTACTCCGTTAACTCAGCTGACTTGTAAAGATATAAAATTTGGTTGGAGTGAGGATTGTGAGAAGAGTTTTCAAGAACTCAAGAGAAGACTCATTTCGGCACCTGTTCTGACAATACCATCTGGTTCGGATGGATTTGTTATCTACAGCGATGCTTCGGGCAAAGGGTTAGGATGTGTTCTCATGCAACATGGGAAAGTCATAGCCTATGCCTCGCGACAACTCAAAGAATATGAGAGGAATTATCCTACTCATGATTTAGAGTTGGCAGCAGTCGTTTTTGCATTGAAGATCTGGAGACACTACCTATATGGGGAGAAAGTGGAGATCTATACAGATCATAAAAGCCTCAAATATTTCTTCACCCAAAAGGAACTCAACATGCGGCAATGACGTTGGCTCGAGCAGTTGAAAGATTATGATCATACCATCCAATATCATCCTGGAAAAGTGAACATAGTAGCTGACGAATTTAGTAGAAGATTATATGCGGGTACAAGGGCAATGTTGTTAACACAAAGGCCCATTTTGTATGACTTGGAAAGGATGGAGATAGAGATGAAGGCTCCAAGTACCCACATGATGATATCAAACATACGAGTAAAATCGACTTTAATCAATAAAGTTAAAGCTGCTCAAGCTACGGACATGGAGCTGATGCGTGTGAAGAAGAAAGTGCAAGAAGGTGCTATTCCAGAAGAAAGAATCAATGAAGAAGGAATACTTCGAGTTAACTCCAGACTTTGTGTTCCTAATGATTCTGACTTGAAGCATGGAATCATGATGGAGGCACACAACACACCGTTTGCAATCCATCCTGGGAGTACCAAAATGTATCATGATCTTCGACATACATTTTGGTGGAGCAATATGAAAAGAGAGATCGCGAAGTTTATCTCTAGGTGTTTAACTTGTCAACGTGTAACGGCCGAGCATTAAATGCCAAAGGGTCCATTACAACCACTTGAGATTTCGAAATGGAAGTGGGAACACATTACTATGGATTTCGTTACGGGTATTCCCAAGGTTTCTCAAGGCATAGATGCGATTTGGGTTATTGTTGATAGATTAACCAAGTCTGCCCATTTCTTGCCTATACATGAGACTTATTCCCTTAAACGTCTTGTTAGTATGTAAGTGAACGAGATTGTGAGATTGCATGGCATGCCAGTTACTATAGTTTCGGATCGTGACCCAAGATTAACTTCATGATTTTGGGTTAGCTTGCAGAAAGTTATGGGCACGGATTTACGATTCAGTTTAGCATACCATCCTCAAACGGACGGGCAATCAGAGAGGACTATTCAAACTCTTGAAGATCTATTAAGACTCTATGTCCTAGATTTCAAAGGGAGTTGGGATAAGTACCTACCATTACTGGAATTCTCCTACAACAAAAGTTATCAGGAAAGTATAGGTGTGGCTCCATTTGAAGCATTGTATGGACAAAAGTGTCGCTCTCCAGTATGTTGGGATGAGGTGGGAGAAGCAACATTATTGGGACTAGAGTTGATACGAATGACTACAGAGAAGATCCAAACGATTGGACAACGTATACAAATGGCACTGGACCGACAAAAGAGTTATGCGGATCTTCATCGGAAGGACGTGGAATTTAATATTGGGGATCATGTATTGTTACGTGTGGCACCATGGAAGGGAGTTACAAGATTTGGGAAGAGAGGAAAGCTCAATCTACGATTTGTTGGTCCATTTGAAATTCTTGACCGAATAGGAAATGTGGTCATAATATTTTTCACATATCTATGCTTCGTAAATATGTTGAAGACCCAAACCACATTATTGAGTTAGAACCAGACGAGATAGCCGAAGATTTAACTTACGAGGAGGTACCTGTTAAGATCTTGGATAAGAAAGAACATATCCTACGCACGAAGGTTATACCACAAGTTAAGGTTTTGTGGAGAAACCATACTATTGAAGAAATGACCTAGGAGTTGGAATCAGAAATGAAAGCGAGGTATCCTCACCTTTTCGAAACACCAGGTACGTAAGTCAATTTCGAGGACGAAATTTCATAAGGAGGGGAGGTTGTAAGACCCCAATTTATTATAAATAAAATCAAATTTCCTCTATTTATTATTGTGAATAATAAGGTATTAATTTTTCAAAATAAGCAAGTGGTTATAAAATATTCATTTGTCGGAAAATATTCATTTGGTCGTGGAATATTCTTTTTATCGTGGAATATTAAATGCGGCCACATAACTCATTTATGGGCCCCATAACGGATAACAGATCGGATGAAAAAAAACGACAAATTTGAGTTTTTGCAAATAACAACAGAGTAATAATTCAGAAACAACCTTTGTTGGAATACCCGGTGGTTAAAACACGATAAGAATATCGCGGTGATAATTATTGAAACAACAATAATATAAAATATCAACGCAGCAATTATTGAAGGCACTACTCAATAATTGTTACGAATGATGATCTTGCTCAATATTTTATTTTATTGGTTCAATAATTGATGCGTTGATATTTTATATTATTGTTGTTTCAATAATTGTCAACTTTGCATGATATTTCCCATTATCAGATCAATAATTCATATTATTTGAATAATATTATGAGATATCATTATTGGCAATGTCTAGAAAGTTTTGTCAATGAGAGGTTTGGTCACCTAATTACGCGCCAGTAAGGAGAAATCCTTATCGGAAAGCCCCTCTTTCTCAGGAACTACTGGTTGTCATAATTGTGATTCTGTAATATTATTTGTGAATAATTAATTATTGATTTATATGATAAGGAAATATTTATTTTATGTGGATAAAAATGAGGGATATATTTATTTTATTGTGGTTATAATTAAAGGAATTAATGCTGAGGTATTTTATCAGTATTTTATCGGAATAGAGGTATTAAAAATTATCCGTTTGTGGATTTCGGGTATTTTTTGATTGGAATTTGGAAAAACTTTCTTCTACAAAGTTGTAGAGAATTAAATTTCCTATGGAAATCACATGAGATTTGAATTTTTCTGATAAAGGGCTATTTATTATGAATTGTTGAAGTTTCGGAAAATAAAATGATTTTTATTAAAACATGGGTGGGCCCCACTTTTGGTTGGTGAAAATGTGCTGAGATTTTTATTCAAATGTGGTGGGCTTGAATAAGTAGAGTAAAGCCATCGTGTAGCAAAGTTAGTCTCAATCTGTATGCGTTCTAAGCATTTTCCTATAAATAGGGTGTTTAGTTAGAATTGAAAATCACACCGAAATTCATAAGTTTTCTCTCTTTCTCTCTCTATAATATCGAGCGTATTTTGTGAGTATTTTAGTACTTTGAGTGTTGGTATACGGTGCAAGTTCCTTTAGCACTATATCCATTATTCCAGTCAGAAGTACTGTCTTTATGAGATAAGGGATGTTATTTTCTTCGTAAATGATATTATTTCGTCAATATCATTATGCCAAAATATTGGTCTGAACTTTTTATCAAATTTGAAACTTTTTGTGTCGGGGTTACTATTCACGATATGGCACTATTCACGATACTGACTATTCATTCATCAATAAGCATTCATTCAAAAAATGAAATTTTCCTCTTTTTGTCCAAGTTGTCTATTATGGTTATTATCTTTAAATGTATCCATGTTTTGATCTTTATTTTTGAATTCTGCTTCAAAATAAGATATTATGAAGTATTATTGAACTTAGATAAACTGTGATACGAATCCCTAATATTTGTCCTTCTGTCTCACTGGATTCATTTTCTTTAAAATATTTTTCATCATCATCAGTCTTAAATGATGATATTACTGAATATCTTTGGCCTGTAGTGCAAAGATGAATGATTACCTAACAAATATCTTTGACCCGTAGTGCAAAGATGAACAGGTATTGAGATGAACATTACCAACTGATGATACAAATGAATATCTTTGGCCTGTAGTGCAAAGATGAATATTTGATTCAAGATGTATATTGATTGATGTTACAGGGATAAAATATTGATGATGGACTTTTAAATCTTATAAGATAGTAGAATTCTTTCTCTACTTGACTCTTCTAATGGATTGATGTTTTCACTGCAGTTGTTGATCTAAAACTTGTTGTCTATTATATTTTATCAGATTTTCTCTGTTGAAGACTAATGATAATTTGTTGTATATTATCTTAGTCATAATATTCTTTACTGGGCTAGTTGAGCTCACCCTTTTCCTTTTTGTTCCATTGTTCTTCGCAGGAGGAGAGAATTTAGCAGGAACTAGCCGGGGTATGGAGTGATGATTCAAGATAGTTGTTTAGCAGTCCTCACTATTTTTATAAAATAGTGTATCAATAATTATAATGAGAACTCCTTTTGATTTTGTATACTCTGTGACGCCCCCAAATTCGTGTAACATCGATTACAGGACTTGGTGCTCACGATACAACATACAACATCGTCTATCTAAGTAAACTTTAACAATAATAATAATATTATATTACCCATTACACAAATAGTCGAAATAAAATCTCAAGTCTTTACAACCTTAAAACATACTGGAAATTAGTCTTAGCGTTTATCGCTACATTATACATATGCGGAAATAATTAACTTATTACATAATCATTAGCATCACTTCATCTTGACTTTCCTTGTCCTTGCACGAACCCTCAAATTTTCTCACCCTTAACTCGAAGGTTTAAGCAAGAATGAGCACGAATTGCCCAACAAGTATATACGAAATTTGAAAACATACATCGAGTGAAAAGAGTTGAATAGCTAAACCTCAACAAATTGAAAAGATTATCAAGTGTTAAATAAGAACATCAAGAATGAAAATTTAGGAATTTTCAATATCATACTAAGGGGTGTAAAATACCCTAACATATTTCTTTCATCAAAACCATCGACGGTTTAACAATCAAATAGATCAGAAACTGGTCTCTACAATCACGCCAGTGATCACCCATCAGACCCTACATTGTGCACATGTATTAAGTTTAAAATGCATAAGCATAAATGGGACTATTTGCCCGACATCCTGCTTTTTCCCGCTCATTCTAAGTTGTTCATCTTAGTAATCATGCGAGACCTCACCAAGGCAACTTGGATTGGTAATCATTCAATAGCTTCGAAAGATGTGTTTTAAATCATTTTTCATCAATAATAACTAGCCGAAACCAAAGGCTAGGATTATACAAAGAAACAATTCTATGATGACATGAAACTTAAAAGCATAGCCGTTAGAATAATAACTGAATAACCATTGAAAAGCTTGCAAGATAATTGGAGTTTGTATGACTTTTCAACGAAGAAACTTGCACGAACAAATAACCAACACAAGTCCAATACTTACCCTTACTATATAATATTAGTAAGGATTTAATAAATACCCAAAAGAAATTAGGGTTAGGAAACTTGCCTGATGAGCCTGCTACAATACACGCTAGTAATTAACCTTCACGTAACCTAATTACACGTGTCTCGTTAATCACCATTCATACACAATCTAGTTTGAAGTATTAGGGTCTCCTATTGGATATGCTATAAACATCATAAGAGAATATATTTAGAAAATATATGCCACCCATTTTAGACATCATAGACAAATTTAAAAATGTAAATTAAAAATGCCCAAACATAACAGTTTGTACATTTTTTTTCTCAGCTTTACCATATCTTCCTAAAACAGTCATAACTAATTCGTTTTAAAACATTTTTGAGCGATTCTTACGCCCACGCGAAGCTAACTTTTGGGGCTACAACTTTAGTTCATGGACCATCTTCAAATTCCAAGCACAAAATTCCAGAAAATCCGTGCAAGAGGACTGCACCGAATTTGTTGGACAGATTTGACACAACTACTTTGAAAAGTCATAACTCTTTGCTCCGAAGTCGGAATTAGTCCGTTCCGGAGTCTATAGAAAGCTTATTCAGTGTACTATAATAACCCAAAAGCCCACAATTTTCTGAAAACTGTAGCTAGCACCGAATTTTATCTTTAGGGTCAGCAGTTCACAGTCTTTTTTTTTCAGTTTCTAACATGTTTGATTACGATTTTCATATCTCACTCAATATAGCTTCGATCCGAATGAAATTTGGACATTTTATACCTCATGCTACATACTATTTTACAAAATTATTACATGCACCAAATGGATTATCTAAGACATGATTTCGAGTGACCAAAAATCCTAAAAAAAATCATGCAAACTAATTTAACCCAACTTTTGAGAAAATCGTGATTTTGATTCTAGCATGCATGGGTTTGATTCCTATTATCCAGACCACTTCTAATAACATATATACACATGTTACAACCATTCAATTCTCTAACTTTTCATGTTTTCATCAAATTAGCATCTAAGAGGCATTTTATCAAATAACTAGCATACATGGCATGATTTCTTGACTTTCTATGAATTAGAGCATGTACTAAACCAGAATTTTCACTCTCTACTACCACATATCAGAAACAAACCCTAGCATGACATTACAAAGTCAAAACAAACCATCTACCATGTTTATACATTAATTTTCTTACTAGTTTTCTCATAACATAAGAAATGGTTTGAAGCTTACCTTTTGGACGAAATTTTCTCTTGGTTTAATCTTGCTAGAGTCTCACCCCTTTGCTTGCTAACTCCTTTGCAACCTCCAGAATTCTTAGGCCACCTAGCACCACTCTCAACTCCCAATATTTTTCTCTCACGTAGAATTTTCTTTGCAAAGTGAAGAAGTAGTTGGGAAGGAAAACATGTATATGAGAGTTGATATAACTTGAGCCCCTCCCATTCAGTAACTCATTCCAAATGCATCAATTGCCTTCATTAGTCTAGCTAATTAAATAGGGAAGTGGAGTTTGAGAAATTGAGGAGTTTTTTTTTTTTTTTTTTAGTTTAAGGAATAAAATGAAATACTCCTTCTTGGCTATCATGCAATATACGATGCTCCTCTCTTGTCCCAATTTGATGGTCACCAAGTACCCCACCACGATCTTGTTAAATGAAAATATTATTTAACCTTTTAATCAAATAATAATTTTGACCGTTTTGCCCTTCGTAGTCGAATGTGTTCGATACTTATATCGATTCCTACTAAAGTCGACGTCCCGAACGTCATGGGACTATCCATTTCGTCAAACTCAACTTCAAAATTTTGTAGTTGACTTTTTCCTTGAAAAAGTCAATCGGTTGACTTTGACCAAAAAGACAACTGTGACACATTTTTGTGGTTACAGTCTATCCTGACTAATTTCGACGTTTCAGACTCAAATACGCAGACCGCATCTCTAAATTCCGCTCCAAACTCAAACTCATATTTGTAAGTCATCCCACGAAATTAATGAGAATTAATTCCATCCTTAACCAATTTAAATAATTGGCCTAACCGTAACAACCATTAATATGCATCTTATCACATAACATATAATAAAAAATAAATAATTCATCTAAAAATAATTGTCATCTAAAAATAATTGTCACCTAAGAATTTCACATAAGTTTGTTTATTGAAATTGTTTAATTACATGGAAAAATCTAGGATATTACATTCACCTCCTTTATAAGGATTCCGCCCCTAATCATTACACATCAAACAAATAGATTAGGGTAGTTTTTCATCATTTTCTCCTCGAGTTCCCATATAGCCTCCTCGGCGTTATGGTTCCTCCATACTACCTTAACAGACGGTATTATTTTATTTCTTAACACTTGTTCTTTTCTATCAATTATCTGCACTGGAACCTCTTCGTAAGTTAAGTCTTTTTCGAACTGAATGGGTTCATACTCTATGACATGCTTGTAGTCCTGCTTATATGGTCTTAAGACTGAAATGTGGAATACGTTGTGTATATGTTCTAGCTCCGGAGATAAAGCTATTTCATAAGCTACCTCATCGACTCGTCTCAGAACTTCAAAGGGTCCTATGAATCTGGGACTAAGTTTTCCCTTCTTCCCAAATCTCATTTTCCTTTTCCAGGTGATACTTTCAAAACACATAAGTTGCCGACGTCCGGAAGTCTCTTTGTTGCTACGGTGTTGATCAAAGATATTTCTTCCGTCGATCCCGAGCCGTCACTAGCCTCACTCGAATAGTTTTGATCACATCTGCAAATTCATTGCATTCAATTCTAGCCCTAGCAGCTTGACGCTTCTCCTACTTCATCCCAACACAATGGCGTTCTGTATTTCCTTCCATATAAAGCTTCATAAGGTGGCATCCCGATGCTCGCATGGTAGCTGTTGTTGTATGCAAATTCCAACAACGGTAGGTGGTCATCCCAACTCCCTTTGAAATCCATCACACATGCTCTCAACATGTCCTCTAACGTTTGAATAGTTCTCTCGCTCTGCCCATCTGTTTGAGGATGATACGCGGTGCTCAACCTCGATCGCTCCCATGCGTTCTTGAAAACTTCTCCGGTTCATTGTGAACCACGGGATCGCGATCTGACACAATTGAAACTGGTACACCGTGCCTGGAAACGATCTCTTTGATATAAAGTTTAGCCAAATGATCCAAGGTATATCTGATCTTGATTGGCAAGAAATGCGCTGACTTGGTCAATCGGTCGACGATCACCCACACTGCATCGTAACTCTTCTGCGTAGTTGGAAGTCCTACCACAAAATCCATCGTGATATGCTCCCACTTCCATTCCAGAATTTCTAACGGTTGAAGTAACCCGCTCGATTTCTGATGTTTCGCCTTGACTACCGGCACGTTAAACACTTCATCGACGACTCGCGACTTCTCTTTTCATATTGGGCCACCAATAATGTTGACGAAGATCCCGATACATTTTTGTGCTTCCCGTGGATTGAGTAACTTGAACTATGAACTTCCCAAAGATTTCTTCCTTTAACTCGAGATCATCACTGCACCCAAATTCTCTCCTCAAATTTTAACATACCATCACCACCCATGTTGAATTTAAGCTCCTCTCCGTCGGAAATTCTTTTCTTTATTTTCTCACATTCTTCATTACCGCCTTGTGCTTCCTTGATCTTGTCCAATAGAGCTCTGACAACCTCCACTCATGCGAACAATTTCCCATCTGGCTCTCTCGGCCTCTTTATCTCTAGCTCTAAACTAGCCATCTCCTTGATTAACTCCTCCTGAGCTGTTAGCATTGCCAATCTACCACTGCCTTTTCTGCTTAACGCATCCGCTACCACGTTCACTTTCCCCGGATGATACAAAATATCGCAATCGTAATCCTTTATTAGCTCCAACCATCTCCTCTGCCTCATATTTAACTCCTTTTGCGTGAAAATATACTTCAGACTATTATGGTCCGTGTATATTTCACACTTCACACCATATAAATAGTGCCTCCAAATCTTGAGGGCAAATACTACCGTTGCCAATTCCAGGTCATGGGTAGGATATCCCTTCTCATAATCTTTCAATCAAGCGATCGTGCAGACGTTAATGACTTTACTATGTTGCATAAGCACATAGCCAAGCCCCTCAGTGACGATCATCGAAAAAATCACGAAGTCACCTGTATCGTCTGGTAACGACAACACCGGTGCCTCACTCAATCTCTTCTTGAGTTCTCGAAAACTCTCTTCACACTTCTCAGTCCAGACAAACTTCACCGACTTCTTCGTTAAATTCGTCAATGTTCCTGCTATCTTCGAAAAATCTTGAATGAACCGCCTGTAGTAGCCCGCTAATCCTAAGAAACTTCTTACTTCCGTCAGTGTCTTTTGTTGTTCCCAATTCTGAACCGCTTCCACCTTTGTTGGATCCACAGAGATTCCGTCCTTGTCGATCACGTGACCCAGAAATTGAACTTTTTCTAACCAGAACTCGCACTTCAAAAATTTTGCGTAAAATTTATCCCTTCTCAATGCTTCCAATACTAATCTTAAATGTTCAGCATGATCTTCCTAAGTCTTGGAAAAGATCAGGATATCATCTATGAACACAACTACGAATTTATCTAAATACTGTTTGAATACCCGATTCATCATGTCCATAAACGTTGTTGGCGCGTTTGTTAACCCGAACGACATTACCAGAAACTCGTAGTGACCGTAACGAGTTCTGAATGCTGTCTTAGGTACATCCTCCTTTCTCACCTTCAACTGGTGATACCCCGTCCTCAAATCGATTTTGTAAAAATATTTCGCTCCCTTCAACTGATCAAACATGTCATCTATCCTAGGTAATGGGTACTTGTTCTTGATCGTCACCTTGTTCAGCTCTCGATATCGATGCACAGTCTCATCGACCCGTCCTTCTTCTTTACAAACAACACTTTGGTGCTCCCCAAGGAGACACACTTTCGGTTGAATATACTTCCTATCCAACAATTCCTCGCAGAATCGTACCATCGCCTCCTTCAACTCTCTGCAAGTTGCCATTCTCAGACGGGGCTTTTGAGATCGGCGTCGTTCCCGGTACTAAATCTATAAAGAATTCGACCTCTCTATCCGGCGGAAGACCGTGCAATTCTTTCGGGAATATGTCCCATTTCTAACCCTACTTTATGAGTATCGACGATATGGGCCAAATAACCTACACATCCATTTTTTAGTAACTTCCTCGCTTGCATCATCGTCAGACAGCTCGAGAGTCTTGGCGACCTACTCCCATAGAACACTACCTTCGACTGCTCGGGAGTCTTAAGGTTTATACACTTTTTCTGGCAATCTATCAACGCTCCATGGTTAAATAACCAATCCATCCCTAGAATTACATCAAATTCTCCTAATTGAATTGGGATTAAGTCCACAGGTAACTTATATCCCCTGATATCTACAACGTAATTCCTATAGACATGGTTAACGGGAATGACTTCCTTATTAGCAACTTCTATGTTCATAGGATATTCTAATTCTTCCTGAGGTAAGTTTAGTCGTTGGGAGAATTTATGCGAAACGAAGGAATAAGTAGCACCCGAATCAAATAATATGTAAGCAGATATATCATTGATCGAAATGATACCTGAAACCACGTCCCTGGATGCAACCGCATCCTGAACCGTCATGTTGAAAGTCCTTGCTGTTGGTCGATTCTGAGTTGGTGGTCCACCAATTGTGAGAGTTCCACCGCTTGGTCCCCTCCCTCCATTTCCTCCTGCTGAGTTTTTCTTTGGGCAGCTCCTCGCCTGATGATCTAATGCTCCACAGTTGAAACATCCATTTCTCTTCGGTGCATAGCAGTTGGGAGAGATGTGCCCCTCCTGCCCGCAATTGAAACAAACATTCTTCCCTTTTAGACATGCCCCCGAGTGATTCCTTCCACACTCCTTGCACGCCTCAGTCCTCTTTTTTGCTTCCCCTGATTTGCCCCCAGGGTTTCCCGAGTTGACATTATTGTTGTTGTTATTATTGTTGTTGCTGTTCCACTTCCTCTTATTTGCACCGCTTGTCGCTGCCTTTCTCCACTTCGCTTTCCTCCTTCAGCCTTCTTCTTTTTTCTCCTTGTTGAACTTCATTAGCGCTTCACTTCCGCCTCAAAGTGATTATAGCTTTCTCCGGGAGAGTCACGAAATCTGTTCGGTCTCAAAGACCGAAAGTCTCAATATAGCCATGGTTTGAGGCCTTGCTCAAACCTCCTCGTCTTTCTCTCCTCGGTGTTGACTTTGATGAGGTGCGAAAATTCGCCACTGCGTTAAACTTTGCGCCAGTCTTCGCGGTTCATCATATCTTCTTGTTTCGACTCCAGAATCGCATCTCCATGCAACTCTCAAGATACTAACAGAAAAATAGTTCTCGAAAAGATTTTCTTGAACCCTTCCCAAGGTATCACACCTTCTCCAAATTTCTCCGATTTGCCTCCCACCAAAGAGTTGGCTTCACCTTTCAAAGATATACGTGGCGAAGATAGTTTTCTGGTCGTCTCCTACTCGGGCGATAACGAATGCCTTTTCGATTTCTTTAACCCAAGTCTGGGCTTCGATGGGTTCCGTAGTTCCTTTGAACTCAGGTGGTCCCGCGCTTTTGAAGTCTTTAAAGTGTGCCACAGGGGCCACTGGAGGGTTATTGACATTCGGGGTTCGATTTTGAAGTCGCTACCACTAACATGTCTACAAACTAACAGATAGGGTTCGGTGGATCCCAAAGATTACTGGCTCGACCCTCGGGTGCTTGGCAATGTCTTCCTCTAGCCATCTATCTGTTCAAAATGAACTTAATATTATTATCTCATAATTTACTCTACAGTATATAAAATTCGTAAAAACTGAACCATCACATCACATACTTAAATAAAAACATATTTATTTATAAACATAATACTCAAAGTATTTCATCGTTTTATGGCATTACGCCATTTACATCACGTGGCATCAATCACTTGGTGAAAACAGAAACCAAGTTTTTATTACATAGATAAGCATTTTATTTGCTACTAGTAAAAAGTTTATCATAATAACTAAAGACCCCGCCTAATGGCATCCTCATGCTCCTCATCCGCTATCTCTTTCACCATCTCTCGGCTTATAACCCTACCAGATCAGGCCTCTCCTCACGTGGAAAGTGACGCACCCTATCTTGGAACCTTCCATGTGCCGACTTAAACACGATTTTCATCTTGTCTATCTTAACCTTCTTGTCTCTAACTTCTCCCTCCAACTCTCCTATTAGCTTCTCACCCTAACACACTGGTCTCTTCTCTCATCTCCCCAAAAAGTGGTAATAATCTGCTTCTCAAGTTGGAGACTCTGAATCCTCGACTCCAACCCATTAATGGTATGTCCCAAGTGGATTCTGATAGCATCCCTCTCATCGTTCAGCCTAACCGACTTCTGGCCTTCAACCCGCAGCTTGTCAGCCAGATCCCCATTCCTAATTACCAGGTGGTCCACCAATGCTCCCAGCAAAGCTGGAGCTTGTTGTTCCCCCTGATACAGCTCCTCTAACTCGTGGACCTTGTCGTCCAGCTCGACGATCCTCATCATCAACTCATCCAAAGATAGTGTCTTGGTACCTCCTCTGAGTCCTCCTCTGCTCCTCTTCCTCTTCCTGGATACTCCTCCCGGTCCGACTCAATCACCGCCTCTCGGCTATATACTCGAGTACATTTACTCACTAACTATTTCATTTACTACATGATCCTATAATCAAAACACAAAGCAACTCGATTAAAAAAATAGATATTGATTTTGTTTTTAGAAAATAGATTTGACACTACACGTATAACCCTATGTGAGTTCATCTCCCTATCATCTCCACTAACTCTCTCTAAGGTTATAGCCCAAGGTTCCCCACCTAAGGTTTATAACCTAAGGCTTTGATACCAACTCAGTGACTCCCCCAAATCAAATGTAACATCGATTCACGGGACTTGGTGCTCACGATACAACATACAACATCATCTATCTAAGTAAACTTTAACAATAATAATAATATTATATTACCCATTACACAAATAGTCGAAATAAAATCCCAAGTCTTTACAACCTTAAAACATCTTTGAACTTAGTCTTAGCGTTTATCGCTATGTTACACATATGCGAAATAATTAACTTATTACATAATCATTAGCATCACTTCATCTTGGACTTCCCTTGTCCTTGCTCTCAAACCCTCAACCTTCTCACCCTTAAGCGAAAGGTTTAAGCAAGAATGAGCACGAATTGCCCAGCAAGTATATACAGAAATTTGAAAACATATATCAGGAGTGAAAACAGTTGAATAGCTAAACCTCAACATTTGAAAAGATTATCAAGTGTTAAATATGAACATCAAGAATGGAAATTTAAGAATTTTCAATATCATACTAAGGGGTGTAAAAATACCCTGAACATATTTCTTTCATCAAAAACCATCGACGGTTTAACAATCAAATAGATCGTAAGCGGTCTCTCTGCAGTCACGCCAGTGATCAACCCATTGTACCCTACATTGTGCACATGTATTAAGTTTAAAATGCATAAGCATAAATGGGACTATTTGCCCGACATTTGTTTTTCCCGTTCATTCGAGTTGTTCATCTTAGTAATCATGCGAGACCTCACCAAGTCAACTTGGATTGGTAATCATTCAATAGCTTCGAAAGATGTGTTTTAAATCATTTTTCATCAATAATAACTAGCCGGAACCAAAGGCTAGGATTATACATAGAAACAGTTCTATGATGACATGAAACTTAAAAGCATAGCCGTTAGAATAATAACTGAATAACCATTGAAAAGCTTGCAAGATAATTGGAGTTTGTATGACTTTTCAACGAAGAAACTTGCATGAACAAATAACCAACACAAGTCCAATACTTACCCTTACTGCGATAATATTAGTAAGGATTTAATAAATACCCAAAAGAAATTAGGGTTAGGAAACTTGCCTGATGAGCTTGCTACAATACACGCTAGTAATTAACCTTCACGTAACCTAATTACATGTGTCTCGTTAATCACCATTCATACACAATCTAGTTTGAAGTATAAGGGTCTCCTATTGGATATGCTATAAACATCATAAGAGAATATATTTAGAAAATATATGTCACCCATTTTAGACATCATAGGCAGCCCAAAACAGAAATTAAAAATGCCCAAACATAACAATTTTTACATTTTTTTCTCAGCTTTACCATATCTCGCTAAAACAGTCATAACTAATTCGTTTTAAAACATTTTGGAAGCGATTCT
Organism: Panax ginseng; assembly: GCA_020205605.1. Lineage (NCBI taxonomy): Eukaryota > Viridiplantae > Streptophyta > Magnoliopsida > Apiales > Araliaceae > Panax > Panax ginseng. The sequence continues at coordinate 61,827,230 of CM035148.1, forward strand.
TGAGCCCATGCCAAGCTAACTTCTGGGGCTACAACTTTTTGTTCATGGACCATCTTCAAATTCCAAGCACAAAATTCTAGAAAATCCGTTTTGTTGGATGAACACAACTTTTTGAAAAGTCATAACTCCTTGCTCAAACTTAGTCCATCCTTATTGTTTATAATAACCCAAAAGCCCACAATTTTCTCGAAAGAGTCTTTAGGGTCAGCAAACAATTTCATATCTCACTCAATAGCTTCGATCCGAATGAAATTTGGACATATTTATACCTCATTCTACATACTATTTTACAAAATTATTACATGCACCAAATTGATTATCTAAGACATTTTATGACCATCTTAAAAAAATCATACAAACTAGTTTAACCTAACTTTTGAAAAAATCGTAATGCATGGGTTTGATTCCTATTATCCGGACCACTTCTAATAACATATATACACATGTAACAACCATTCAATTCTCTAACTTTTCATGTTTTCATCAAATTATCATCTTTTTATCAAATAACTAGCATACATGGCATGATTTCTTGACTTTCTATGAATTAGAGCATGTACTAAACCGAATTTTCACTATCTACTACCACATATCGTAAACAAACCATCTACCATTCTTACCTTTTTTGACGAAATTTCCTCTTGGTTTAATCTTACTAGAGTCTCACCCTTTGCTTGCTAACTCCTTTTCAACCTCCGTAATTCTTAGGCCACCTAGCACCACTCAACTCCCAATATTTTTCTCTCACGTAGAATTTTCTTTTGCAAAGTAAAGAAGTAGTTGGAAGGAAAACATGTATATGAGAGTTGATATAACTTGAGCCCCTCCCATTCGTAACTCATTCCGACGTCCCAATTTGATGGTCACCAAGTACCCTAATCTTGTTAAATGAAAATATTATTTAACCTTTTAATCTAATAATTTTGAATTGTTCGATACTTATATCGATTCACTAAAGCTCCAGGACGTCATGGGACTATCCGCTTTAAATCAAACTCTTCAAAATTTCGTAGTTGACTTTTCCCCGAAAAGTCAATCGGATTGACTTTGACCAAAAGTTGACACATTTTTGTGGTTACACTATCTATCACTAATTTCGACGCTTCGGATTTGTAAGTCATCCCATGAAATTAATTAGAATTAATTCCATCCTTAAAATAATTGAACTTAGTAACAACCATTAATATGCATCTTATCACATAACATATAATAAAAATAAACAATTCATCTAAAAATAATTGTCATCTAAAAATAATTGTCACGTAAGAATTTCACATAAGTTTGTTTATTGAAATTGTTTAATTACATGGAAAAATATAGGATATTACATAGTCTCTAGTAGACAATATTGGTATTCAAACTCACAAGTATTATTGAAGTTGTATTTGTTTCTGTATCATGTAGTTGGCGACTCAAAATGAGTGATGTATCCTATTTTGGGGGCGTCACATTAACTACTTTTTGGGACTCCAAGTAAAGCAAATTAACCATCAAACGAAATATACAAAAGAGCTACTCAAAGGTTTGGTTTTGATCAAATTCAAAAGCTACAATACTTCAATAAAACTTATGTCGAAAAGGGATTATAGGTGTGACACTTTAAGACTTCAATTCATATTTAACATTCCACATGTCCAAATAAATTATAAATAACTACCCATACTATAATTAAACTCAAAAGATTAAATAATAAATCTCCCATCAAGGTTTAATCAATAAATCCCGTCATCTAACCTTTATTACTCATCTTTAAACATAGTCTAATCAAATCTATTATATAAACTTCATAAATAAAAGGTAAATTAAACATCATCGTCTAATCAAGTCCTTGCCCTCTAAGAAATCTCTTCATTTCTTAACTTCATCTATGAGCAAACAATTTCTCTAGGAATTAATAACATTTTATGAATGACAATAACTGAACTTTCAATGGTAAAATTCTCTTATCTAACGATAAACTTTAATTCAAAAGCTCACGAGTTCAAAGGAATAATGAACGCGTTAACAATAGATATCAACATCAAAGAATACATCTATACTCTAGTTTTCAAGTATTTCTCTTTAACCTTTAATGGTGATCAGTTAAAATGTGTTTCTCTTTTATAAACGACTATATGGACCATCATCTTGTACTCCGGTGATCGGGCCTTTATACTATGTATTAAGTAAACATTTTAACTCTATTATGTAGTAGCTCTAAAATAATCCCCTAATATAGGGTTGTTCATCTCAGCTTAGATTATCAGGTTCCGAACCAAAGGAAGTTTGGTTGGGAATTAACTTCAAAGAAATTCTAGATCTTTAGAATTCTCATCAACCAAGTACTGGTTGAATCAGATAGAGACCAATAACTATTCAAGAGTTTGATTATAATATCTTCATGAACAAGGTATATCAATGAATCAATAAGATCTAGAGTATTAACAATTTCTAAATTGAACAAATGTTATCATCGACAACATGCTTTCAAAATTTGTGTGAGTACATATGCAAACCAAAGGAAGTTTGGTTTGGGTTGACTTCAAGGGTAATTTAGAGTTTAGAACATTCATCAACTAAGGATTAGTTGAATTAATAAAGAATCGCTAGGCAACTTAGAGTTCAGTACAATAATGTAAGATAGTACAATGACATTAGAGAACGAAGGTCAAACAACAATTATTAGTAGCTGAATAAACACATTTCTTATAACAAAATTATAGACTTTGAATAACCAAAGTAATCTCATTTGGAAGAAAGATTAATTAACTTTTTCAACAGTAAATGAGAGTTAAAGAACTTACATAACAATAAATTGCTCAACAAGAGATTAGAAATAGAGAACTTGCAAAAGTATATCATAACAGTGAAAAGTAACCTTGCTGAATAATAAAGTAGCAAAGGTTAGGGAACTTGCCTCGTGTGTGGGTTAAACAATCACTACTCACGTTCACCACAAGTCCTACACATACCATATGTATTGACAATACACATTAGTTACACTAATATTAGTTTCATATAGCTCACTAACAATATCACATCTTTTCACGAACATCACTATTTAGCTTTATTACAACTGCTTAAGTGATCATGTAATTGCATCACATACACATTAACAACTTGATACAACATCCTATTACATGTCTAATATGTTATCATTAGGTTATACAAACACACAAAGAATTGCACTTGCATTCGCGCATCCCGACGCCCTCCGATTGCCTCCAAATACATAACAGTCCTAAAGATGGCCATTTTGACCCGTCATAACGATTTCAAATTGAAAAACTTAAAGAATAAAAGTTATAGGTCTACTCGTCCTCATTCCGGATCATCTTGAATCGCATCAATCAGATTTCATATGAAAATGTTATGCCCATTTTAGTAAACAATGTTCTGTTAGTTTTATTTTTCCTTCCAAAATCGACTTAGCAGATTACCCCATGGCAACACCAGTGAGGTCGAGGGTCCCTTCAGCGTTTTGCGATTTTATGCTCTATAACACTACAGAAAGCCAAATTAGGCCTCGAAACTCCTTTCTAACAACCATACCAACCTATCTAAAGTATAATATGTTTATAAAAACATAATCTAATGATTTCTCACGAGTTTCTAGCCATCTAAACAACATAAACATCCAAATTATAACTGTGAGACCCCAGATTTTATGAATAAATATTTAATTCTCTCGAAATAATTTTTTGAATATTATGGTGTGGATTTGATATAATGTTATAGTTGTGGGTCATATTTATAAATTTTGCAAAGTACGCAAGTTGTTATATAATATTCGATTGGTCGGGGAATATTTTTTTGTTGGGGAATATCCGCATGCGATGGTACAATCATTGGTGGACCCATGAATTCGAATTATTATTTATTGAGAAAACGACAAAAATATTTTTATGAGAATAACAATGGAAGTTTTACAGTTAATCTGTTGAAACACCCTTGTTAGTTAAAACAAATGAATATCTGGCGTTAGTTGCATAGTAGCACTGCAGTATTGATTATTGATGCTTACGTGATAAGTCACTCACTTTTGTTTTATTGATATTATTAATGTAATAAAATAGAATACTTTTATAAAGTTATTCTATAAATAGAATATATTATATTCTATTATGCATAATGTTGCATAGTGTTTTGTATAGTACAATCTTTTATATAAAACATAATACTTTTATAAAGTTATTCTATAAATAGAATATATTATATTTTATTATGCATAGTGCATGCATAGTATTTTGCATAGTAAAAAATTTTTTATATAAAACATAATACTTTTATAAAGTTATTTGTTTTATTAGACAATAATTAGAATATATTATATTTTATTATGCATAAGTACTGCATAGTGTTTGCAGACAAAATCTTTTATAAAGTTATTCATTTTATTAGATTATAAATAGAATATATTATATTTTATTTAAAAGATTTTGCTTTAAATATGGACCATCAGTTTAAGTAAATTAATTTGGATCGTTTCATGAGTTAGTTACTATGCAATCCATTTTTCTATAAATAGAAGCTCATTCATTCATTATTTCTTACGAATTCACTGAAACTCTAGAGAGAGAAACTATAGAGAGAAAGAAGAAAAGTGTTCTGCTACTTCACTACTTTATATACAGTACTCTTCTTTCTAAGGTAGGAAATATTATTTGTTGTACTCGTAGGGAGTATTATTTCTTTTGTATTCATGAAGAGAACTTCAGTTATTCCATTCTTTATTATTACATTGGAATAACTTTTGTATCACGCAGCTACCCTATACTTGGTGAAATTCTTACATTATTCCATTCTTTATCATTATGTTGGAATAACTTTGTCATCTGTACCACATGCATGGTGATTTCATTATTATTCCGTTCTTTATTATTCATTGGAACATCCTGCCTATGCTTTACGCACGACACAGGTTCCGCTTCTTTATTATTCTCATTAGAACATCTTGTCTATGCTTTTTCGCCGGACCGGTTCCATTATTTATTATTACGCCGAATATCACATCTGCATGCGTTTTTACGGCTTTGGACTGGTTCCATTCTTAATTATTTTGTTGGAATATCTTATCTGTGCGTTTTACGCCAGACCTGGTTCCGTTATTTATTATTCTATTGGAATAATCTGCCTGTGCGGTCTATCGCATACATGGTGATTTCTTTTGTTATTCCATTCTTTATTATACTCAGTTGGTTAAAACTTTAACTTCTATACTCCATGAAATTAGTGGAATATCCTTGATATTTGCGCTTCATCCAGTATCTTTTCATGGAAATATTCTTCTGAGCGTTCTTGAATTTTACTCTACAAAGCAGTATCATGTTGACAATTTGGACGTTATTGGTTCTTGGAAAAATTAATTCTTGAACTTGTTTTATTGAATTCTTATATCGTTGTCATCATCCTCATATTTATATTTTTTAAAAGTCATCTGTGGCCTGTAGTGCATAGATGGACTTGGTATGATTATGACCAGGGATTATTCGGTGTAATCATAACCGTAATGTTATAAATGATGTGGTAAAAGTCCTCATTGGCCCATAGTGCATTGATGGACAGTTATTGGCATGATCATGACCATTAATGAATACACAAATATTCTTGGCCCGTAGTTCATGGATAATCGTGGTCGTGATACTAAAGAATATCCTTGGCTTGTAGTGCAGGGATGATTTGATGATGTGGATTATTTATTAAGCTGAGTCTCAGCGATAAAAGTGATGAAAAACCTTTTAAATCAAAGAAGATAGTAGATTTTATTCTCTACTTGACTCTTCTAAAGGATTGCTTGTTCCGCTACAGTTAAACTTGATGTTTGTTATATTGTATCAGTTTAACATTGTTGAAGGCTAATGATAATTTATTCTGCATTATCTTAGTCATAATATTTCTTACTGGGCTAGTTGAGCTCACCCTTTCTTTCGTTGTTCTCTTCAGGAAATGAGAACGTAACTAGGACTAGTCGGGGAACAGAGTGATGGTCCTAGATGGTGCATTAGTAGTCCTCACTATTCTATGAAATAGTATAATAATAAATGTAATGAGGACTCCATTGAGTGTGGATATTGTCTAGATGACAATATTTGTATTAAAACCCACAGCTCATGTTGTATATTTAAGTTTGTATTTGAATTCTGTACTATGTATTTGGCGACTCAAGATGGGTGATGTATACCTAATTTTGGGGGCGTCACAACAACCATTAATTTTCACTATCTTTGTTAAAACTTCACTTTTTGAAAGTTTCAGTGAAAATCATCACTGTGCTTTTGTTTTTCAACCAAAATAGTTAATTCAACATACTATGCTTATGTTTATTCATCCTCTTTCGAATTCAATAGTCAATTTGTATATTATACAACTAATTAAACCATAATTTTACTTTAAACTAAGCTATATTCATATATGTTCATACCAATTCACTGTAATATGATTTCCTTCACAAAAATACATACTTAACATGAATTCATTCACTATACTCATATATAAACTTATGAAAATAATTTTATAAAATTTTTTTATCATATAAAGCTATATACAACAAACAATTCAACCTTCATAAAGTTTTTTATAGAGAATTTTAAAAGAGAATATAACTATAACTTTTTGAAAAATACAAGCAAGATGATAACTTAATTTTAGAAGGTGATGGTTATTCTTTTGATGATGAAGCTTTCTTTTTCCCCAATTCCTCTCTCTAGACTTCTCCCAATTCTCTCTTACTTTTCTTTGTAATTTTCTTCTTCTGAGTCTTTCTCCCTATTCTAAACTCTAACTTACGTATTAAACTCAATATAACGTATAGGTAATAATATATGTATTATGTATATAATATAATTATAACTTTAACTGACATCAGTTTTTTTTAAACTCAAAAGTCATAAGGCTTGTTTGGCTAACTAACTAAAAATTAACCCATTAAATCTTACACCTTGTTTGGTAAAACAGATTTAAATTAAAGATTTAACATTCATTAAACCTTGTTTGGCAAAATCTGAATTAACCACCCTTAACTTATTTTAATAACTCCTTTATAATATAGTTTATGGTCACACTTTAATTAAATAAATTTTAATATTCAATTTAATTAATTCTAATAACAATTTATTAAATTAATTCACCACATAAATCAATACGACATAATTATAATTTTCTTTATGATTATAATTTTATTTAATCAACCAAATATTAAAATATTATCTCATGATGATCAATTTTCTTAACTCGTTAATTATTTATTCAATAAATAAATAATCAAATCAAATCAAATTAAACAAATATCTATTCTACAATAAATACATTAATTAAATATTTATATAATTCCATAAATATTTAAAATTATAATTTAAATTTTCGGATTGTTACATCCTTCCCTCCTTACGAGGATTCTGTCCCCAGAATCACAACTCAAGCAATTCGTTCGTCACATTCTTTTCTCCTTACAAAGATTCTGTCCCCATAATCGAAGACACAAATTAAACAAATAACTCAGGGTAATTCTTTAGCATTTCAGCTTTGAGTTCCCACGTAGCCTCTTTCACATTGTGGTTCCTCCATATCACCTCATTCCTGAGCACTTGTTCTTTTCTCTCAACTATCTTTATAGTAGTTTCCTAATATGACAACTATAACAGTTCGTACTTGATCACATGCTTACAGTCGCGCTTGTTCGATCATATCACCGAAACATAAAAAAAACATTGTGAATGCGCTCTAACTGTAGAGGTAAGGATACCTCAAAACCATCTTTTCAACTTTATCAATGCTTCCTATACCATAACCATTTTATACCCAATATAGTTCATCAAACTTACCACACTTTGAAAATTCAGGAACTTTCCATAATCATATAAGTTTAGGAACTTATTCTAGTCAGACCATAGGCGTCCATTCGCTGAGGGGTTCAACACATACCATATGATTATGAGTCATGAACTTACCATATGCTTTAGTTTTAAGAACTGAACCTAACCTTAATATCATCTAACCTAATCTTAACAACCTCTAACTATCAAATATATACATGAGAAAAGAATCACCTTTCCACCACACATACATTAATAGCGCGATACCGATATTCCAATGATTATCAACGTGATAAACCAAGTATATACACAAAATATCTGCCCATAAAAAGGTTTGTACGACTTAGTCACCATATGAGTCCTCAGTTGAAATCCCACCTAACATTACCTTACTCTTAAATTATTTTTAACTTATCCATAACTTGCTCAATGCGGATTCTTCGTATGACGTCATTATCGAAAACTTCTCGTGCGCTTAGCACGCCTTTTTAGTTTGGGAATCAATTTGCAAATGATATGACATACTTATTTCTAATTGTGTTCCACACGTTCTTGTAAACCTTTCTGAAAATTCGATGTAAATCATGAATCTTGGTTCGACACAATTAACACTGAAACATCGTGCCTCGGAACAATTTCATTAAGACATAACTTCGCACACTGCTCAATATGTAATACGCTAACTTTGACATACCAAAAATCTATCACCATATCTTGCCACCAATAGTAATATCGAAGGCAATATATAATTTCGTGCTTCCTAGTTGATTCAATATATAAACTTTATGCAAAACTACATTTTCAACTCCTTTATTAGTGAAACCTAGTTTTTTCCTTCTACTCTCAACTATCCTTCAGTATCGATTTTGAAATTGACACCCTCATCTTGGAGGTACTCTTCCTTTACTCTATAGAGCAAAGTTGTACGGTTTTCCATTTGAATAGCTTCTCCTTTGACTTTTTCATGCATCTTACCTCCTACCATAGATTAGTCATTTCTATTATGAACCCATCTTGCACAGTTAACAAAAATAACTACTACCTTTTTCTTAAGACGTCAGCAACCACATTCGTTTAGGATTTTGTAGTCATAATCCTTGAACAACTTCAACTATCACTTTAAACACATGCTTAAATATCTGTGTGAGAGGATATACTTTAGACACTTATGGTCTGTTTATATCTCACACTACTACCCAAAAATAACACCTATAAATCCTCAGAGCAAACACTAATACCTCTACTCTAAATCGTGAGTCGGACAGCCTTTCTCATAAAAATTTTAACTAACGCGATGCGTATGAAATGATCTTGTCGTCCTACCTAAACACACAACCTAGTACATTGTAAGATGCGCCGCTATACAACACAAAGTTTCTTTATTATTTGATAAAGATAACACATGTGACATACTTAACTTTTCTTCAATTCTTGAAAATTTACTTCATAATCTCCTGCCCAAATAAATTCCACCGATTTTATTAATAACTTATTGATTTACAACATCGATAGATAACTCTATCGTACAGACGTCTTTCAACTAAAAGAACAAAATATTACCTTTGACTTCCTTAGAATCTCAAGGTTTATGCACTTTCTTTGACAGTGACTTATCACCACATGGTTTAACAACCTAAGAGTTTCATAAATTAAATCGGAAATATATCCATTGACACCACGTGACCTTTAATACCAATACGGCAATTCTACCCATCAACTTAAAAGGAATCACTATTCACACTTTCTATATTTAGGGAATAATCTAACTCTTCCCGAAGCGAATCTAGTTTCTAAACAAATTAGTTAGGCATAAATTAACAAGTGGCAGTTAAATTAAATAACACGCAGTCGTATAGATAACTGATCGGAACCATACCTTATATTGCGTCCTGGATCGTCATGTTGGATGATTGTTCGGTTGGTCGACTTTCGTGAGTGACTTTCTACAATAACCAAATTTTACCACCGCCTCTTGCTTCCACTTGCTTTTCCTGCTGCTTTCTTTGGGCACCCTCTAGCTAAGTGCTCCTTTGATCCACACGTGAAACAAGCTCCCTTCCTCAGTCTTAAACATTTTGGTGCAATGTGGCCCTTCAAGCCACAATTAAAGCACACCCTTTTTCCCTTCAAACAAACACCTACATGTTTCTTTCCGCAGTTGCTACACTCCACCACTTTCTTCTTCTTATTCTCTTCCTGATTTTCAGCGTCAATACCATTGTTCTACTTTCTTTTTCGAGCGTTACTGGTATGACTAACACCCGCCTTATCATCTTCACTCTTCTTTCCCTTCTGCTCTTGATTGTATGTCAGCGTATTACCTTCCCCGTCTACGTCAATCGTTCTCTCCAACTCTGTTGTACCAAAATTTGGTTGGAACAACGAGATTTGATTATATAGCCAGAAATTAAGTTGATTTGCCAGTGCTCCCACCAACAAATTTACCAATTGCGGCACTGGATTTACCAAATTACAACCATTAATTTTCACTATTTTTTGTTAAAACTTCACTTTTTGAAACTTTCAGTGAAAATCATCACTGTGCTTTTGTTTTTCAACTAAAACAGTTAATTCAACATACTATGCTTATGTTTATTCATCCTCTTTCGAATTCAATAGTTAACTTATATATTATACAACTAATTAAACCTTAATTTTTCTTTAAACTAAGCCATATTCATATATGTTCATACCAATTCACTGTAATATGATTTCTTTCACAAAAATATATACTTAACATGAATTCATTCACTATACTCATATATAAACTTATGAAAACAATTTTATAACAAACAATTTATCATATAAAGCTATATACAACAAACAATTCAACCTTCACAAAGTTTTTTATAGAGAATTTTAGAAGAGAATATAACTACAACTTTTTGTAAAATACAAGCAAGAGGATACCTTAAGTTTAGAAGATGATGGCTATTCTTTTGTATTTAAAATTACAATTTAAATTTTTGGATTATTACAATAGGTAACTAAATATCGAGGTATGATTGAATGTTTATTATATTTAACGGCATCTAGACTAGATATTATGTATAGTGTTTGTTTATGTGCACATTTTCAAGCAAAACCTAAAGAATCTCATTTATAAGTTGTTAAAAGAATTTTTAATAATTTAAGTGGTACAATCAACTTGGGATTATTTTATCCAATCTGCAATCATTTTGAACTAATAGGCTATTCAGATGCTGACTATGCAGGGTGTCAAATTGATAGAAAAAGTACTAGTGGTGCTTGCACATATTTAGGTTACATTCTTGTTACGTGGCATAATAAAAAGCAAACTTCACTTGCTTTATCAACCACTGAGGGTGAATATCTAGCTACAAGGAGTTGTTGTTCTCAAATTTTATGGTTAAAACAAACTCTATGTGACTTTGATGTTTTATGTGATAATGTGCCCATATACTGTGATAATTCTAGTGCTATAGATATCTCTAAAAATCCTGTGTTACACTCACGTACAAAACACATAGAAGTAAGACATCATTTTCTAAGGGATAAAGTTTCAAAAGGTTTAATTAAATTAATTTTTATTCCAACAGAAAAATAATTGGCTGACATTTTTACTAAACCCTTAAGTGAAGAAAGGTTTTGCGTGTTAAGAAGAGAACTTGGAATGTGCATGATATAATATGATCACGTACTAAAATAGTTCATGCATAAAATATCTCATATTTACAGTATATCTGCATGTTACTATTTTAAATGTGTTCTGTTGATAAACAGTATATGTTCATAACCGGAGACTAAGGGAGACGTATCTACTCGGCCCGATTTATGGTAGATATTATTATGGGTTTCGAAATTTGAAAAGACAAAAGCTGAGAGATTTTTATTGTTTCAATGAGTCCTTTCGGCGTCCAACACTTACCTCTTAAACACAAAGCGCCTCCTCTTTTCACACATATTCAGATATTTCTTCACTGATACTTCGTCACTGTTCTTCAAACGCTCTACTTTCGAAAAAAATAATGAAGACTCGTGCCAATAAGCGTTCATTCGACATCACCATCAAAGAAGGAAATCATCCCCGATCTTGTTATACTATGTGATCCCCAAAGAAGTCCAAGAGACAACCTCGCCAGACATTTGTTCATTTTTCTTCCAATGATTCTGATGGGTCTGATTCAAGCTTCTATTTCCTAAAGAAATCCCCACAATCTCCTGGTTTGGAGCCTCCTCCTTCTCAACTAGACTCGTCATCTAATCTAGTAAGCCCTTTCTCTATTACTTCAGATTTGCCAGAAAATTTCTTTCGAGGACAGAGTTTTGAATCCCGCTTCAAAACCTCTATTGCTACTAAACAGATTGTTTATGAAAATCCCACTAGGGCATATCCCCATTTGGTACAACAGTTTGACACAAATTTAGAGTGTAATGGGGATTGTTATAAGTCCTTTGTGAATGGAAAGTCTCTGTTTTTCACAGTAGTCGATTTTTGAAGTATTTTTAATATTTCTTCATCTGGTCCTTATCCATTTACTCTAAAGGGTGCTGCAAATATATCCTTTCCTCCTCTTAAACAACTCGAAACTATGATGAACGATTCATCTCTGACAACTCTGTTTACCCCCCAAAACTGTTGATGTATGTCCACTTGCATGTGTTTTGCACAAAATACTTCGTTATAATCTGTTTCCATGAGTAGGTGGTGGAGCATATTTTATTTACCAAGATTTGGTAGTTGTTGCAATGATTTTAAAAGGGGTCAGTTTTAATTTCTCTCTTATGATGTTGTCCCACATGATGAGTTGTATTCGATAAGTTAAAAAGTGTCTGCCCTATGGTTTGTTTTTGACAAAAATGTTTCAGTATTTCAAAATCTACCTTGATGATGAAATTTTGGTGTCACACAATGAATTCATTGACTCTGCTAATTTAAAACAATCCCATATTTCTTTTGTTGATGGCTCATTTGTTTGAATCGTTCCCGATCATATTCCTACTCCATTGAGTTATATCTCGTTTGATTTACCATCTGCTAATCCTACTTCTTCTACACTTCCTACTTCATCAGTCTTATCTCCAGCAGTAGTCAATATGTTGATTCAAATCCTCAAAAATCAAGAGCCTATGCATTCTGATATTCTTGATGTAAAACAAAGGCTTTTGGTTTTAGAAAAAGGAAAACTGCCTATTCAGGCAAATGATTTGAACAAATGTTTTTTCTCAAATTGAAGATGAATTTATTGGTTTCACAAGCCGGATTTGAGTTGCACACAATGGCTATGGTTGAATCTCTTCACATGAAGACCAATAGAAATTCTTGTCAATTAAGTCAAGAACTGAAGTTTGTGAGTTACCAAATTGGAGAATTTTTCGATTTTATGTTTCATCGTATGAATGAAGTTGGTAGAAAGCTTCACTTTGACAAAATGCACTCTCCAGTACCTGAATGGCCTTAATGTAATTGGATGTCCGAGTACATTGGAGATTTTCTTGACCTACCGCTACCCAATGAGACTTTTATTCCTCGTCCTCCTAGGTTTACTCACAAATTTTCTATGGAAGAAAGGATTCATCGTCTTTTCCATCGTTCCTATTTCATTACTCGTCATCTACCTCTAATTCACGTTGACGATATTGATATCTGATGATCTTTTTAGTGATGACAAAGGGGGAGACATGTTGCTGATGTAGTTGTTGTGGTTGCTGTGAAGACGTATTTTGGATTTTGGAATTATTAGTTTTGTGTTAAAAACGATTTGGTTAGAATAAATATGTGTTTAAGTTTATTAAGATTCTGTTTTTTGATGGGTTGTTTAAAACAATTTGGCTGGAGCCAGTATTAGATATTATGACTGCTATATTTTGTGTTATTTAATACTATTTGTTACAGCTAACAATCTTACAGGTAATATTTTGTGAAAATTTTAATATGCATTAATTTAGGCGGAGTTATAATTTTTTGTGTTGTCATCATCAAAAATGGGGAGAATGTTGACTTGTTAATATTCTAACCTTTTTGTTTTGATAATGACTTTATATTATGGACTAATTTTTTATTATGGAATTTCAGGAAATTGATGAAAGGATTGTTGTCTAAAGACTTTGAAGTTTTGAGTCTTAAGAAAAATAGGTCATTGCAAATATTTAATTTTTCAATACAAGGCTCTAGGACATGTTATGTGTGAATTAAAATATGATTAAATTTTGTGCATGCCTAAGAATTTTATATTATGCTAAATATATTATGCATGCATAAAATTAAAATGATAATTATTGTCCGGATTAATTAAATTATATTGCCATATGTTATGAGAGAGTTTTGATTTTATATAATCTGTATAACACGTGTATAAGAAAAATTCATATGATTTAGATTTGCTGGAAACATGAAAGCTTGTGGTGGCAGAGATGTAATCATTATATGTTGGTAGGATTAATTGCATAAGTCTTGGAATTATAAGATAATGATTATACTTGAAAGTATTTGAAAATTCTTAGTCACAAATATTACGAAACTAACACTCATATATTCATGTATGTGATATTCTTTGTTGTTGTTTGTACTTCAGAAATGATATATAAGATGCGACAAATTTTTTACAGTCTTATATAAATCTGTTTCTTACTGGATCAACTTTGAAAGAGTCCATATAAATATTTGTTACAACTGAAGATATCTTAGATTGATTATCAGTTTAGTTTCAACGTAAATATTTTTATATTCAATGGAACTTTATTGGAGCAACGGTAATATATTGTTTGTGCTATAAAAGAAGAACTGTGATACCAGTGAAATACACAACACTTGAATCAATTATTGCACTCATATACTTGAAAAGCTACTTCATTATTCTTGGTGCAAAATTTCTAGCTGCCGAGAAATTATATTCAGATTTTTTATCAGCTATTTTCGTGAGCTTCATATTGGTGATATATCTTTTACTATTTGATCATTGCATTCATTAGTTGGGCTTTGCATTATTAAATTGCTTATTTACTTTGATCATTAGACCTTTATATTTGTACTCTTATATTTTTAGACTAAGTGTTGTCTAAAGGAATTTAATCCAGGTGGATTAAGGTTTGACTACAAACAGGTTCAAGGAAGACCAAGTCTTACCGGTAGGGGCCAAAGGATCTTCTGAAAAGAAGAATGATTCAAAGAAGGTATATAGAAAGGAAAAAACTAATGATAATAAAAACAAAACTGATAAGGATAGCAAATGAGTTTGCTTCCCTTGCAATCAGCCTGGACACTGGAAAGAAACTGCGAGAAGCATCTTGTAGAGGCTAACCAAAGAAGCTTAATGAAGTTTCAGTTACAATACAGTTTTGTTCATGATTAAAATAATTTTTTCTTTACGTCAAGGTTCTACTTGGGTATTGGATATCGGATTTGGTTATCATAAATATAGATTTATGAAGGGACCAAGCAGAAGCAGAAAGCTAAACAAAGATAAGTAATCCTATGTGTGGGAAATGAAGTAAAAGTTTCTACATTAGCCATAGAAACTTATAGTTTAGCAATGCCTACGAGCAAATCTATTAATTAAGTCAATAAGTTGTTATTGTATTCCAATTCTTGATAGAAACATTATTTCCATTTTGTTATTGGACAATGAAATCTTTGGTATAATATTTAAGAACAATTGTTTTTCTATTTATAATAATAATATTTTGTATAGAACTGAAATATTACTTAATGGATTTTGTGTACTTGACTTACGTAAAAATATATTTTGCAAATTGAACAAACTAGTATAAGAAAAGGAGATTATCATTCAAAGAGTTGAATGTGTGTATTTACTTAAATACAAGTTTGAATTATTTGACAGAATCAAATAATTCTGAAATGAAACAAATTGGCAAAGTATTAAGATTCTTTGATTATATCAAGGACTAAATACTTGTGCAATAAGTTTCTAGTTCATCTCAAATGGTTTTCTCATAATGGACTCCTCCTAATACGCAATACTTGATTGATGTATCTGAAAGGAAAAATTGTACCTTGTTGGACATGGTACGGTCCATAATGATTTTATCGACATTTCAGTATCCTTTTGGGGTCATGCCCTAGAAATGGCTGCATATCTACAGATAAGGTAACCTCAAAATCCGGCCACAAGACTCCATAAAAGTTATGGACATGAAGGATTCCTAATTTTAAATATGTTAAGATAAGGGGTTGTCAAGCTTATGTGAAAAGGTTTCAAAGGACACTACAAAAAAATGGGCCTTCAACAACAACCGATTTTCGTTGCTAAAGGTACCAAATTTCGTTGCTAAAGGTACCAAATTTCGTTGCTAAAGGTTTTTGGCAACGACTTTACTATCATTAAGTCTTTTTGT
This sequence comes from Panax ginseng, assembly GCA_020205605.1. Classification (NCBI taxonomy): domain Eukaryota; kingdom Viridiplantae; phylum Streptophyta; class Magnoliopsida; order Apiales; family Araliaceae; genus Panax; species Panax ginseng. Next base: position 61,843,336 of record CM035148.1, read on the forward strand.
TGCAAGAATGAGCGTTATAATTGTTCCATGAACAAACGTATTTTTTCGTTGCCAAAAGTAATACATTTTGCAACAAAATTTGGCTTTCGTACAGATACATCTATCCTTTAGCAACAAAATGTATTGTTGCAGAATAATTAAAATTTCGTTGCTAAAAACCCCATTTCGTTGCAAAAACCTGCTAATTGGCAATGAAATGAACTCTTTTTTTTTTTGCAACGACCATGCATTTTCGTTGCAATTGACACCATTTTGCAAAACGACATTTTCATTTTCAAAGAAATTATGAAAATTGTTGCCTAAGCTTGCTTTTCGTTATGAATGTAAACTTTTTAGCAACGATTTTCGTTCTTGATTATATTATTTGGCAACGACATTATCTTTGAATCAAAGAACGAAAATGTTTGTTCTTTGGTTATTTTTCAATAGCAACAAAAGTCGTCGATTACCAACGACATTATATGTTGCCGTTTCTTTATATGTGCAACGAAAGTTGATATGATTTGCAATGATAAAAAATGTTGCCTTTTATTTTAGTATTAGCAACAATATCTTCTCTGTTGTTATTAGGTTGATTTTTCGTTGACAAATATAATTTTTTTAATTCCATTTGCAACGAAAATGTGTTACTAAATGTATAAAAAATTGTTGCTATATTATAACTTTTTCAATGCTTTGGTAACGAATTATATTGTTGCCAAATCAAAATTTGACATTCTTTTTGTGTACCTGGCCGGCTCAATGTCCCCATAGCAAATAATGGCAAAAATACAAAAAACTAAAATAGTATTACCTTAATAAAATTATCCACTACATAATCATTCATTATCTTTACAATTAACCATCTAAAGCTACCACAATTCTTCAATCAAAGTATATATCTACATATATAGAGAGAGTACACTTCATAATTTCGTCCCTTATCTTCCGTAAACGTAGCACAGAAATTTGATACCCAGTATTGTAATGCAGGTTATAGAAGCAGTCTTCATGCACATATTTAAAAATAATAGCAATTCAGGAAAATGAAGCAAATAGGTCACCAGAGGCACTTAGTGCGAAAATCAATACACAAAGATAATAGAGTTGCTACGTGGTACTAATGTACACTATATTGCTCATAAGCAGAAAATGATAAATAGGCAATCACAATATCAAAATGTGTACTATTGGCCAGATGATCTCCTCTGAGGAAAGTCATCATATGCCCAATATAACCTTAATCCATCAAAAGTAGTACTATTGGTCAGAAGAGCTCCTCAAGGTTACTTGCCTAACGCTATGCCTACTTATAGATAAATACATCAATATATTAACACTAACCAGTAGTCCACTTTGATCAGTCTTGAATAAGAATCCCTCTTCAATCCTTCCTTGGAGACATAATATAACTGTTTGCAGCAACTCAACAGGCATGTGTAAATATCTGTAGAATGATGCACGTTTATAAAGAAGCATAAATACAAATCTCATTGAGTAAGACAATCAGTTCTAGCATTAGTAGATTCGAGTTTAAATACTACTATATATTGCTGCTTGCTTGGCCGTTATTCAGATAGTTTATGAGGTTCTATCTTTACAAAATAACTCTACTTACAAAGCTATAGATCTTTTCTAGATATCCTTAGAAATCTGGCCTCATAAGCTTGTATGTTCATTCTTGTTAGTATGTCAAAGGTAGATTAATTACGAGACAGGTCTTATATACCATATTTGAGAACAGTATGAGAAATTGACGCTGGAGACAGAAATCATAAAGGGTAAAGTAAAGTTGAATTAGAGTTGATCGAAGCCTAAAGGAAACAATATAAGAAACTTCATTCCATTAAATATTAAGGTCATTATGCAGAAAAAACATAGGCCTAATTCTATAATAGATTAAAGATTTGGAGTGAGGTCAGTAAGAAGTTAACAAGGATATTCACCAAAGACAATCATTATCAGAGAAATACTCACTCAAAGATAGGGAATCAATTACTTTTTCAACACCCGCTTTTAAACCATATTGAAGAACCTTTTTCCCCTTTCCCTATACCATATTGATTTACTTTTATTTTTAATCACAAAATGAAAGAACTATTATTTGATGTAAACCTATATAAAATATCATTCATTTCATCCCCTATCAAGAAACCGAGGAGTCAGATCATTTTATTGTCTTTTAGTGGTCAAATTAAATTCATTCAACCAAATTGGGGAGCCAACTTCTGTGGTTCTTCTTCATAATTCTGATAAGTTTTTCTTTTCTTTGATATGCCCTCTTTGGCTCTTGAATCTTTTGAAGTTTACTCTTGCTAGTCATATTTCTCTTTTTATTCAATCTCGTGCTCCATTCAGTTCCTTATAGAATCCTGCATTTGGAAGCAAAGGTTCCTTCCAAATCAAGGCTTTTGTATGGACTTCTCTTAAATGGCTTAGCAGTAGTAATTTTTTTAAGGAGGGTAAACCTTACATGATTTTGTCACTGAATATATGTGGTATATATGCTAAAACGAGCAGTATCAATATTAAAGTAATTCATCAAATACACATCCAATTTACAAATAGGATAAACTACAGGAGGAAGGGTTCTTACGGTGTGGATGATATCAAAAGGATGAGAATTTTGAACAAGGACGCCACCAATTTAGTATTCTTTTATTTTTTTATCAAGTACAGAATGCCTAAACCACATTAAAAAAAATAGTCATAATTTGAACATAAACAAATAAAAATAAAAGGGGAACATCAACTGAATGAACCAAAAAGGAGATAGAGCTTGCAAGGTTGACTAGATGCACGAAGAATGTATCTTATATACCTATGTGGAGTTGCAGTAGAATCTGACCAAGGGAGGTGAAAAGTGTCATAAAAGATCCACATCTAGTTGATTCCTTGTATTCTGCCATCTGAAGAAAAATAGATGTTGGCCCATCCAACATCACCGCAAGAGTAGAGGCACATGCTATTCGTGCCAAGAGACGATAGAGTAAAAAATGTCAGCCATAAGAATCAGCAAAATTCTCATAACAAAAAACTAAATTACATTAAAAAAATCAATTCACCAGTCAAAAACCAAATCAAGCCTCCTCCGTTCGCCTCTTCACGCCCAAATCAAGCCTCCTCAATTCTCCTCCTCACGCCTAAATCCTCCATTCTTCTCCTCGTTGTGTCTGTATATGTGGGCAGTGGAGAGGAAGTGAGAGAGGGAATTGTCACCGGTGAAGAAGAAAAAGGGAGTCGCTAGTGAAGAAGGAGAGGGAAAAGGGAATCGCAGGTGGAAGGGAAGAGAGCAAGCACGAAAATTTTGGGCCTGTGAGTATTTGGCGATTTTAATAGGGACTAAACTCTGATGGGCTTACCGGCGACTTTCATATTTTGGGGAGATGGAGCTGATAAATGGAAGAAATTGAAAGACAACTAGGAAAATAGTTGAACTTAAAAAAGGAAAAAGTGTATTAGAACAATTTACATTTTCATTTTCTGAAATCAGTTTTCTTTTTTCATTTTCTATTTTGTAGAAATGCCATTGGTTATATAGAACAATTTTCTATTGTTTAGAAAACTAAAAATAGAAAAATTGATTGATGACTATGTTTTCTAAATTTAAATTCACTAATAACACCATTAAATTATATAGATTATATAGAGGATAAATTAGCCACGCACTAAAACTTGATGAGTTTTCAATGTGGGAGGGGGGTTAACCTCAAATCAATAAGAAACTTTTGATGAAACCATTCAAGTGGATCTGTGACTAAGATCTTACTTGATTTAAAAGCTTCAACTACATCCCTAAACTAAAATTCACATCATATGGCATAAAAATCATAGAAAAAATATACATATTTTAAGAGAGATTACTTAATTTCAAAAATTAGCCAGTGGAGACAGAAAGTAGAATCATCAAAAATTAGCAGAAAAGACGAAAAAACAAATCTCAGGATGATAGAGGAAATCAATAGAGGGTTTATAAAAAATAGGATTAAACCCCAAAAATATTCACAAATCTCAGTATGATAAAACTAATAAACTTCAAATCAGCAAGATTAGATGGAATAAATCAAAGATTATACCAAATCCCAATTCACAGAGAGTTGGTGAACCTTTAATCGGCTTAATTTGCCCGATTTAACTAAACATTTTTGAGAAAAACATCACAAATCTAAGCAGAAAAATCAATTTGAAAATGAGGTAATATCAGAAGGTATGGATGTTTCATATCTGCAAGAATCTCATCCTCACAATATACATATAACTATTAAGCCTGCAAATTTTACTTCAAAATCCCAAAATTAACACAAATCTGACTTGCGATGGTAAGGTATTGGAGGCTAGGGTTATTCCTATTTTAGGAAGAGAATAAATAAGATGAAGATATAAATTCTAAACACAAACGTTACCTGCTGATTTGGGGTTGCGACTGACGGTTGATGAAGAGAAGAGAGTATTTTGAGGGGTGGATAGATTAGAGCATATTGGGTTTGGGTAGTGTAAGTTGGTTTTGAAGGAATTTCTTTCGCTAATAACTATATTGTCATTAAATATTTTTTTCATTCACTGTTCCTTCGCTAAACAACTCCTCATGTGAAGGAATAAATTCCTTTACAAAATTTCCTTCGCTACATCCCTATTTTGGTGTAGTGATTACCGACTCTGTCACTAAGTTAATTGTTCGATGTGAGTTTTGTGTTAAATTTATTGAACGCTTAGACTTTTTTGTTGTTTCAATTGGTTTTATAACTGAAACCGCACCAATTGAAATCGCACCACACAGTTAAAACCGCACCGCACCGCACCAATCACAAGCGGTTTCGTGTGCGATTTTGGATTTGTCAAACCGCACCTAAATGGTTTCGGGTGCAGTTTGGACTTGAAACCGCACCAAACCGCACCATGCTCACCCCTACCGACAAAATAGACAAAGTTTCGCGGTCTAATTTTGTTTATATAAAAACAAATAAGAAAATGTCTAATTATTTTTTTGAAAAAAGTTAATTTTGATAAAGAAATGTTATATTAAGGACAAAAACATGCATGAGACCCACGTCTAAATGTCGGAAAAAAAAATTAATTACTTAAATGAGATGCAATATAAAAAAGAAGAATAATTAAGCAAACATTCATAAAATAAAAAAAATTGATCCCTCATACGGTCGGTCAGCGAAGAGTTTGTAATTCAATATAGTATCGCTCATAATCATAATAATAATCATAATCATAATAACAATAATTTCAAAATAATAATAGTAGTAATAATAATTTTAAATAATAATAACAAAATATTAATAATAATCATAATAATTATTTAAAATTTATTATTATTATTGTTGTTATTATTTTGAAATTATTATTATTATTTTGAAGTTATTATTATTTTGAAATAATAATTATTATTTTTCTTAATATTATTATTATTATTACTATTACTATTATTTTGAAATATGGACAGACCTACATTAGGGATGTGGGGTCCACGCTCTTAGGGGCTTTGAATTTTTTTGTATATATATTAGATACTTTTTTGCATATTTAAAAAATATATATTCTTAATAAATAATATTTTGTTCATTTCACTAGATGAGTTTCATTTTGACTTTTTAGAATAGATTTCAAAATTTTAAAATTTAAAACTATGAGAATTAATTTAAATTAGACATTATAATCATAAATATTACTCACTCTATTTCACAAAAAAAGAATCTTCTTTACAAATTGTATGAATTTATACTGTTGATCGCAACATTGGATGACACATATTGAAATGGATTTCCCTCTGTCGTTACAAGCTGTAGCGACATGAGAAATTATTCATTTGCCCCTCAGTTGCTCATGTGCTACACTGTCTACCACTAATAGTTATGGCGGTAGTTTAGTTAACTAATAAATTAGAATGACTCATTGGTAGCTTGATGACCCAATAACCCATAGGTCTTAGGTTCAAAACCTAGCTGTGATATTTTTGCTTCTTATGTTATATTTTTTGTCTATTAGATAAATTTTATTACCATCTATATATATATATACCAATCTTAAATCTCCACATTAAACGAAAGTATATATAAAATAACAATGAATATTTATATAACGTAACTATGAATATTTTAATATATATATATATATATATATATATATATATATATATATATATATATATATACATATGTATATATGTATATATTTATAAATTTATCTCTAAATATTCATATAAATATTTATAAACAAATATTCATATAAATTTATCTTTAAAATTTATAAACAAATATTTATTTATAAATTTATAAATATTTCATCTATAATTTATAAAATTTAGATATGAATATTTGTTATAAATAGTTATACTGAATATTTAGAGATAAATTTATAAATATTTATATGAATATTTGTTTACATATATATATTTATATATATAAATATTCATAGTTACTTTGTATATATTTAGTTTAATGTTGAGATTTGTGTAGTATTTTATTTAGTTTGATAAGAAATTTTGAAAAGAATATGTATGTGTGTGTGTGTGTATATATATATATATTGAACTTTATCCCAAAAAAAATGTTGATGCGCAGATTCAAACCTAAGACCTCCAGTTTGGAATATTAATCCAATGACCACAAGAGCACCTAGGCCTAGTTGCTATTATTTTGCAAGGATTATTATTATTATTATTATTATTATTATTATTATTATTATTATTATTATTATTATTATTATTATTATTATTATTATTATTATTATTATATATGTCTTTTTTGAAAAAAATAAAAAATTATGTGGCATATGCTTAATTACGTGGTATATCCTTATGTGATGACAAAATAATTTTTAATGGATTTTCTTTATAATTTTTTCTTCTCAAACAAAAAATAAAATACTAAAATCACTATGTGGTAAAAAAAACAATTAAAATAATAATAAAATTAAAATAAATATTTTAATTCATTTTTTATAATTTTATCTTTTCATTTTATCTTTTCCTTTCTTTTAATAATTATTTTTATTTTAAAAGTTAATTCCAAATAACGTATCAAAATTTTTTGTATCAATGAGATCTATTAAAACATTATATTAATTCCTACAAAAATTAAAAATCGAAAATCATTAATTACGTGGCAAAACAATTAAAATAATAATAAAATTAAAAAGGTAAGTACATAATTAACATAAAATAGGAAATTGATATAATTAGCAAAAATTAGTTAAACAAATGACATAATAATTAAAATTATTTGTACAATCAAAACTACATTATTTTTTTTATAATTTATTCTTTTCGTTTATCTCTTTTCCTTTCTTTTAATTATTTTAATTCTAAATAATCAAAATATTCATTTCCTGTGGATTCAATCATTGATTATGTGATAAAAATAATTAAAATAATAATAAATTAAACTAAATATTTTAATTTATTTTTAATAATTTTTGATTTCCTATTTTCCTTTTCCTTCAAAATGAATAAATAAGCCTAAAATAAAATAATAAATAAAAATACAATTTTGCCATGTACAATACATGTTGACTTTATATTTGACAGTAAATGACCAATTGTTTTTTTGAAATTTTTAGACAAAAAAGAAATAATGCAAATTACAAACATAAATAAATAAAACATTATTTATTCTACTGTTCATCTTCTCCACAAATCCCAACAAAAATCTCATTTATTCTACTGTAAACCACTGACAATGACCACCGGACAAATCCCAACAAATATGCAGAAAACACATAATCCAAACCACCAGACAAATCCCAACAAATATGCAGAAAACACATAATATCTAGATTGGAAAGTTATGAGACCACCGGACAAAATCTAAACTAGAGCAAACAAGCCCAAAATTGAACCTAGAAGCCGGCAAGGACAAATTGATGCAACGATTTCGTAGTCCCAAACACAAAATCTCCCGATTCAACCTCACCGCCGCCGACGACGACTCCTCCCGGCTCACCACAAAGCTCAATCTCTCTATCTCCTCCACAAATCCCAACAAAAAGCTCGTTTTCGCATACGACCGCATTGAAATAAGCATTCATCACTATATATATAGCAGTTCACAAGTTCTAGATCTGAAGAAAAAACTGGGTTGCCACTAAAAATTTTTTGGGATACCCAAGTGATTGTTAAGGCGGATGAAGATCTGGAAATGGACCTTTTAATTTTCACTGATCAATTGTTGTTTGTTTAATTTAATTATTTTGTTGTGGGTCCTTCATTTTTTGGTTTGTTTGTAGAATTGAGAAAGAGAAATATATAAAGTGAGGGTTTTTATTTTATTTTAATTTTAATTATTTTTTGCCACATAATCAATGATTTTATTTTATTATTTTTATTGTGTTGCCACATCAGAAAATAATAAATTTTTGGTTTTTTTTCAATGGCACTTGTGTAATTATTTGACATCCATCCAAGAAATTGGACGGAATGGTCTGATTGAATATTTTTAAAAAGTACAGTGGGCTAATTGAATATTTTAAAAGTATAGTGACTAATTGCTTAAAACACTACAACCACAGTTGGGTAAAAGTGCTTTTTCCCTAAAAATATTCATAGTTACTTTATATATAAGAAATTTTGTGTAGTATTTTATTTAGTTTGATAAGAAATTTTGAAAAGAATATGTATGTGTGTGTATATATATATAAGTACATATTATATATGGACGGGTTGACGTGGCGAATATTGAACTTTATCCCAAAAAATATGTTGATGCACAGATTCAAACCGAAGACCTCCAGTTTGGAATATTAATCCAATGACCACCAGAGCACTTGGGCTTGGTTGCTAATATTTTGCAAGGATTAGTATTTAGTATTATTATTATTATTATTATTATTATTATTATTATTATTATTATTATTATTCGTTGCAAAAAGTTTTATAAAATATGCAACGAAAATAAAAATTGTTGCCAATGAATGTGGTTCATCTTAGGCAACGAAATATAGAACCAAAAAAACTTTTGTTGCCCACGATGAGGAGAAATCAAGTGGTTAAAAATTTTGCAACGAATTTTGTTTCTAAATTTTGCAACTACTTATGAATTTCGTTGCAAAAAGTGAAAGCCTGACACAATCTGCAACGAAGGACAAGTTTCGTTGCTAAACATACACTTTTAACAATGACTCTGCCTGAAAAATCGTTGCTAAAGCCACATTTTTAGCAACAAAAAAACTTTCGTTGCCCACGATTACGGGAAAGCAAGTGGCCAAAAATTTTGCAACAAAATTCTAACGAAACTTTTTCCCGCCAATGAATTAGCAACGAAATTTTGCAACGACTTACGAATTTCGTTGCAAAAAGTGAAAGCCTAACACAATCTGCAACGAAGGACAAATTTTGTTGGTAAACATATACTTTTAACAACGACTTATAAAGTCGTTGCCCGAAAAATTGTTGCTAAAGGCCCATTTTTTTGTAGTATTTCTGGGGAGATACTTTCAAAAATGCATAGCTTCCTAATTCAAAATCTTTCTTTTTGCGATGTAAGTCTGCATACTTCTTCTGGCGATCTTGAGTTGCTACTAGTCGGGCTCTTATCCCCTTGATGATTTTTACCATCTATTGTACCAACTCTGGTCCCAACAGTCGACGTTATCCAACTTTGTCCCAGCATAAGGGCGTTCTACATTTCCTCCCATATAGTGCTTCGTACGACGGCATTTTAATACTAGCATGATAACTATTGTTATACCCGAACTCTACTAATGGAAGGTGATCCTCCCAACTACCCTTGAAGTCCATCACACAAGCTCAGAGCATGTCTTCAAGTGTTTTAATAGTTCTCTCGCTTTGCCCATCGGTCTGCGGATGATACGCGATACTCATTCGTAGTTGTGTCCCCATTCTTTCTTGAAGACTCTTCCAAAAGTTTGACGTGAATTGCGGATCTCTATTTGATATAATAGATACCAGCACCCCATGCCTCGAGATAATTTCCTTGACATATAATTTGGCTAACTGGTCCAAACTATACTTAATCTTAATCAACAAAAAGTGAGCTAACATCTAGCAACCTAGATCATCATTACACACTACATACAACATATTTAACACAAAAAAACTAACATCTAACATAGGATCAAAAGTCAGATTTCATTTTAGGGTTTATACCTTCTATGAGAAATCTTTGATTCTTGGCCACTGATTTGGTTATGGAATTCGTGGGGCTTGATTTAGAGACTGGTCCACTACTATATTTTGTGGTATTTAGAGAGAGATGGTCTTGGATGAGAATAGATACATGAATGAGCAAAAATGTGAACTTTTTCTCTTTCCTAACCTATTTATATGACTTAGATTCAATGAATTTAACTTGAAAGGTGTCAAAGAGGATAAGATTGGAGGAGTTTTAGGCATGTGCTATAAATCTAGAGTGGTGACTTGCAATCTAGCTTATTAAATAAATACAAAAAGGCTATTTTAGTAAACTAATAAAATATTTTAAGGGTATTCTTGTCCATGGCACTTGAATCTAGGTTTTAATCAATAGATTTTAAACATTAAGGTTTCCCAAATAATTTCCAGGGTTTAAAAATTTAAGTTTAAAGTTTAATAAAATTTTAATTATAACTCACTAATTAAAATTAGGGTTTTTTAATAGAAAATTAGGGTTTTAAAAATACTTAGGGTTTCTTGATCTAATTAGGGTTCGTCTAATTATGAATTAGGGTTTCCTAATGAACATAATTATTTACTAAAATAATAATTAGAGTTATCATCTTAGCAATTAGGGTTTAAAATTGGAAATTAGGGTTTCTAATTTACAATTAGGGTTTCTAGACAATAATTAGGGTTTACCTAATTAGCATAATATAATAATGGTCTTAAATCACGTACCACAATTTCTTACCAATTGCAAACTTTGGTTTGAGTTTCAAGTTAGGGTTTAACGAATTAATGCTACTGTTTTAACATGCCACACCATAATTGACCAACCATTATCTATACGTATATACAATACATATTAATAGCACTGAAAATTAAAATATAATATTATTATATTATTATTCTCATTCCTTGATAAAAATCCGAAATTAGGGTTTGGATTCCATATCTGATTTATTCTTTCATATTTAACCTTAATAATTAAGGTAAAATAATTAACTTATTAATCTGTACTAAAATTCGTATAATAAAATAATTATTATAATTATTCTAAAAATCACTCCATATATTATTTAAATAATATATGATTATATTTTTACTAAAAATAATCAATAAAACGTTTACGCTATAATGTAATTATTATAAGAATATACTTTACAAAAATCAATAATTCTAAAATACAATTATTTGTAAACATTTATGCAATAAATATATTTTTATTTACTACATAAATACATATACAAATTATCTTGTACAAATCCTCATCCTTAAAATAATAATAAAACAAATTTATACGCAAAATTTCTTATTTATTTATATAGAAAATATCGGGTTGTTACATTCACCCTCCCTTATAAAGATTCCGTCACCGGAATCACCGTTTTAAAACCTATAAATACACGGGTACATAGCATACACAATTATTGCTAGTAGATCTCGATCATAATTTGATCGAACTGATCCTTAATAATTATTCTTCCTTTTATGATGTGACCCTTTAGGTTCTCCATATTAAACCGGTTGTGAATAAATCAATTAGAACAATTCTAATCTTATTTAAATAAATAAATTAAACTATTAGTTTATTTAAGTAAATAATATTTATTCTACAATAGGGATAAGCCTCCCCAGCGATCAACGACTTTCCAGATAATATAGATTTCAACATTAATCATAAAAGAACCTTTGAGTAAATAGTTACCATACAATTCAATCCTTCCACCATACAATGTCCCAATTAAATATAAGACATGGAATTACTGTCAAGTCTTATTATATTTAATTATATGTATTTCGACTCTTAAATGCACAACACCAAATAATGTAAATTAGAAACTCCTTTCTAATTTCATTCTCGCTTAACCCAAGGACTCTTGGGTTGTCATTTTTCGAATCACATAGGACATTTCTCTTCTTTTACTAGAAGCGGTAGATTCTTTATTGATCATACATTATCTCCATGTACAACTTATTATACCCAAGCATACCCTTTTATATACCCTAAGTATCTTAAGGAATAAGTCAAAGTATAACTCATCATACACAAGATACTATGATGATCTCAAGTCCAAGGATCACTCAGTACTACTATCACTACTGAGAATTCTATTGACATGCAAGTAAAACTCCATTAGGTATTCCTTAGCGAGCCACGTTCGATGAACTTATTCTCTAATAAGCACCTACATACTTGCTTTAGTGTCTCCACATAAATGATCATGAGATCAATCATCCTCATCCAATGAGCAAGCAACGTATGTACCAATCTATCCGGATTCAATAATCCCCAATTTAGTAATCCAACGATTGGGAACTATTTTAGTTTTAAGCTTTCTAAGAATTTAGATCTCATTAGAATGATCATTATCATTATTATAAAAGCATTGCTTAAAACTATGGGTTTATCACATATTATAAAACAACATCATATAGATAATTAAAAGCCTTTAATAAATTAATACTTTTTATTAATAAATGAATAAGATTGTTTACAAAGTATATGCTTTATCATCAAACATGATTGGCTTATGTGCATACTACTTTCATGATCTTCTTTATTTAGCTGGCTCATCGTGGAGTCCTTTTTCTCTTGGCTTTTTGATAGTTGAGTGAAAAATTGCCTCATTTCCTGATGTTGGCGCATTATCAGCTTAGTCAGCAGGTTTACTTGATTCTGGATCGCATTCAATTTTTGCATTACTGGCATACCTTCCTCCGAGTTTTCCTACTCTGTGACATTTGTTATGTGCTTTTTGGGGTATTCCTTCGTATGTATTTACGAATTGGATACATTTCAGCGCTTCCTGACCCGATCATGTTTACTTATTCCGTATCATGTCGCAAGGGAAGGTTGGTGTTGACATTTTGTTGGTCAGGTTATTCGACCACAATACTGCTATTTTCGATCAGATTTTGAATCTTATGTTTTAAGGACCAACAATCTTGTGTATCGTGTCCTGGAGACCCTGAGTGGTAAGCACATCTCTGGCTTGGATTGTATCTTTTGCTCCCTGGTTCCAGAGGTGGAGCTAGCTCGGTAATTTTCTTGTGATCCATTAATATTGCCAATACATTTTCAAGGGAATCGCCTAGTGGAGTGAACACCCGATTTTTCGATCTCTCGAATTTTCTTTTTCTATCCTGGTTTTGTTTGAATATGGCCGGTTGTTGAGATGGCAGATTATCTTGCATTTTCCAAATAGGGGGAATGTAGTTTGGTCTCCTAGCTTGCCCCTGTACAACAAGGGATACATCTTTATTGCCTTTATCGGGTACCCCCTTGGGATCACTCGCATACCTGTCAGTCTTTATATGTTGGGCGACTGCTTCCAAGGTAGTGAAGTCGTTAATCTTGCCTGCCTTCAGGCCCATCTTGGCCATTTCGTCGTGTTTGATCATTTCCGCAAATGGCTTTCCTATGCCTACTAGGATTCTCTCATAGTAAAGAGCCTCTTGGATATCAATAAATGTCATTACCATCTCAGTTTCTATCATTGATGGAATAACTTATGCGCCGCTAGATGTCTCCACATTTGGGCATATTCTGGAAAGATTCAAGATTTTTTGCTTTTTCCCCCGCCAGATTTTGGCATTGTCAAGTCAAGCCTTACTGTGCTTTAGCTTCTCCAAAGAGACTCTTTTGAAAAAGTTGCATTCTGAGGCTTTCATTTTCAGCATAAGACCCCAGTTCGCCAATGTACACTTTTAGGTGCGTATAGGGATCGCCTGCCCCATTGTACTTTTCAAACTCTGGGACTTAGAATTTGGTAGGATATTGAGCTCGTGGGAATATACAGAGATCTGAATAGGTGACACTCCCATAATTTCAAGTCCCTTTAATTGACCGGATGGTATCCTCCATTTGTTGGACTTTCTTTCTTATATCCCTAGTTTCTCGATCATCCCTGAGATTTGTGATTTCTTTATTGGAATGAGATTTAGGTATCTGGGTTTCCATCTTTTTACCAATGCCCTGACTGCCCCCTAGTGTGAAGGACTTTGGTTGAGTAGGCATTGTCTAGCCCTGCGTATTTTTACTTTGTTCTTTTAGAAAGACAACTAATTCTGCTATCTAATTCCTTAATCCTTCAAACTCCTCTCGGGAAACAGGAGTAGGATCAGGCTAGCCCGGTGTAGCCATGCCTAACGGTGGGATTAGTGCCTTCTTGGACTTTAAACGGGTAACAGAACCGATTGCTTCCCTGCGAAAGACTTGCATAGTTTAGTCTTTAAGGAATGTATACAATAACATGCTATGTGATGTGTCCATTTTAGGAATTTTTATCCAGCACAACGGGTGTCAGCTGTTTATATCATGTTAATATGTATGTGTACACATTTCTTCATATTTCTCATTACATGGAGATAGATATGGAATGAAATTACAAGTAATTGTGTTTACAAGTAATTAAAATGAGAGCATGGAGAGACTTTCCTTCGCTTTGGGTTTATTAGATGCTGACCTATCTTAGGTTATTTTCGCAGCTTTTTGGTATGAAGGTTCCCAAATCATCGCAATTTACTTGACGGGAAGTTAATCCGGTCTTTCAACTGGAGCGAATTTGGGTGGTGCCTTTCCTGAGCCTCGGAGAATTAGTCTTTTCACGAGCCCAGTAATCAAACACCGACAGGATATCCTCCTGGTGGAGGGACCACACAACATACATTCACATACATCGCGTCTCACCGTATAAAAATGATGACATGTGCGAAGCACTAATATCACAAGCAGGTATGGTCCGAAACACTAATATCACAAGCAGTTATGGTGCGAAGCACTAAGTGCAATAAGGAAATGCATTCGTACACATTCATCAAAATGTAAATGCAACATCCACACACAAGCAGATAACAGTTTTTGAATAGATTGTAGTAGCGGCTTAAGTCCTCCTACTGGAGTCCCTAGCGGAGTCGCCACCTGTCGACGTCGGGATTTTTGGGTGTCCCTTTCCATTACATGTTCTTTGGTGTTCTCATTTTAGGTGAGATTTGTTTGAAAAAACAAGTGAAAAAGGTCCGACATGTATAATGTCGACGATGGACTGTTAAGAGTAGATATCATGCTCTACTTGACTCTTCTAATGGATTATTTATTCCGCTGTAGTTGTTGATCTAAAACTTGTTGTCTATTATATTCTATCAGTGGTTATACTGTTGAAGGCTAAGGATAATTTATTCTGCATTATCTTAGTCATAATATTTCTTACTGGGCTAGTTGAGCTCACCCTTTGCTTTCATTGTTCTCTTAAGGAAATGAGAAAATAACTGGGACTAGTCGGGGAACGGAGTGACGGTCCAGATGTTTGCATTAGTAGTCCTCACTATTCTGTGAAATAGTGTGATAAAAAATTTATTGAGGACTTCTTTTGAGTTTGAATACTGTCTAGAAAACAATATTTGTGTAAGACCCCAACTTTTTAATGAATAAAATCGAATTTCCTCTATTTATTATTGTGAATAATAAGGTGTTAATTTGATATAATGCTTTGGTTATGGGTGAAATGTGCAAATTTAGCAAAATAACCAAGTGGTTGTAAAATATTTATTATTATCGGGGAATATTCGTTTGGTCGTGGATTATTCTTGCTGTCGGGGAATATTCGTACGACGGCGCAACCATTTGTGGGCCCTATAACGGATAATTGTCGGATGAAGAAAACGACAAGTTTGAGTTTTTATAAATAACGACGTAATTGTTACCGTTAACACTGTTGGATTACCTGGTGGTTAAAATACAGTAATATGCGTGGTTGCACTGTAGCACACGGTATTTGTTACTTAACCCTTAATTTATGACAGTATTTGAGAATGACAGCTGAAAATATTAACAATAGAGTGAATGAGACCGTGGAGACACCTTTAATCACCACCCAGGGGAACGTGCAACATGAAGGCAATATTCCTCCTATAAACAACAGTACCGAACAAATGATGAATGATGGTATGTTTAGAAGCTTTTTGCAGTTCATGAAAAATTAGACGAGGGAGACTCATGTGCAAAATACGGGTGGAAATGATAGCAATGCGCAGACTACTGGTGGGAGTCTGTGACGCGTACCCAGCCAGCCGCACTCAACATGTCTTGGAAAACATTTTAGAAACTGTTTAACGACAAGTACTTTCCTGAAAGTATTCGTCATATAAAGGAGGTAGAGTTTATTAGGCCAGAACAAAACAACATGACAGTGTCCCAGTACGAGGTGAAGTTCGCAGAGTTATCCAGGTTTGAACCTCATTTGGTAGAGAATGAGGAACGAATGACGCGGATGTTTCTGAGAGGTCTACAACTGGAGATTCGGCAATATCTTATCTCTCAAAAAATTTCTTTATATTCAGATGTTGTAAACATGGCTCAATTATTAGAGCGAGATAATGAGGATGTTCAACTAAGGGACCACACCCAGGGTCATACCGGTGGCAGCGGTCATCGGAGAAATGACAACCAGCGGGGAGAAAAACATTTGGACAAAAGTAGAAACCACTCTGGTGGTAATCGTGGCAATTAAAATAGAAGAAGCGAGTCGGGAGGAGATTTCAAGAAGTAAAGGTACAACAATGACAATGTAAATACGTCAGCATAAACATCAACTGTTTCTAGGGGAGGAGAACGAGCACGGGTCGTTTGTTATAAATGCGGGAAAGAGGGACACATCAGCCCAAACTCCCCACAACAATCCAAGGTGTGTTATAATTATGGAAATGAAGTTCATATAGCTAGAGATTATCTTGTTGCAAAAACCAAGTTCAACGGGGATGGTAACTCCACAGGCTGTCCTAGACAAGTCAAAGTCGGTAGTTCTTGGAAGGGCGTTTGTCGTGACTGCCCAAAATGCGAGGAACCCAAACGAGGTGATCACGGGCATTAAAGGTCCAACTACACGAGTTGTTGGACATCAGTTTCATTCGTCCTAGTACGTCTCATTGGGGTGCTCCTATTTTATTTGTAAAGAAGAAAGACGGGAGTATACGACTTTGTATTGACTACCGGGAATTGAACCATGTCACCATCAAGAATAGGTATCCGCTACCTCGCATAGATGACTTGTTCGACCAATTAAAGGAGAACATTTCTTTTCAAAGATTGATTTTCGTTCTAGATATCATCAGCTGAAGATTAAAACTGAGGATATTCTAAAGACTGCCTTCAGAACTCGGTACGGACATTATGAATTCTTAGTCATGTCTTTTGGATTGATTAATGCTCCTGCTACTTTCATGGATATGATGAACCATGTATTCAAGGACTATTTGGATCAGTTCGTCGTTGTCTTTATTGATGAAATCCTCATCTATTCCAAAAGCCGTGAAGATCATGAACACCATTTGAAGCTAGTACTTCAAAGGCTTTGTGACAACAAGCGATATGCCAAGCTGAAGAAATGAGAGTTCTGGCTTGAGGAAGTAACATTCCTTGGACACATGGTGTCAAAACATGGAGTATCTGTTGACCCGACGAAGATTAAAGTAATACAAAGTTGGGAGAAACCGAAGTCAATGACCGAAGTACGTAGCTTTCTGGGCTTAGCTGGTTATTATCGAATATTTGTGGAAGGATTTTCTAGAATTGCTACTCTGTTAACTCAGCTGACTCGAAAAGATACAAAATTCGTATGGAGTGAGGAATGGAAGAAGAGTTTCCAAGAGCTCAAGAGGAGACTCATTTTGGCACCTATTCTGACAATACCATCTGGTTCGGATGGATTTGTTATCTACAGCAATGCTTCAGGCAAAGGGTTATGATGTGTTCTCATGCAACATGAGAAAGTCATAGTCTTTGCCTCACGACAAATCAAATAATATGAGAGGAATTATCCTACTCATGATCTAGAGTTGGCAACAGTTGTTTTCGCATTGAAGATCTGGAGACACTACCTGTATGGGGAGAAAATGGAAATATATACGGATCATAAAAGCCTCAAATATTTTTTCACCCAAAAGGAACTCAAAATGCGGCAACGACATTGGCTTGAGCTATTGAAAGATTACGATCATACCATCCAATACCATCCTGGAAAAGCAAACGTGGTAGCTGACGCATTGAGTAGAAGATCATATGCTAGTATGAGTGCAATGTTGTTAACACAAAGGCCCATTTTGTATGACTTGCAAAGGATGGAGATAGAGGTGTAAAGGCTCCAAGTACCCATGTGATGATATCAAGCATACGACTAGAACCGACTATAATCGCTAAAGTTAAAGTTGATCAAGCTACGGACCTGGAGTTGATGCATATGAAGAAGAAAGTGCAAGAAGGTGTTATTCCAAAAGCAAGAATCGATGGAGAAGGAATACTTCGAGTCAAATCTAGACTTTGTGTTCCTAACGATTCTAACTTGAAACATAGAATCATGATGGAGGCACACAACATACCGTTTTCAATCCATCCTGGTAGTACAAAAATGTATCATGATCTTTGACATAAATTTTGGTGGAACAATATGAAGAGATAGATCGCGGAGTTTATCTCGAGGTGTTTAACTTGTCAACTGTAAAGGCACAACATCAAGTGCCAAAGGGTCCATTGCAACCATTTGAGATTTCAAAATGAAAGTGGGATCACATTACTATGGATTTCTTTACGGCTCTTCCCAAGGTTTCTCAAGGCATAAATGCGATTTGGGTTATTGTTGATAAATTAATTAAGTCTGCTCATTCCTTGTCTATACGGGAGACTTATTCCCTTGAACGTCTTGCTCGTATATACATAAATGAGATTGTGAGATTGCATGGCATGCCAATATCCATAGTTTTGGATCATGACCCAAGATTAACTTCACAATTTTGGGTTAGCTTACAGAAAGCCATGGGCACGGATTTATGATTTAGTTTGGCATACCATCCTCAAATGGACGGGCAATCAGAGAGGACTATTCAAACTCTTGAAGATCTATTAAGACTCTGTGTCCTAGATTTCAAAGGGAGTTGGGATAAGTACCTACCATTGGTGGAATTCTCCTACAAGAACAGTTATCAGGCAAGTATAGGTCTGGCTCCATTCGAGTGGTTGTATGGATGAAAGTGTCGCTCTCCAGTATGTTGGGATGAGGTGGGACAAGCAACGTTGTTGGGACCAGAGTTAGTACGAATGAATACAAAGAAGATTCAAATGATCCGACAACGTATACAAACGGCATAAGATCGACAAAAGAGTTATGCAAATCTTCATCCAAAAGGACATGGAATTTAATATTGGGGATCATGTATTGTTACGTGTTGCACCATGGAAGGGAGTTACAAGATTTGGGAAGAGAGGAAAGCTCAATCCAAGATTTGTTGGTCCATTTGAAATTCTTGATCGAATAGGAAATTTGGCCTATAGACTCGCATTACCTCCAAGCATATCTCGTGTTCATAATGTTTTTCACATATCTATGCTTCGTAAGTATATGAAAGACCCGAACCACATTATTGAGTTAGAACCAGACAAGATAGCCGAAGATTTAATGTACGATAAGGTACCTGTTAAGATCTTGGATAGTTAAGAGCATGTCCTACGCACCAAGGTTATACCACAAGTTAAGTTTTTGTGGAGGAACCATGCTATTGAATAAATGACCTGGGAGTTGGAATCAGAAATGAAAACGAGGTATCTTCACCTTTTTGAAGTACCAGGTACGTACGTCAATTTCGAGGATGAAATTTCATAAGGAGGGGAGGTTGTAAGACCCAGACTTTTTAATGAATAAAATCAAATTTCCTCTATTTATTATTGTGAATAATAAGGTGTTAATTTGATATAATGCTTTGGTTATGGGTGAAATGTGCAAATTTTGTAAAATAAGCAAGTGGTTATAAAATATTTATTGTTGTCGGGGAATATTCGTTTGGTCGTGAAATATTCTTGCTGTCAGAAAATATTCGTACGACGATGCAACCATTTATGGGCCCCATAACGGATAACTGTCGGATGAAGAAAATGACACGCTTGAGTTTTTATAAATAACGGCGTAATTGTTACCGTTAACAATGTTGGATTACCTGGTGGTTAAAATACAGTAATACGCATGGTTGAACAGTAGCACACGGTATTGCACATTATTTTTGAATTATTGATTCTTACGTAAGAAGACACTAATTAATAATTGTTACAGTAATTAATGTTCAATACTTTATTTTATTGATTCAATAATTGCTATGTTGATATTTTATATTATTGTTGTTCCAATAATTGTCACGGCACAATATCTCCATTATCAGATCAATAATTCATAAAATTTGAATAATATTGTTAGATAGCATTATTGGCAATGTCTAAGGAAGTTCTGTCTATAAAAGGGGTTTGGTCACCTAATCCTTATCGGAAAGCCCCCTCTTTCCTGGGAACGACCTGATTGTCATAATTATAATTCTGTAATATTATTTATGAATAATTAATTATTGATTTATATGATAAGGAAATATTTATTTTATGTGGATATAAATGACGGATATATTTATTGTGGTTATAAATGATTGAATTAATGTTGAGGTATTTTATCAGTATTTTATCAGAATGAAGGTATTAAAAATCGTCCGTATGTGGATTTCAAGCATTTTCTGTTTGGAATTTGGAAAAACTTTCTTCTACAAAGTTCTAGAGAATTCGATTTCCTATGGAATTGACATAAAATTCGTATTTTTCTTATAAAGGGCTATTTATTATGAATTATCGAAGTTTTAGAAATAAATTCGCCCCACTTTTGGTTGGTGAAAAATGTACTGAAAATTTTATTCAAAAGTGGTGGGCGTGAATAGGAGCAAGTAAAGCCATCAGGTAGCAGGTTAGTCATCTATGGCGTTCTAAGCATTTTTCTATAAATAAGGTGCTTAGTTAGAATTGAAAATCACACCAGAATCATAAGTTTTCTCTCTTTATTATCGAGCGTATTTTGTGAGTATTTAAATACTTTGTGAGTTGCTATTCAGAGCAAGTTTCCTTCAGCCTTATACCCAATATTTCAGCCGAAAGTACTGTTCTTTTGAGGTAAAGGATGCTATTTTCTTCGTAAATGATATTATTTTCTTAAATATCACTATGCCGAAATATTGATATGAATTTCATTATGGAAATTCTATCTTTTTATGGCGGGGTTACTATTCACGTATACGACACTATTCAGGAATACGACACTATTCACCGAAAAAATGAAATTTTCTTTTTTTTTGTCCAAGTTGTCTATTATGGTTACTATCTTTGATTGTATCCAGGTTTTGATCTTCATTCTTTAATTTTGCTCCACAATTGATTATTATAAGGTATTTTTGAACTTGGATAAACTAAAGTACGAATCCCTAATCTTTTATCTTTTATCTCACTGGATCCTTTTCTTTAAGATATTTTTCATCATCCTCAGTCCTAAATGATGATAGTACTTAATATCTTTGGCATGTAGTGCAAATATGAATGATTAACTGATGAATATCTTTGGCCCGTAGTGCAAATATGAACATGTGTTGAGATGAACATAACCAACTGGCGATACAAATGAATATATTTGGCCTGTAGTGCAAAGATGAATATTTTATTCAAGAAGTATATTGAATGATGTTACATGGATAAAATATTGATGATGGACTCTTAAATCTTAGAATATAGTAGAATTCATTATCTACTTGACTCTTCTAATGGATTAATGTTTTTGCTACAGTTGTTGATCTAAAACTTGTTGTCTATTATATTCTATCAGATTTTTCCCTGTTGAAGACTAATGATAATTTGTTGTATTTTATCTTAGTCATAATATTCTTTACTGGGCTAGTTGAGCTCACCCTTTTCCTTTTTGTTCCATTTTTGTTCTCAGGAGGTGAGAACATAGTAGGAACTAGCCGGGGTATGGAGTGATGGTTCAGAATAGTTATTTTAGTAGTCCTCACTATTTTGCAAAATAGTGTATCAATAATGGTAATGAGGACTCCTTTTGAGTTTGTATACTGTCTATTAGACAATATTTCTATTTAAATACATATACTGTGAGTCGTCAAATACATGGGTGATGTATACCTATTTTGGGGGCGTCACAGTTTGTATTAAAACTTACAGCTCATGTTGTATATTTATGTTTGTATTTGTATTCTGTACCATGTATTTGGCGACTCGGAATGGGTGATGTATACTTATTTTAGGGGCGTCACATACCGCTAGTAGAGTTTGTGTATAACAACAATTATCATATAAGCGTAGGTATGCCACCTTACAAAGCTTTATATGGAAGGAAGTGCAGAACACCATTGTGTTGGGATGAAGTAGGAGAACGCCGAATGCTAGGACCTGAGATGGTGCAGCAAATAGCGGATATAGTTAAGTTGATACGAATGCGACTGGTAGCAGCTCAAGATAGACCTAAAAAGTATGTAGATGTTCATCGAATGAGAAGGGAGTTTGAAGTAGGCTCATATATATTTCTAAAGGTATCTACTTGGAAAGGAAAGATACGCTTTAGGAAAAAGGGAAACTTGAGTCCAAGGTTTATAGGACCTTTTGAGATATTAAAAAGGGTAGGAGAGGTAGCTTACATGGTAGCATTACCTCTAGACTTATAATGTATACATAATATGTTTCATGTATCTGTGTTACGTCCTTATAAGCCAGATTATAAGAACTTAATAGAGTATGAGCATATTCATGTTGAGAAAGACTTGACGTATGAAGAAATGCCTATTCAAATCGTTGATAGAAAAGAGCAAGTTCTACGAAATAAAGTTATACCTTCGGTGAACGTAGTATGGAGGAACCACGATGCCGAAGAAGCAATATGGGAGCTTAAAGAAAAGATGAAGAAGAATTACCCTCTATTGTTTGACTAACTTATGACGAGATTCTGGGGACAGAATCCTTATAACGGGGGAAGAATGTAACGACCGAGAAAATCGGGTTAATTGTAAAATAATTTTATTTGATTAAATAATGAATAAAATTATAATATATGTTATTTATAACGAGTAAGCAAGATGAAAGTTATTCTATAACCTAAAAGTGGAATAATGACGTAGTATTCTGGCTACGTGATAGAATTAAGTTATTTGAATTTCCAACACGAAAATAAAAGCTTTCCGAGAAATTCTTCAAAAAACACTATTCATTCATTTCTGCTTGGGAATTATTTTTGAACTTCTGGGAAATACGTAATGATATAATGATAAGGAAAGATGGATTATTTAATAATAATTAAGTTATGACAAACGCAGTTTTTTCGCCTACATACTAAGTTTGAGAAGGTTAAGGAAAGTGAAAATTCAAAGAAATGATGATTGTATAATAAGAAAGCTATTATACGAGGTAATGAATACGAGTATGATACGAAGTATTGTACAATTATATACAAAAGGTAATATAATGTATATGATGAATGTTATATGAACTAGTATACGAGAAGAATACGAGAATTATACGTTAAAGGCTTAAGCCAATTGTAATGGACTAGTAGGATTTGCTTGTGTATTTGGAAAACCCAAGTGAATTATTTGTAAGGCCCAAAGATAAATAATGTAAGCCCAATGATAGGCCCAAAGTTAATTAAACCTAAGTCTGAACCAAGAACCGAACTCGTGGATCAAACTGATGGGTCACCGGGTGAGAAAAAACCCATGTGGGCCCCCTATGGTGAGTCATGGCTGGCCAAATAAGGAGGTGGGATAGCTTCCTTTGGAAGTTTGGTTGTGGAGGTGGGACCAATGTACCATTTTGCCCTCACTTTGCCAAGTCTATAAATAGAGAGCTTGGATTGTTTTTGTTGCTTGTTTAATTTCCACCAACACTTAGCACAATTATATTGAGAGAGAAGTAAGAGCTAGTTTTGGCAATCCAAGAAGAAGAAGAATCAAGTTAGAACATCAAAGGTAATGAATCCTTAAACCATTATTCTTCATCTCTTCAATTGTAGTTTGATAGAGAAGTGGATTATTGGTGGAACATGTATCATAATGAGTAACAAGGATGGCTATTAGTGGACTTAAACATTAATAACCATGTTACAAGAGGAATCATAATCATAGATATATGAACTAATGAAGAACACATGAAAAATTATCATATGTTGTTGATGGACAAGTTTAAAGCCATCGTGTATAGGTATATATCACCCATTCTGAGTTGCCAAATACATTGTACAGAAACAACTACAACTTCATTATTACAATTGTCGTGCAAAATAAGACAACACATATTCTGTGAGTATAGATACAAATATTGTCTAATAGATAGTATTCAAACTCAAAAGGAGTCCTCATTACAATTATTATCACACTATTTTACAAAATAGTGAGGATCGCTAAAACAACTGTCTGGACCCATCACTCCACACCCCGACTAGTTCCTGCTATATTCTCGCCTCCTGAAAAGAAAAATGGAACAAAAAGGAAAATGGTGATCTCAACTAGCTCAGTAAAGAATATTATGACTAAGATAATATAGAACAAATTATCGTTAGCCTTCAATAAATCAGATAAAATATAATGGACAACCAGTTTTAGATCAATATTCGCAGCAAAAATAATAATTCATCAGAAGAGTTAAGTAGAGAATGAAATCTACTATCATCTATGAATTTAAAAGTCCATCATCAGTATTTTATCCACGTAACATCAATCAATATACATCTTGAATAAAATATTAATCTTTGCAATACGGGCCAAAGACATTCATTTGTATCACCAGTTGGTCATGTTCATCTAAACACCTGTTCATCTTTGCACTACAGGCCAAAGATATTCATCAGCTAATCATTCATCTTTGTACTACAGGCCAAAGATATTCATCAAGTATCATCATTTAAGACTGAGGATGATGAAAAATATCTTAAAGAAACAAATTCATTGAGATAAAAGGACAAAGACTAGGGATTCGTACTTTAGATAATCTATGACTCCCCCAAATCCTGGTATCTTCCAACCCGACAGATGGTGCTCCACGATACTATAATCCATACAATCATTCCATTGAGATAACAACAAAATGAGTGTAATTACTATCTTTGTATTACATTTGTAATAAATCCCTTCCCAGGTTCATAACCAAATACATTCGTTGTTCTTCATAAGTATATTACATACAAATACACTAATCTATTACAGGACGATTAATTGTCCATCTTAGCCTTGCTTTTTATCTCTCTTAAAACTCTCGGTTAAGATTCGACTTTTAGTGCAAAACATATGGCTCAAGCAAGAATGAACATAACTAGCTCAGCAAGTCTTAACAAAGAATCATATGAATATCACCTTAACAATTACATGCTTTATTTCAATATTTGAATAATTAACTATGAAACTCTAGTACTTCTCATAACAACAATTCTAGAGTATATATAATACCTTAGGAATGATGAACCGGTCAATAAACCATGAACATACTCTTTTCGTTTTCATACTTGAAAAGGACATCCGGCACTAAGGCCATCCATCCATCTTTACTTATGAGCACTTCTATAGTGATTAGCCTATTGTACTCTATGTTGATCAACACTCTTTCGTTAAACATATTTACGTTTAACATTTGGCAACCTCGCATGCCCATCGAATAATCGATGAAAATACTTTTTGTTTGTACATAGACAAACTTACCTTCTCATCCGTACCAAATACTTGGCATAGGATAGCGTTAACAGTTCTATATCAACAGACTTGTAACTAAATCAAGCAACTCTTTAGTATTAGTCTATCCGAGTTAAAACAGGCATCGACTCTTTCTTTAATAAATTTCATGCATTGTATAACATGCATCAAAGAAAACTTGACTAACACAAAGGTTAGGCAAGCGTTAAGAAAGACTTGCCTTCAAGCGTCTTCGAATATACAATCCAACTATTCTCAGTCTTTACAGGATCTACATGATACATTCACATAGCACACTGTAATTAGTTATCAAACAAACTAACTTTACGGTTCTAACCAACTTCTTTCTCTTCTATGTCTTATTCGAATTAACTTCGTTATTAAAGTCGATTCAACGTCCTATACTTTGTTACGACTCATTAACGTTCTTACGTCATTAACCAACATTCGATCATTATTGGTTAAGTACCAACGTTGAACGTCATCTATAGTTTACTTATTAAGTTCTCGCGTTCTTTGTTTAATTTCTATTAAACCTTACTAAATCGTCTAACATTATCACCTTAAAAGTGATTTAAGGTTAGCTTAATTATGAACATTAAGTACCTTCATTGTCTTACTCTAGGTCTACATTCAAACGGAACAAAACCTAACTTGGTCAACATTTTTCTCTTGTTGTGACTGCAAGCGGCATCCCTAACATTACTGAAAGGCGCGCAATGCAAGATCACTCTCCAGAGTTTTGCGGGACTTTGGTCTTTGCAAGCCATGAGTCCATATATAAATTCTCACATTGCTGCAAGACGAGGCTCCAGATGTTTTTATTTTCTCTCAGCCATACCTGGCGCTGCGGCCTATCAAAAATACACTGAGTTGGCACTGCGGTACCGACTCTGTGCACTAGTTGGCCAAAACAGTCCACTTTTCTAACAAAACTCCAGGCTTCCTACTTTGTTCTTTTTACATCCGAATTGACCCATTCGAAAGCCTACAACTCACTAACCACATCCTTTACGTGTTCATATAAGAATTTCACATTTTTGAATCCGTTAACTCAGAATTCACCTTTGTGTTCATTTTTAAGCGTTCGTTTAACGTTTTCGACCGTTCAATACTCATTTTCTTCGTTATAAGTCGGAATGAAACGATTCTTTCGCCAACGACTCTTATTTACTTTATCTCACGTGTTGACATTGGAAACCAACATTTTCAAGTCACACGGCAACTTTTGACCTTTAATATGAGATTTCTACGTTTTTGATGTTTAACGTCTATTTTCGCAAAATTTACCATAATTTCGTTACTCGTGTTCTATATGCCAAATCAAATGGAAAACTCCATTGATTCATCATAGTCATCCTAACAAAACAATAGGCACATTCCTTTTCTATAGTGGGTTTCAAATCGTTCGTTCAAAACTAAGTTCACTTTCAAGACTTTCTACGGTTTGACTTATGTAAACACTTACGATTTCTATTTGGTCACGACCTATCAATGATTTGATCATTAATAGACATCCTTATATCTCCTCAATAAACATGCTCCACCAATCTACGATTCTCCTACGAGAAAGAAATCGAAATAGATTAAGATTACGGTTTATGAGAATTTACCTTCGAAGTAATTCACATTCTTGATAAACGTCTAAAGGTTTGCTTGGAAGTAGAATGATTAAGTGTTTCTAACACTTTCTCTCTCTCAATATAGATTGAAAAAAGTTTACAAAACAACAAATACTCAACCCAAGCTTTGTATTTATAAAAATCCAAATGAGGGGCAAAATGGTCCAAATGGCATCTCTTTACTATTCCATCTCTTTATCACCAAGTAAAGTACTTGGTGATCAAGTATTACCTTTACTTGGCCATCAAGTGGTCGGACCACTCCTTCATGGATCCTCCCATGGGTTTCCCTATGGGTTTTACCCATCCCATGACCCAACGGTTCGACCTGCGGTTTACTTTTTGGATTGGGTTTGACATAATTAGTATTGGGCCTTGACTTGGGCTTGAACACTTAATTCATTGGGCTTGCTATTGGTTTAAGTCCAATTAGATTATGCCAAAGTCCTTAACTCCTAATCCGTTAGAACTTCTCATATTCTATACGTATAACTCACGTATTCTCTTCGTCTAACACTCATATGATATTCGTATTATCGTACTATTCTTCATACCATACTCGTATTTATACTAGCATAATACTCGTATCTTATATATATAATCATCGAAACGAATATACGCTGTAGACACTCAAAATTTTCTGTACTACTGTTACTAACATTGCAAGAGGAAAGATTCATCTTTTAAGAGGGAACTATGAAAGACAATCCATACCAGATACTACCGGAAGCTCAACATCAACCCCGGAGCCCACTCTGGGAGTAACAGTTCAAACCTCGGATATAACACCGAGGCATGCAGATCCAATACCGGAACATACACCGGAGAAGACCTATTAATCTCGGAGATAACCCCTAGATATTCAGTCTCAGTCCCAACCATGGGAATAACCACCAACCTTGGTGATAACCCCAAGGAATACAGTTTCGACGATAACCCCGGAAATTCTTGTTTCAAATGCGACCAACTTCAATCTCGGCGCTCTCAAATGAGATACACTGTACCAGCCCGGCGATAACATCGGGAAGACATGCACACCTCAAAAATGACAATGAGGACCTTCAACAATTGCAGATCTAATCTCAAATAAGCTCGAGCAACGTCTCGCTTTATCAAATAATCCGCGATAACACCGGTGAGGGCAACATCGCCATCTAGCCAACGCAATGCCATGCCACGCGTCGTCTCAACGCCTCTACGCAACGGTGTCCCACAAGACTAACCAATCCCGAGTCACTATTGTGCGGGGTAACGGATGAAAGTTGAAGGTTGAAGACCGGAGGGCATCGTCCCATCTTCAATGACTTCGTGACAAACTCGATCCCATGCCATCGTCTAACTCTCTCGACAATGGCGGTCCAAATAGGTCCTCAGATACCTCAAACGGATGCCCGAATTGCACTTCTTAAAGTTTGAGTGGATATTACAGTGCCTGAGTGCACGTATTTTGAGATGACCCAACCCGAAAAACCCGGGCCCACCCGGGTTGCCTCTGGTACACTTGCGGCTTAGCCGCACGTACACCTGCTGCTAAATCGTCTATAAATAGAGGGCTTGGGGTACCCATTTTGCAAGAGAAAACGGCGAGGAAGCCCTGCCCAATTTGCTATACACTCACCCCATGCAGTGTACATTCCCCTTTTAAACACATGTGAGCTCATATATAGCCTCTTTTGTACCTACAAAATACAGTTTTTACCCACTCTAAAGATATAGAAGTCTTCTTTGGCAGTCAGCTGTAAGCCTTCTCACACACTTTAGAGTCTTTCTCTTTATCTCTATACAAACCCTTCTTCACGTTGAGAGTCGTGTTGCACGCATTTGCCCAGACTTTGGTCCGTGGTTTTGTTTTAGCTTGTATATATATATATATATATATATATTGACTAACATTATCGAGTTATGCCTCGATTGAGCCTAGACTTCGGTCTGGAGCATTTATTTGCTTTAATATATATATATATATATATATATATATATATATATATATATATATATATATATATATTTATATATATTAACTGTGGGTCTCAAAAGGCGTTCTCTTGCGTTTATTCGCTTTTATATATATATATATACTTATATATTTGAACTGTGGTCAAACTCATTCGATGAGCATGGATTTTACATCCTATGCGTTTATAGCTTATATATATATATATATATATATATATATATATATATATATATATATATATATATATATATATATCGTCCCACTTGGAGTTTACTTCGTGGTTGTTGATCGCTTTTACAGCTTTCTTTACGTTTCGTCATGCCTGGAGTTTACTTCGTGGCAGTTGATCGCTTTGTACAACTTTATTTACATTTTGTCCTTCCTGGAGTTTCCTTCGTGGCGGTTGACCGTATTTACAGCTTTATTTACGTTTTGTCCCACCTGGAGTTTCCTCCGTGGCGGTTAATAGGTTTTAACAGCTTTATTTACATTTCTGATCCCCCATGGAGGTGCTTCGTGGTTGGTGATCATGTCTGTATATATATATTTATAGCTTTTATATATATACCTACTTACTGCATTCATACAAATTACAGTATTCTGTGCGCCTAGGAATCATGTGATCACAGATTCATCCCATTGAATCTAGATTCGGTTCCCGTGATGGACATTTTCAACTGTAAGCATCTTGTAAATTATTCTGCGTTGTCTGAACTTCCTCATATGGTTTCCATACCCATGAGGAAGTCGGCATTATTTTGTATATTATTTTCGTACGGATGCCTTGCATATTTCAAATAAAATCAATCAAGCCGAGCACTTAATAAAATGGGAGCGTAAAAGGTCTCAATTACTATTGAGCATCAGGGTTTAAAAAACCTCTTTTATAAAACATCACTGCCATATCTTGCTTAAAATTGAATTTTTACATAAATTCAAACCCTGTGTATATAGGCGCGAACGAGGCCTCGCACTACTTCCACATAATAACACATTGACCCACACACACACACATTCAGATAATAGTTTCTTAAAAAGAGGCGGTCACACCGTGGTAACACGTATGTCGGGGTGCCTAACACCTTCCCCGCATAACCAAGTCCCCGTACTCTAATGAATCTCGGTTTCACCAGGCAGTATAGCGATGTCACATCATTTGGGTCAATGTGCAAATCTTTTCTCGGTTGTGTTGGTAGAACCATTTAAAAAACCAATGGCGACTCTTAATATCCATCGTCGACATTATACATGTCGACCTTTTCACTTGTTTTTTTTTCAAATAAATCTCACCTAAAATGAGAACACCAAAGAACAAGTAACGGAAAGGGACATCCAAAAATCCCGACGTCGACATGTGGCGACTCTGCTGGGGACTCCAGTAAGAGGACTTAAGTCGTTATTACAATCTTTTCAAAACTATTATCTGCTTGTGTGTGGATGTTGCATTTACATTTTATGAATGTGTACGAATGCATTTCCTTATTGCACTTAGTGCTTCGCACCATATCTGCTTGTGATATTAGTGCTTCACACATGTCATCATTTTCATACGGTGAGATGCAATGTATGTGAATGTATATTGTGTGGTCCCTCCACCAGGAGGCTATCCCGTCGGTGTTTAATTACTGGACTCGTGAGAAGACTAATTCTCCAAGGCTCAGGAAAGGCACCACACAAATTCACTCCAGTTGAAAGATCGGATTAACTTCCCGTCAAGTAGATTGCGATGATTTGGGAACCTTCATGCCAAAAAGCCGCGAGAGTAACCTAAGATAGGTCAGCCTCTGATAAACCTAAAACGGAGGAAAGTCTCTTCATGCTCTCATTTCAATTACTTGTAAACACAATTACTTGTAATTTCATTCCACATCTATCTCCATGTAATGAGAAATATGAAGAAATGTGTATACATACATATTTTAATTAACATGCTACAAACAGCTGACATCCGTTTTGCAGGAAAAAATTCCTAAAATGGATACATCACATAGCATGTTATTATATACACTCCCTAAAGACTAAACTATGCAAGTCTTTTGTAGGGAATCAATCGGACCTACTACCCGGTCAAAGTCCAAAAAGGCTACAGGCTTATAGTCAATCATGTCGTCATCCGACCAAATTGAACTTAATCCAGTTTCTCGCAAAGAATTCGATAGATTAAGAAAAGAAATTACATATTTGGCTGTTCTACTCAAAGAATTACACCAGTCTACACAGGGTCAGAAAATACCCGTACATGCTGAATCCGCCACACAAGGAGGAACCCAGGTCATTACAATACCTGAACTGCAGTTGGATACGACCAACAAAACTCATGATGCTGCCCATCCCACTAGAAATCCAGACACTGGTGACACCAAAAAGAAAGTTCTCCAAATGGAAGAGACCCTTTGTGCTATCAAAGGAATTGGAACACACGGGAGTGTTTCATATGCTGATCTGTGTATTTTTCCTGGTGTTCATTATCCAGAAAAATTTAAAACCCCTAACTTTGAAAAATATGACGGGTTAGGAGATCCTTACACACACTTAAAGGTGTTTATTGGGGAACTTGGATCTTATGCAGAGGACGAAAAGCTTAGAATGCAATTGTTCCAAAAAAGTCTAACTGGAGAAGCCCGGTCGTGCTACACAAGATTAGACAATTCAAATATACATAGCTGGGAATGACTTTGTGGACGCATTAGCTACTTTGGCATCCTTAATTCGTATATCAGACAAGGAACATTTTCCAAGCGTCATAATTTCCCCGCACAAGGCCCAGCCTATGGGAATTACGTTGGAGAAGTATCGGATGAGCTACCTCCCATCCAACATCCTTGGTATCAGCATATCAAGGAATATCTGCGAGATGGATCTACACCCACTGAGGCGAGCCCAATTGAGGAAAGGCGGATCCACCGACTTGCTATGAAATTCTATCTGAGTGGAGATGCGCTCTACAAAAGAGATGCAGGACTCGGTCTCCTCAGATGTTTAGACAAAGATCAAGCCCAAAGGCTTATGAATAAAATCCATGGCGGAGTCTGTGGCCCCCACATGAGTGGCCCCCTCCTTGTTAATAAAGTCCTAAGGACCGGACATTATTGGCTATCTCTTAAAGCTGATTGCAATGACCACATCAAGAGGTGCTATCAGTGCCAGATTCATGGGAATGCGATACACGCCCCTCCAAAGGAACTCCATAATATGAGTTCACCTTGGCCCTTCGCAATGTGGGGAATGGACGTTATCGGACCCATTGAGCCTAAATCCAGTAATGGTCACCGATTTATCTTCACCATGATCGACTACTTCACCAAGTGGGTAGAAGCAGCCTCCTTCCCCAGGGTTACTAAAGAAGTCATCATTGCTTTCATCAGAAACAATGTCGTTTGTCGATATGGACAACCAGATGTGATTGTGTCAGACAATGCCAAGAATCTCAACAATAAAATGATGTAGGAATTATGCAGTAAATTCCACATCAAACATCTTAACTCTGTCATCTATCGTCCGAAGATGAACGATGCAGTTGAAGCGGCTAACAAGAACATCAAGAAGAGTATGCAAAAGATGTTCGCCAACCACAAAGATTGGCCTGACCTATTGCCTCTAATGCTGTTAGCCTACAGATCCTCAATGCGCACTTCCACTGGGGCAACCCCCTACGCTTTAACCTATGGGATGGTAGCAGTGCTCCCCATAGAAATTGAAATGGAATCCCTTCGAGTGTTGATAGACGCTCAGCTGGATGAAGACCAATGGGTACAAGACAGGTATCACCAATTGTCTCTAATAGATGAAAGGCGAACCGCGGCTATCTTCCATGGTCAGTTATACCAACAAATGATCGCTAGATTCTACAACAAAAAAGTCTGGCTACGACAGTTTAAACAACATGACTTGGTTTTGAAGAAAATCCTGGACAACCAAGATCAGGCTAAAGGAAAATTCGCTCCTAACTAGGAAGGTCCGTTTATTGTCAAAGAAGTATGGACATGAGGCGCTCTCAAATTGCAAGAAATGGACGACGATGAATTTCCACAACTCATCAACTCGGACATCGTGAAACGGTACTATGTCTGAAGTAACTAGCAAATGCCCTGGTGTGGAACCATCATATCACCAGTCATTCCGGTTCTTTAACCCTTTACCACATACAACTTTTCTACACTTTGCCCCTCAGGGAAACATACTTTTTCAAGCCAGCAGCCTGGCTCTCCTTTGCATTCCTATGACTTAGGTCATCCCACCATGGATCAAACCTTTGGCATTTGTAGTTTGGCTACCCATACCTGGGATCAAACTTCTCATACCTGCAGTTTATCCTCAACCTAGGATTAAACTTTCTCCTCACCGCACTCTGACCTGCATATGGGATTACGCTTTTCTTCTCGCCCTGAGGGGCGAACCACGTCGACCTGATCTCCTCCTCAATAGGAGTACGTAGCCAACCATGTTACATGGCCCGGTTGCAATAAAACAAAATCCACAAAAATATTTCTACTCTCTTCTCCTCACAAAAACAACATAAAAATTCCTACACCATTTCTGCCATATACAGCGTTGATCCTCTTACACCAGGTTTGAACTACGCAGACCTGATCTCCTCTTCAATAGGAGTACGTAGGCAGCAATTCATGGTGCGATCTCACCCCCTACCAAAACATAAACCCTTGTCAGTTGGTACTGGGATCAAACTTTAATCCACTACATTTCATTTGGCTTCAGACCAAAGGGATGGAATTACCTGAACTCCTCCCAAATAGGATATTCGACGACCATCTAAGCTGCGGTCATACCTAGAAGAGCAAGACCAATCCATAAGAGGTGGAATTAACTAGGCTTCTCCTAAATAGAAGTGTTGGCGACCATCTGTGGTGCGGTCAATCTCAGAGAGGAAAGCCACACTCCTCTCCACGTTTCCATCCAGAAACCAGTCCCAAGACACCAAAGATGGTAGGGATACACATAGATCGATGATCCATTCTAAACTATCTAGAGACAACTCAATGTCCATCCACCCAGGAGGAATTCAGAATAATCAAGACCACAAGCCCTTAAGCAGCAGGCAAATATCAAGCAAATAGCAAGGCATATCTAAAAGGGAAGTGATCCAAATATATATTTCCCTGTCATATATATAATGTCGTTTGATATATACAATGTAAACTGTACATGACAAAATGGCTAAGCTAGTCTGTGTAGGTAAATACAAGCTCATCTACGAGTCAGGGTGTATGCGAGCTAACAAGCCCAACATGGCGTCCCTCTCAGAAGATGGAGGTGAAGCTGTGGTCTCCTGTACGAGAATATCCACACGACCCAATAGATCTACAGCCATCTGCTTGGTGAGCATATGATCATCACTATATGCGCTCATCTCTGTGATCATGCTAGTGGTAAGGACGCCACTTGGCGAGATTATCTCGTGATGGCTACATCCCAAGTGATATATAGCACTATCCTCGCTTCAATCGCTATCACTATATCTCTGGCTGATCTGGCCTCATCCCGCTCAACAACAGCGGCATCTCTGCGAGCTAATGCCTTGTCTCTCTCTAATAGAGCTGCGTCCCTCCCATCAAGGGTAGTTAACATCATAGATCGAGCCTGATCTCTCTCAAAGGTCATCAGATGAAGACTCTACTCTAAGTATTGTGCCAAGTGCTGAATCACAACCGTACTGGTACTAGGAGAATTTGGTAGAAATGCTGGCAACCCAGCAGCGGGCTCCTCCTCGATGTAGGAATTGATGTCCTCCATGGGCTCTACATCATCTGACTCGCTATCCCGTGTCTTTGTGAAGATCTTGTTGCAAACCATTATTAAATCATGTTCCATCCATGCGGAGTACTCTGCAGAACAACCCGGATGACTGACAGAAAAAGCAGATATCTCACGTCGATCCCAATAAGCATACACACGGGATCGGTCCTCTGCTGAGAGATATCGAGAAGCTGAACGCTGACCTATCGCCCCCTCGAAAGGATAAAAATCCTGGAACTAGTCGAACTGCGACATCACGGCCAGTGGGTGATAAGTAGTCACGTCCCTCAAACCAGCCAGAGGGAGGAAGTCCATGCCTGAAGCGTGAGTAATGAAGCTATATGGTGAGTAAAGCCCCGAGCACGGCAATATGCTGAATAGATCTCTTATATCTGCCAAAAATGTGGACCAAGACAGAGCATCTATACACTCCGATGGTTGAAAGGAGTATGACATGGGTACATCATGGGTAAACCAATACCCATGCCGTCTAAGAGTGCCAATCGGTCTCAAGTGTGACATAAACCACACATATAGCAGGACCGAACTCCCAATGAACACTCATGTCGGATAAGTGCAGCAGTAGGATGCTGACCGCAGGGTCTCTGCAACAATCATATGTACAATGGTACGACCCTCTCTAAGAGCTCTCACAGCCATGATGATACCAATGTCTATCTCGTCCATATATCGTGGCATATAAACATACGACAATACGCACAGCAACAGTACATCAACCCTGGCCAAACGCCAATGATCCTCCGATGCGGTGAAATCCCCGGAATGTCATGAATAGCTATCATCCGAGACAAATCTATCATACAGAAAATGCTGGGATATCACGTGGCTAGATGTCAACTCGTCCTGCACTACTCTGCGCCGCAATCCAGTGAGAGTCATGAACCGTCTACTCATGTCTCCCAAAGCCAGATGCACGCAAGGTCTGTCTAAAGGTAGCATCGTCAACCGTGCATACTGCTCCAGAGTAGGAGTCAACTCATGGGTACCGAATCAGAATACCTGCTTATCCGGTAGCTAATGCTCTAGCATCCCGTCCACAAACCCTGTGGGAACCTGAAAAGGCAATAAAGTCATTGTATGCTGCAGCAACTGATCTACAGTCACCCCGTCTTGTGGTGACATGCTATCATACCACGATCGCATACCCAATACCACCACTGACGGTGGGGTATGATCTATACGGCTAACTGTCGAAGAAGACATTTGTGTGGGCCGTGTCATAAGACCATCCAGGGGTTAATGCCGAATATTTCTGGACATACATACATATGCATAACATGATACATACATAGCAGATAATAGATTGTAATATGATATAGGGAATGGAAAAACTGTGCATACATTCCTAAGTATATCATCATCTAATACACCATCTCTCAGACAAACTACAAAAATAGGGAAATGGGGCACAGACGCCCTACTACTAACAGAGGCCTATCAAAAGATATAGCGAGAATGGGGTACAGCCACCCAATATCTAACAGAGGCCTATCAAAAGATATAACGAGAATACACATCAGAAGAAGACCAAGGTGTCGATGTCCACATCATTAATCCTGTCCACCTGATGTAACTCCTCCTGAGTCACTGGATCTCTATCAACAGGGATGTCAGGCCTATAAAGAGGAGGATCTGCGCTGGTAAAATAGAATGGGTCATCTGAGGGGCCAGCGCCTGAGCTGGAAGGAACAAATGACTCCACCTCTGTTGGATCTCTACCCAAATACTGGATAAATATATGTGCCTGGTCCAACTGCAGGGTCAAACTATCAATCTGGGTCATATGAGTCGGATCTCGGACACAAGCTATCCAATCCGTCATCAGCAAGGATCCTGGAACCATATCCCCTATAAACTGTGTGGCGCGGGACTGGGCTCCAATAGTATAAGGGGACCACCACCGCTGGAACATCTCTTGAGTACATAGACCCTCTGATACTGCAAAACTGTCAACCCCCAACAATGGGATATCAGTGATGGGTGACTGTGATACGGCCCAATGACGCCTGTCAGGAGGCAAGATCTGTATACGGATCTCTCCTGTGGTGCTCCTAATAGCACGCTCTCCTAAATAGAGCTCCCAGCTTCCATCTGTGAAGAGAGGAACTCTCCTGGTGGAGATCAAGTACTCGACTCCAGTCAGGTGTCCATCCTCAAAGTCGATGGTCAAGTGTTCCCCTAAATAGGGAATCCATGTAATGGTATCAGCTATCAGCAACTCCAGCTGCATATGGCAGTGAGTGAATCCCTCAGCTACAGGGACCTCTAGCAAAATAGAATGGTGCCATCGTTGTCCTCGTGGATAGGTATCAAAACCTAACACACTCACATGACGCAAGTATTGGAGCCTCTCATAGGCCCAAAACTGCCAACACAATGGCAAAACATTTACTATCAGTAAACACTCTTTACCTATGAATAGGAAAAGACAAGAGAAATACTCACCAGCAGAAATGGGTAAAATCCTAGCCAAGCCTCGGTCAAACCCTATGAGCGCATACGCATGCCCCGGAGGAAATAGGCAAAGGTGTAAGAGCCCCAATCATACTCTCCAATATGGTCCACATCACACGTGGCGCTGATCAAGGCTAAAGACACCGTGGAAGAGTTATCTGCTATGAAGCAGCCTCGAATGATCATCAGGAACAATCGCCGCAGAACGCGATCCTTAATTCTGACATCATCAGGCATGGGCTCACTCAAAATCCCGTTCATAACATCTACGCTCAAAGGACCCGAATGGATAGTCCTGCCTTTGAGCGCCTCCGTCGAAACTCCTTACAAAGATCTGACGGCAGTGGGGGTAATATTTTCCATGCAAGGCACTGGCTCCCCTCCAAACTCCATACCTGTAATAAATCGCCAATCCATTGACGTCATCATCACCTAACAATCCAGCAGATGGAGTGACTGAGTCTGATGAAACCATCGCTCAGACAATGCCCTGAGGTAACCTCAGGGACAACGACGGGGAAGGATGGAGAAGAATGCCCCGAATCCCCACTCATGCACTACCGCTCCATAGTCAGGATGAAGCGCCTGGTACATGGAGTGAATGCTGAACCAGTTCCCTCGAGGCGGTGTAAAACCCGAAACCTGCATGAAATGCAGATCAACATCAAAAATCCTTTGCTCCTCATCAATAGGAAAGAAGAAAGATCAAAGTCTAACGTCATACCTCGTTAGCATGCAAATACATCGATGGATGTCTGCTTAAATCACCCAGCAGCTCTAGGTTTGCCACCTAAATACTGGGAAGCTCTCTACGAGGGACATGTACAGTAGGAGCGAGATCCTCAATCAAAATATCCGCCTCTTCGTCCTCAACATCTGGCATGTCTGCCCAGATAGGATGAATCACGGCCTCCACCAACCGATGAGGCTGTCTTACAGAACGGGGACGAGGCACTTCAGAAGCCCTCCGCCGTACGCCAGAAGTTGTCCTGTGGGAACTGCTCGGCTGATTCAGATCTATAAATTTATGGAAAATAAGTCTCCAAATCACCTCAGAAAGGGTGTGGTATTTCCTTACCTGGAGCTTTCTAAAAAGAATTTCTGACTATATGTATGCATACAATAGAGTTAAAATTCATGACTACCCAATGCCTACATTTGAAATTTTTTTGCCATAGTCCCCTTTGAAAATAGGACTATCCACATACACATAGGCATGTCTAGGTGGCCATTCAGTAGCACACTTGCCCCAAAGTCATATACATAATATATGCATTAAAAATCAAAATCATACATGCATAAGCTTAACCTCAATATCAGGAGTACTTTTCCTTTCTACCTTTGCTCATTGGCCCTCAAATAGGACAAACAATAGCAGAAAAAGGTGCCAATTTGACAGTCTCAAAAGTCAAATTTTTTTACATCGTTATGTTCAGCATGGTTTAATACTAACATTTACTATGTTGAATATTTTTTATCAAGTCATTTGTGCATACATAATCACTACTATGTGTTTAGATGCATTTCATATTATAACTCGAAATCCAACGGATAAAAACTGGAAAAAATACATGCATACGTTACCAGGATAGTGCGGAACACTTGTACGGTGATAGAATTTGCAAAAAATAGCCCGAACTAAGCAGATCAGAAGGAGTCTCACAGATTTCTCTCTGCGTGACAAGTTGAAAATGACTTTTGAGACCAACTTGCTGGATTTTATCATCCACGGTTGGTCATAGCTTCACTGCGGCAAAGCAGTGCACTGCGACTACAAAGAGTGCACCAAGGCACTTTATGTGGGTCCCAACCCTCCGGCTCGGTCCAATTCGAGTTGCAAATGAGTTCTTGCGAACTTAAAAGGTCAAATCGGGGATAAAAATGCCACACGATTGAGCAAAATAGCATACAATCCTGGCCCTCTCAGATAAAACTTTGAGTCTGTACATCGCTCATTGGTAGTCACCTGAACATGAGGTATACCCTGCCAATGATCTCATTTGTCACGAATCACATCCGGCAATACCTTTTACAGGTCTGATGCCGCCAACTCCGGGTCGTTACCCAACGTGAATCCCCGACGGGGGTTACAACGTGAGTCCCCGACGGGGGTTACAATATGTGTCCCTAACGGGGGTTACAACGTGAAGCCCCAGCATGGGATTACAACGCGAATTCAAGTCGTTGACACACACATCAACGAAGATCAAGTACCCTTGACGTTATCTCAGCCGATAGCGATTAAACCTATCAAAGCTCTAGAGCTATTCGAGAATTTCATGCTCGATTACTCATATTCCCCCAGCGGATCCCCGACGGGGGTCACAACACAATGTTCCGTTGATTCACACGTCAGCAAAGGTCAAGCAACTTTGACGATCTACCCACAGAGTCTCAGCCGTTGATTCACACGTTAGCGAAGGTCAAGCATCCTTGACAGTATATCCTACAGGATTTTTTAGCCATTGATTCACATGTCAGTGAAATACACGTCAACGAAAGTCATGCATCCCTGACAGCATTTGCTGTTGGCAGTAAATCCAACAGAATCTTGACATATCCTGGCGATACCAACCAGGAAAGGTCAATGTTTTCAAAGAGGATAGATGATGGAATATGTTATACACATCCTCAAACAGACCAAGCTTTATCCCCACAGATCTCTTGCACATAAGAGGTACCTCTTCAGGATCAAGTCGTTATCAAGAACACATGAATTTGGTGATAACTCCAACATCAACATCCTAACAGATTCGGCTTGCACATCAAATCGTCAAGATTGCTAATCCCTCATTGAAGCAAAGAGGATCCAAAGAATCATCCCCAGATGTTGGGCTACAACCCCGCACACATGCATCATACATTTGCATTATTTTGCTTCCCATAGTACCACGTTTGTCTTGTTGCATTTCAAGTGTCTAGGATTCTTTATCCTACCCATGCATCGCTGTAAGGCCCCAAAATTCGGGTACTTGAAACCCAAACTCGGTGCTTCACGATACCATTTCTATGAGCGGAATAATACTAATAATAATAACAATAATATAAAGATCAACTTAATTTACATAAATATCAGAGTCTAGCTCCCAAGTACGTAACCTTTATTACATTCATTACATATCATGATAGATAATATATATATATATATATATATCATTGTCTTAATAGTCTCAAACTATTACATAGAATACCATAAATCTTATTTGGTTATCTTTCCTTTTCCTTTGTTTCTGCATGAGCTTTCTGGTTTTTCACACTTAGCTGAAAACATTTAAATTAAGCAATGATGAGCATTTGAGTGCCCAACAAGTAATAGCAATTATATATATAAGCTGAAAGAATTTAAATGTTTTCTTTATACTACCAAATGATAATAATAGTTGAAACTACGTACTAATGATAATAGTTGAAACTACGTACCAATCAATAGTTGTGAAGTAATCTGTACCAATCATAATAATATATCAATTCTATACCAAATTTTTGAAACTACGTACTGATTATAAATAGGGTTACTGTGACATACTATGAACATTGTTTTCATTTTCGAAAAGGTTAAACAGAAATTCATCTGCAAACCGTCATAACTTACGACACACCGGGTGATGATCACCGTTATGCCTCGTTGATCAATACTACGTGCAAGAACGAGGGTATCGTTCACTCTGTCTGCCTTGGGCGCATAAAAGTTTTCCCGTGTAGGGATGTTCATACTTGTCTGGGTTCCAAATCAAAGGTTTTATCCTATTCAACAATAATCTATAATTCAACATATATGTATACGGGTAATTGACAAAGGTATATCAACATGTGATTAAA
Organism: Panax ginseng; assembly: GCA_020205605.1. NCBI lineage: Eukaryota > Viridiplantae > Streptophyta > Magnoliopsida > Apiales > Araliaceae > Panax > Panax ginseng. Next base: position 61,884,575 of record CM035148.1, read on the forward strand.
TACAATGATTATCCAATTGGGGACACTTGTATAACCATTTATAGAAATTAACGAACAGAATATATATATCTGAATTACTATATACTAACATGTTGATAATCAATGAACGTATATAATATAAGGTTAATAATCATGCATAAAGAATAATATAATTCATAATTATTCTTACTCATGTCCATTGCATAAAGAAAATGCAAAGGTAAGATACTTTGCCGATGCTACCGCTTACGCTTCACAACTTAGTTTTATCGCTTATATCACGACCTATCATTAATCGGATCATTCCTTCGATTAGAACAATATACTATAACACATAGTAGATCGCATTTCGCAACAAAGATATAACCTAATCACATTATTACTCATGTTTAACAACCATCAATCACAAATAATCATATATCTAATTAAATTATCTAAGTCCGGATCAATTTCTAAAATATATGATTGTAAAATTTAAAGCTTTATCGGCAATTATCGAGTCTAATACTCGTCTCCGTAATTTAGTATCACTATATTATTTTAAATGACTTAATATAATTTTAAAAAGTTATTATAATTTATCATGAATTTTCAAGCGTCTAATCATTATTAAATGATTTAAATATTAAAAATTCTATTATCATTAATATTTAATTAATGTTAAACTATTAATGAAATCATTTCCTAAATATTAAAGTTATTTATAATAACTAAAAATACTTTTAAAGTATTAATATTACCCTTAAATGATTTTTAAAACATTTAAAATCATTTTTAAATAATTATCATTAATATTAAAGTATTAATGTTTTATTTATCAAAATATTAAAAGTCATTAAGTATAACTTAAAATATTTTTAATTCATTTATATCCTTTCAAATAATTTTTAAATTAATAAAACCATTTTTAAACTATTTATTTAATATAATTATCAAATAAATTTAATATCATTAATAATAAATTAATAATTATTACTATTAAATTATTAATGAAATTATCCTTTAAATATTTATATTTTATAACTTAAAATATCTTTAAACACTTTATTTTTATTTAAAATGATTATTATAATAATAAAATTATTTTTAAACTAATTTATTTAATATAATTATTAAATAACTTTAATATCATTAATATTAAATAATTAATGAAATTTGTCTTAAATTATTAAAAGTATATTTTATAACTTAAAATATTAATAAATACCTTTTTATTATTTAAAATGATTTTTAATATATTAAAATCATTTTTAATTAATTGTTTTAATGTATTTATTAAATAAATAAAATATCAATAATATCCAAATAAATATTAATATTTATGAAAAAATATGTCAAATTATTAAGAGTTAATTTTTATAACCTAAAATAATTTTTAAAATAAATTTTGTAATTTTCTAATTTATTTACTATTTTTAAATGATTTTTCAAAATTAAAATAAATATAATTATTAAATCAAGCATATAGCTTTTAATGACAAAATCATCGTCTTAGGTGTTCTTGAGGCTCAAGAACATTCATATGCAGTTAACGAGCCGGCTACTTTGACCACTGTTTAAACTCTTCTCAAGTAGTTTCTGGGTATGGTGTTGGTCAGAGCATGTAGTTCTAGTGTAGGACTACAAGATACAACAACAAAAATGATCATATCATGCATAACCAAAGAGATCTCAGCCTTCAAACAAAGTCATCGTCAGAGTCGTTTTTCATTTTTGGGTTACCTTAAATGAAGAACAGTTTTTAGATCGCTTCATATTTGGGCTTCCAAAACAGGTTTGGTCAAACCATGTCAGAATCCACGCTCGTGAACTTTCTGGGTTACCAAGAAAGCTCATCCGTGAACTTCTGCTTGGTTTGACCATCCCCCAAATTCCAGTATGATGGTAATAAAACAGATCTAAGAGCATCAACATGTAGTATAACTATCATACAATAACTATATCACAACAACAAACACAAATCAACAATAAGTTACGAGATCAGAGGCCTCAAAATTCTTGTCAGATCATTTCTGGGCAAGATCCGGGTTACCAGTTTTGTCCAAATCATGGTCGGCCAACGACTTTTCGACTAACAATAACTTGCAATCTGTTGAAGATATGACCTTGATTCAACTTCCAGAATAAAGATATTATATCATACTACAAGATCAAAGCTACAAACAACAAAAAGTCATAACAGAGAAAGATTGGTGGCCACTGACATTCGTTGTCAGACCACTAAGAATTTTTTTTACAATTTTTGAAGAACATTAAATCCGAGCCTCTTGATGTTATGGATCTAACATCTAACAACCCAGATCATGATTATACACTACTAACAACATATTTTAACACTGAATCATAACATCTAACAAAGGATCGTTGGACAGATTTTGAATTAGGGTTTAATACATTTCTTTGATAAATTTTGATTTCTAGCTTCTTGATCTGTTACTGGTATGCGTGGGACTGGTCTTGGGATCTGATCTAGCAAATATTTTCATGGGTCTTGAGCTTGAGAGAATTTGGTTGAGTGTTTGAAAAAAAATGGCTAACAAAATGAATTCTCTCTCTCTTAATCTATTTATACTACATAAATTCAATGTATATAACATGCAAGGTGTCAAAAGAGATAAGCTTGGATGATATATAAAGCATGTGCTATAATCTAGAGTGATGACTTGCAAGATATGGATAAGATTTGCAAAAAAACCTATCCAAAAAGGGTATTTTAGTAAACTAATTAACCATTTTAAGGGTATTCTTGTCCATGACATTTGAATCTAGGTTTTAATCAATAGATTTTAAACCTTAAGGTTTCCCAAATAATTTCTAGGGTTTGAAAAATTAAGATTAAAGTTCAATAAAATTTTAATTTAACCACACTAATTAAAATTAGGGTTTTAATAGAAAATTAGGGTTTTAAAAAAATACTTAGGGTTTTCTTGATATTATTAGGTTTCCCCAAATTATGAATTAGGGTTTTCAAATATTGTACCATTATTAACCAATCATTAACAGTACGTACATACCGTACATATTTATAGCACTGAAAATCAAAATATAATATTATTATATTATTATTCTCATTTCTTGATAAAAATCCAAAATTAGGGTTTGGATTCCATATCTGATTATTCTTCCATATTTAACCTTATTAATTAAGGTAAAATAATTAACTTATTAATCTGTACTAAAATTCATATAATAAAACAATTATTATAATTATTCAAAGAAAATCATTTCATATATTATTTAAATAATATGTAACTATATTTTCATGGAAAATAATTAATAAAACATTTCTACTATAAAAGTAATTATTATCGTAATATACTTTATAATAATCAATAATTCTAAAATAAAATTATTTGTAATCATGTATGTAATAATTATATTTTTATTTACCACATAATTACATATACACATTATCTTGTATAAATCCTCATCCTTAAAATAATAATAAAAAAATTATACGCAAAATTTCTTATTTATTTATATTGAAAATATCGGGTTGTTACAATCGCCATGCATGCGTATGATAAAGAGGACATCTCAGAGACACTCGAAATTTTCTCACTACTCATCATACTAACATTGCGGGAGGATGATTCGTCTTTTTAAGAGGAACCACGAAAGACAATCCATACCAGATACTACCGGAAGCTCAAAATCAACCCCGGAGCCAACTCTGGGAGTAACAGTTCCAACCTCGGATATAACACCGAGGCATGCAAATCCAATACCAGAACATACACCGGAGAAGACCTATTAATCTTGGAGATAACCCCTAGATATTCAGTCTCAGTCCCAACCATGGGAATAGCCACAAACCTTGGTGATAACCCCAAGGAATGCAGTTTCGGCTATAACCCCGGAAATGCTTGTTTCAAATGCGACCAGCTTCAATCTCGGCCCTCACAAAAGAGATACACTGTACCAGCCCGACGATAACATCGGGAAGACAGGCACACCTCAAATATGACAATGAGGACCTTCAACAATTGCAGCAGTCCAATCTCAGCGAAGCCTGAGCAACGTCTGCTTTATCAGCCCAATCCGGCGATAACACCGGTGAGGGGCAACATCGTCATCTAGCCAACGCAATGCCATGCCACGTCGTCTCAACGTCTCTACGCAATGGTGTCCCACAAGACTAACCAATCCTGAGTGACTATTGTGCGGGGTAACGGATGAAAGTTGAAGCTTGAAGACCGGAGGGCATCGTCCCATCTTCAATGACTTCGTACAAACTCTGATCCCATTGCATCGTATAACTCTCAACAACGGCGGTCCGAAATAGGTCATGTATACCTCAAACGAATGCCTGGATTGCACTTCTTAAAGTTCGAGTGGACATTACAGTGCTTGAGTGCACGTACTTCGAGACGACCCGACCCAAAAAACCCTGCCCACCCGTTACCTCTGTACACACACTGCGGCTCACCACAGTACACCCACCTGAGCTAAATCATCTATAAATAGAGGGCTTGGGCTGCCCATTTTGCAAGAGAAAACGGTGAGGAAGCCCTGCCCAATTTGTTCTGCACTTACCCCATGCAGTGTACTTTCCCCTTTTAAACACCTGTGAGCTCATATATAGCCTCTTTTGTACCTACAAAAGCCAGTGTTTACCCACTCTAAAGATATAGAAGTCTTCTTTGGCAGTCAGCTGTAAGCCTTCTCACACACTTTAGAGTCTTTTTCTTCATCTCTGTACACACCCTTCTTCACGTTGAGAGTCGTGTTGCGCGCATTTGTCCGAACTTTGGTCTGTGGTTTTGTTTCAGCTTGTATATATATATATATATATATATATATATATATATATATATATATATATATATATATATATATATATATATATTGACTAACATTATCGAGTTATGCCTCGATTGAGCCTGAACTTGATGCAGTGCGTTTATTGCTTTAATATATATATATATATATATATATATATATATATATATATATATATATATTAAAAGCAATAAATGCACTGTATCAGTCTAGGCTCATCAAATATATATTAAATGTATATATATATATACATTTATATATATAACTTGTGTGTCGGACCTCGCTCGATGAGCCCGAATTTTATATCCGGTATGCGTTTATTCGCTTATATATATATATATATATATATATATATATATATATATATATATACTATATATATTTGAATGTTGTCGAACTCGTTCGATGAGCCCGGATTTTACATCCGGTGCGTTTATTGCTTATATATATATATATATATATATATATATATATTTAGTCCCACCTAGAGTTTACTTTGTGGTGGTTGATCGCTTTTACATCTTTCTTTACGTTTCGTCTTGCCTGGAGTTTACTTCGTGACAGTTGATCGCTTTGTACAGCTTTATTTATATTTTGTCCCGCCTGGAGTTTCCTTCGTGGCGGTTGACCGTATTTACAGCTTTATTTACGTTTTGTCCCGCCTGGAGTTTCCTCTGTGGCGGTTGATAGCTTTTAACAACTTTAGTTATATTTCTGATCCCCCATGGAGGTGCTTCGTGGTTGGTGAACATGTCTGTATATATATATTTATAGCTTTTATATATATACCTGTTTACTGCATTCATACAAATTGCAGTATTTTGTGTGCCTAGGAATCATGTGATCACAGATTCATCCTATTGAATCTACATTCGATTCCCGTGATGGACATTTTCAGTTGTAAGTAGCTTGTAAATTATTCTGCATTGTCTGAACTTCCTCAGATGGTTTCTATACCCACAAGGAAGTCGGCGTTATTTTGTATATTATTTTCGTACTTAATCAATCAAGCCGAGCACTTAATAAAATGAGAGTGTAAAAGGTCTTAATTACTATTGAGCATCAGGGTTTGAAAAACCTCTTTTATAAAACATCACTGACATATCTTGCTTAAAATTAAATTTTTACATAAATTCAAATCCTGTGTATATAGGCGCGAACGAGGCCTCGCACTACTTCCACATAATAGCACATTGACCCACACACACACATTCAGATAATAGTTTCTTGAAAAGAGGCGGTCACCGTGGTAACACGGATGTCAGGGGTGCCTAACACCTTCCCCCCTCATAACCAAGTCCCCGGACCCTAATGAATCTCTGTTTCATTGACCCGTATAGCTATGTCACATCACTGGGTCAATGTGCAAACCTTTTCTCGGTTGTGTTAATACAACCATTTAAAAAACCAACTGGCGACTCTTAATAGTCCATCGTCTACATTATACATGTCGGACCTTTTTCACTTGTTTTTTCAAACAAATCTCACCTAAAATGAGAATACCAAAGAACAAGTAACGGAAAGGGACATCCAAAAATCCCGACGTCAACATACGCATTTCATTTACCTTTTGAAAACCTCTTTCACAAACCCTTAGGTTTTACATCTGCAAGCAAAAACTTCATTTTCCATAACGAAAATATTATTGGATATTCCATAATATCTTCGTATTCTATCATTACGCGTTTCTCAGAATTTCCAACCTAAGCTCCAAACAAAATCGGATGAATATTATTTTTGCGAAAAACTTCTCGGAAAACCTTCGTTTTCGTCTTGATATTTCACAACAATTAATCCTAGCACAAAGCCAAAATACTAACCACATCCGTATATTCTAGGTCATAGAACGACCTTCGAACATCTTACTCACATAATAAATCAATTAAATTCATTTAATTCACATAATCAAATAAAAAATTAATTCATTCAAAATTCAAAATTTTCGGGCGTTACATTCTTCCCCCCTTATAAGGATTCTGTTCCCAGAATCTCGTTATTCTTACATAAACAAATGAGGAAACTTTTCCTTCATTTTACTTTCGAGCTCCCACGTTGCTTCTTCAGCATCGTGGTTACTCCAAATTACCTTTACTGAAGGTATTACTTTATTCCTCAAGACTTGTTCCTTCCTATCAATAATCTGAATCTGAAGTTCTTCATACGTTAAGTCTTTTTCTACTTAAATAGACTCATATTCTATTTCCTGTTTGTAGTCCGGTTTATAAGGACGCAACATAGACACGTGAAACACATTGTGTATTCTTTCCATTTCTGGTTGTAAGGCTACTTCATAAGCTACATCTCCTACCCTTCTTAAAATCTAAAAAGGTCCTACAAACCTTGGACTTAACTTCCCTTTCTTTCCAAAACGTATCTTTGTGACACCCCCAAATTCGGGTTACCTGACCCCCGAGTTCGGTGTTCACGATCCACAATATAATACCATTTAACTACCCATTCATATATAAATAGGAATACATAAGTCATTAACATAAGTTGTTAATACATAAGTCCCAGGTTTACTAACCTTAAAATTACATAAATACCCCTTAGATAAACAAAAAGGGTTTACAATACAACATGATATTAATAATGTTCCTTATAACTACTCCAACATCTTTCCTTTGCCTTTGTTCTTCTTTGACCCGCTGGCCTCTTCGTTCTTAGCTGAAAAGTTTTATTTATAGCAAGGGTGAGCAACAAGTTTGCCCCGCAAGTTAAGACATACAATAAAGGTATAGAAATTAATATCAATTGTTCTAACATTCTCCGTAACAATAATCTAATAATGAAAGAGTACAACGCTTTCAAGGTTTTCTACGATATTCAATGAATAATCAAGAATTAATTCTACGAAATAACAAAGTGGAATATTTTCCAGATTTATGCTGAGCGATCCATTGGATCTAGAACTTCTACTTTCTCGAGTATCTATCAAAGATTTACTTTAATACATACGCATGAGTATCAGATAACTATGAAGATTAAATCATACCCATCTGCAAGTACTTAGAGCCGGCCAACTCCTTGTACCCGATATTATGCATAATACTTAGGTCGCGCGCAATGGTCGATATGTGACTTAAACATTTTGTTCCCTTTATATAAAAGATTGTTCTTCTCAGTCTCAAAATCAAGATTTTGATTTAACAACAAAATACTGTGATTTCAAATTCTATTTACTTATCAATCTAGCCGAAATAATTGGCATCGATCTATCAATAATAATTGAATTCTCTTCTTGAATTTATCAAGTTCTAACAAATGTGCGTCTAGCCAGAATAATTAGCTAAGACATTTGTCAACATAATTTGATAATAAACAGGAATTATCTGTACTGTCAATTCTATCTTCTATGAATATGAATATCCAACAACAGTTATTCTACAATTGTATATTCTCCGAATCAGTAATTCAATTTCAATTATTAATCATGCACTAACTGCGAATAATCAACAATAAATTCCCTGGACAATGTATAATTAGCAATAATTAACCATTATAATAATTGAATGAATATTACTCAAGGTTGAGTTAGGAAACTTGCCTTCCGCGTTGATTATAGCTACATAATATAATTAACTGCGTTCGTAAGACCTATATTAAACAATGTCGGTCTTATAATTAGCACAATCATTTATAACACGTAACACTATATTTTACAGTCAATATGTCCTAAGCACATTACCACATAGCCACATTAGTGTTTATAACCTATATAAACACTTAACAAGTCTAACTAGTTCAGTCTGGTTGGACTTCGGTCCATTCTCGTTGTTCTGGTCACCCTATCCGACAATTAACACATTGATTGTCAATTAAACTTGGTCTCTAAGCTTCAATATTATTTTGGATAAGTCAACTATCGTTTATAATATTTTTCGGAAGCTCTTAATAATTTATAAACAATTATTATAATTTATAATAATTTTTCAAACTCTTAAATCATTTTTAAATGATTTAATTATCAAATAATCTTATCATTATTAATACTTAATAATATAAAAATATTAATAACATACTTGTCAAAATATTAAAATCATTTTAAAATCATCACCATTAATATTTAAATATTAATGAAATTATCATCAAAATATTAAAAGTAATTAATTATCACTTAAAATATTTTAATTCATTTCTCTCATTTTAAATGATTTTAAATCAATAATATCATTTTTACTTCATTTATTTAATATAATAATTAAATAAATCTAACATCATTAATATTAATTTATTAATGAGAATTCTCCAAAATATATAAAAATTATATTTATAATTCAAAATATTTTCTAATACTTTATTCTTATTTAAAATGATTTTTAAATTAATAAAATTATTTTTAACTTATTTATTTAAATTAATAATTAAATAAATCTAATATCATTAATATTAAATTATTAATGAAAATTCTCTAAAAATATCAAAAGTCACATTTTATAACTCAAAATATTTTTAAATTCATTATTCTTATTTCAAATGATTTTTTATAATATTTAATCATTTTCCTCTAATTTATTTAATACACTAAGTAAATAAATTAAATACCTTTAATATTTAAATAATTATAAATATTAAAGAAAAATATTCAATTGGTCAAAAATTATTTTTCATAATTTAAAATAATTTTTAAAATAATTTTAATAATTTTTATAATGTATTTTCTATTTTTAATTCATTACCGGAAATTCAGAAATTAAAAAAAATCAAAATCGTAGCTAAAGACCTTTAGCGACACATTCTGTAGCCTTAGGTGTTCTTGGCTCAAGAAAACTGACAAAGTCAGTGTTCAAAGTGCATGGTTTGTCCGGACTTAATTCTCTTCTATAATTGTTTCTGGGCCATCTAAGACTTAGGTATTGTAGTAAAAACGTAATACTACACTTATCAATCACCAACTTGGTCATATCAAAACATAACAAGAAGATCTGGTTTCTCAAACTTTCTTTCAGAGCAATCTGGGTTTTCTGGGTAACCCAGAAACCCAGACAGCTTCGAGTTGACACTTTCAAGCTCGATTATCTCTATGTTCTAGTCATGTTTCATGCTGTTTAATGGTTCCATGTTATAGTACTTATGTCAAGAAACATTTTTAGATCAACAAACCAGATTAAAAACAACACATTTTCCATATAGGTCTTGGTCAAACGTTGTCAGAAACATTACTCAAACAGTTTCTGGAAATTCCCAAAAATGCAAATCAGTGCTAGGGGCTTACTTTGACCACTTTCTATGATCGACATGTTGATTGATTTGTGAGATATTAAGGCATGTGTCTACAGTACATATTACAGGCTACAACATGTATACAAAAACATCCACAAACAACTTAAACACGGACATATCTATGCCTTAGAACTTCTTGTCAGACTCGGTTTACGTAGTTCTGGGTTACCCAGATTTTTGACCGGTCATGCCCGGTCAACGGGTTTTTACCATTTATATCTTACGATCTGGACATCAAATGACATTGATTCCACTTGAAGAGTAAAGCCCACATACAAGGCTACATGTAACAACGTTTAAACAACAAAAACAACAAACGAACATGAATCTGTAGCCCCTGACATTAGCTTGTCAGACCACAAATTTTGTTCTTGGACAGATTTTGAAAAAACACCTTTCTAAGGCACTTTGATGCTATGGATATATGTTTGATCATCATAGATCAACATAAAACATCCTCTAGCAAAGATCTAAACACAAAAACACAAAAACTTTTTTAGCATACAAGATCAAATATAAATTTAAGGCTATACCTTCTCTTATCAAATCTTGATCTATGATCTCCTTATCTGCTTTTGGTGTTCTAATAATCGATTATAGGATTTGAATTACTTGAGGAATTCGAGGTTCTAGAGAGAGAGGGAGTTGGTGAGAGCAAGTTAGCAATATGGCAAATTCTATGTATTTTCTCTCTCTTTAACACTTATATAATATGCTAAGTTGCTAGATCTGATCTTGCTGTCAAATGGAGGTTTGTTTGCTGAGATTTTTAGGCCATAATGTCAATGGAGTTGGTGAACAACTAAAGCTTTAGCCATTTTTACAAATTTCCTAATAAAAATTCCATAAAGGGCATTTTGGTCTTTAGCAAAATAAATTTAATGGCAAGATGGTCAAATGTCCAAACCCTTAGGGTTTAGGGTTTGGGTTTGGGTTTAGGGTTTGAACCCTTTAGGGTTTAGGGTTTAAACCCTTTAGGTTTGCAATTTAATTTCCAAGATTTTCGAATTTTGGTTTTCAAAATTAAAAATTAATATTCCAAAATTATAATTAGGATTCAATAATTATATTAATATTTCCTAATCATAAAATTCAATATTGCTAATTAGGATTAATATTCCTAATTAAAATTGCCTAATTTAACAATTAGGGTCGAAATGGTCATTAGGGTTTATAACCCACGAATTAGGGTTTAATTAGAAAAATAAAATTTTTAAATAACAATTAGGGTTATAAATAGAAATTAAGATAACTAAAATATAATTAGGGTTTTCTAATCATATTAAAGTTTAATAAACACCTTAGGCTTGTCAATTAGGATTAGGGTTTCCTTATTTAGGGTTTAGGATTCCCGGATTCAAAATTAGGGTTTTCTGGCGTACAATTAGGGTTTCTATCAATACGTTAGGGTTTCTAATACTAAGATTAGGGTTTCTAATCTCTTATTAGGGTTTATAATTTTAAACCTTATCCGATCAATCATTGATCAATAAATTTCTTCGGTACAAACACAAACTCATTAATATAATTATTTTAATTATATTTTCTACCGAATCCCTATCCAGAAATTAGGGTTAGGGTTTCTAAACTGGTAAGCACAACTCTACTCTAATTTTATTAGTCAATACACAAATTGACCTTCTCGATACACGTATCACAGATACACAGTACAATATTAACAGTCAATGTCAATATTAAATAATTAAAAAAAAATTATTCGAGAAATTTTGAATATTTGAAACCCCGGGTTATCACAATCTTCCCTTTCCCAGGCGATACTTTTAGAAAGATATCTGAACCTACTTCAAACTCCCTCTTCTCTCGATGGGGATCTGCATACTTCCTTTGTCTATCTTGAGCCGCTACTAACCGTGTGACGCCCCCAAATTCGAGTATCTTCCAACCCGACAAATGGTGCTCAACTGTACTAACATCCATACAATCATTCCATTGAAATACAACAAAATGAAGGTAATTACTTTCTTCTTATTACAATCAAAGTATAATCCTTCCCAGGTTCATAAACCGGTTACATCGTTCATTGTTCATAATGTATAATACATACAAACTTACTAAACTACTACACAATGCCTAAGCATCCATCTTAGCTTTGCCCTTATCTCTCTTGGCATTCACAGTACATTCATCTTTAACTGCAGTTATATAATTCATGCAAGGAGTGAGCATGACAGCTCAACAAGTTTAATCAAGGATAACAGGAATACCACATTCATGAATTATATAACAATTCCGACATAACTGAACAATAGTTATGAAGTATTATGAATCAATAATACTTTAACAGTTCATAACATAAATTCCCAAAGTATAGAATAGATTAGGAATTACGAACCTACGATAAACCATGAATGTGTATCTTTCCGCTTTCATACTTGAAAAGGAGTCCACAAAGACTAAGGTCGTTCATCCGTATAACTTACGAGCACTTCTAGGTGATCGCCTTTATAGTACTTTCTATGTTGATCAACACTCATTCATTAAACGTATTTACGTTTAATATTTTTGGCAAACTCGCGTGCCCATCGAGTAATCGATGAAAAATACTTTTGTTTGTTCATAGACAAACCTTACGTTCACGTCCGTACCAATTTACTTGGCATATGATAGCGTTAACATTTCTATATAGAATGATATGAATAATAATCAATCTATATATTACAAATAGTCTAGCCGAGTTAAAATCTGGCATCGATCATTTCTTTAAAACAAGTCATGCAATCCAGTTCAACGAATCACATAAAACTTGGCTAACATAGAAATTTGACAAGCGTTAAGAAAACTTGCCTTTCAGCGTCTTCAAATAACTTACTCTACTGACCACAACCTTTACAGAATCTACATGATATATTCACATAGCACATTGTAATTAGCTATCAAACAACTATTCACATTGTTCCTACAAGCTTCTTTCTCTTCTATGTATTTGTTAACTTAATATCTTTATTAAAGTCAACATGACTTATTACCCTTCGTCCCGGTTTATCACTCAACTGACGTTTATTAACCGGACTCAAACATCGTTGATAAGGTACCAACTTTTTTCATCATACATATCTTGTTAACATGCATTACATTCCTAAGTTTCATACCATATACCTTAGTATAGGTAATATAGGATTAGTCTTAGTACATTCATTGAGTATATAAACTCAACTTAGGTAGGTCTCAAAACAAATGAGGTTCAAAACCTAAGTTAATATCACAAACCCTGAACTCGCGCTGCGACGCGACATCCTAAGCATACTAGTGGCGCTGCGGCGCCACTCTCTAGAGGTTTTGCCCAGACTTGGCGCTGCGGCGCGAGTCCATGTACAAACTCTCGTATTGCATATGAGTCTCCGAACTTTTTTATTTTTTTCCCACCATAATCGGTGTCATTGTGCTTTTTTACACGTCAGCCAAATACACGCCAGCACTCAATACCAATCTGATTCTCGTAGCTTTTGAAAATCTTTATGAAATTCCCGGGGCCGTAACTTCTTCGTTATAAGCCCGATTTGGTTCGTTCAAAAGCCTACACGTCATAAATGACATACCCAACGCGTTCATATTAGAATTTGACACTTTTGAATCCGTTAACTCAAAATTCACTACTGAGTTCATTTTATAGACGTTCAGAAACGTTAATGAGCGTTCAATGCTCGTTTTCTTCGTTTTAAGTCGGAATCCGACGATTCTCAAACCCACAACTCTTAATCACCCTATCTCACGTGTTGACATTGAAAACCAATGTTTTCAAGTCTCACAGCAACTTTCGACTACTATTCCGGAATTTCTACGTTTTTGACGTTTAACGTCTAATTCCGTAAAATTCGCCATACCTTCGTTACTAATGTTCTCTAAGCCAAATCACATGAAATACTCCACAGATTTCATATCTACATCCTAACCAAACAAGATGCATATACTAACGTATTGATGGAGCTCAATTGTTTATCAACAATCGATCTCAACTATCAATATTTTTATGGTTCAAAACTTTATTAAACCTTATGATTCTTATAATCTCATGACTTATAGAGATTGAATCTATTGTAATTCATCTTTAAATCCTCACACAAGACATATACCACCCATTTTATGATTCTCTAAGATGAAAGAAAATCTAAAAGAGATGGAGATGAAAGGTAAGGATTATACCTTAAGAACTCTTGGTTTTCTTTCTTGGAAAACTCTAAGATCAAGCTTCCAAAGTGTATGTTTTGCAAGTATAGCTCTCTTTCTCTATCAATAATCTAAGGTTGGCAAGTTAAAAAATTCCCAAATGAATCAACCTAGCTTTCTATTTATAGAAAACTAGAACGGAGGGCATAATTGACAAAGAACCATCACCTCCTTACTATTCATGTGTGGTCACCACCAAGCCTTATGCTTGGCTTCCACACCAAGGTGGCCGGCCCACCACCTCATGTGACATCCCATGGGTTTCCCCATGGGTTTTACCCATTCGGTAAGCCACCGGTTCGACCCACGGTTCGGTTTTAATGAAATTGGCTTAACTAAATTAACATTGGGCCTTGACTTGGCCTTAACCCACTAATCACTAGGGCTTGATCATTCAAATGATTGGATTAATTAATAATCCAACTCAAATGAATTAGTCATTAAGTCTTAACTTAATTCTATAATACTTAATCGTATCACATACGCATAATTCACGATTATCTCAGATACTACTCGTACAATAATCGTATTGTACTTCGTATTTACTCAACGTATTATACATAGATACTAAATAGTATCACCAAATTTATAACACTCGCATTAACCCTAACGCCATTCCTTCTACGCATATTATTTCCTTCTCAGAAATCAATATACTCAACCCTTAGGTTTTAAGTCCGCAGGCGAAAACTACGTTTGCCATAAATGAAATATTATCAGATATTCCATCTTATCACGATATTCTATCATTACACGTTTCTCAGAATTTTAAAATAATTCCCCGAACAGAAACGGATGAATAGTGTTTTTACGGAAATTTCTCGGAAAAGAATTATTTTCGTCTTGAAAATTCCAAACAATTATTTCTAACACGTAGCCAGAATACTAACCACGTTAGCACATTCTAGGTCATAGAACGACCTTCACATAGCTTACTCACAAAGAAATCAATTAAATCCATTTAATTCACATAAGCATATAAAAATTTAATTATCAAAAAAATCTGATTTTTCTTGGGCGTTACAAACCGAGCTCTTATCAGCTTCACCATGTCTGCCATTTTTTGCACCATCTCAGGTCCCAACATTTGACGGTCACCTACTTCATCCCAACAAAGTGGTGTTCCGCACTTCCTTCCATACAACGCTTCGTAAGGCGTCATGCCTATACTAGCATGAAAACTATTGTTGTACGCGAATTCTACCAAAGGTAGATGTTCGTCCCAACTCCCTTTGAAATCCATAATGCAAGATCTTAACATATCTTCTAGCGTTTGAATTGTTCTTTCACTTTGTCCATCCGTCTGTGGATGATACACCGTACTCAATCTCAAATGCGTTTCCATTTGTTCTTGCAAACTCCTCCAAAAGTTCGATGTGAATCGTGGATCACGATCGAACACAATCGAAACAGGTACTCCATGTCTGGAAATGATTTCCTTAATATAAAGTTTAGCAAACTGCTCTAAGTTATACCTAAGTACTCCTATTGGTAGAAAATGAGCTGATTTAGTTAACCGATCCACTATTACCCAAATAGCATCGTATCTTTTTCTCGTCGTTGGAAGTCCCACCACAAAGTCCATGGTGATATGCTCCCATTTCCACTTCGGAATCTCCAGTGGCTGCAACAATCCACTCGATCTTTGGTGTTCAGCCTTAACTTTCTGACAAGTTAAGCACTTACTAACGTATTCTGCGATCTCCCTCTTCATGTTTGGCCACCAAAAGTTCTGACGAAGGTCTTGATACATGTTAGTACTACCAGGATTTATCGAGTACCTCGAACTATGAGCCTCACACATAATCTCTTCTTTTAACTCGGAATTATTTGGAACCCAAATTCTTCCTTCAAAATGAAGTAAACCTTCTTTATCAAGGTTATACTTAGTCTTCACCTCATCCTTCATTATCTTTTTCACACGCTCGTATTCTTCAGTACTTATCTATACTTCCTTAACCCGTTCCACTATCGTTGGTCAAGTCTCTATTGAGAATAACATCTCCCCCGTTTCACTTGGTAACTTAACTTCTAATTCCATCCTGGCCATCTCTGTTATTAACTCATTCTGAGTCGTTAACATTGACAACTTTTCTCTACCCTTTCGACTTAACGCATCGGCTACTACATTCGCTTTTCACGGATGATATAAGATATCACAGTCATAATATTTTATCAACTCTAACCACCTTCTCTGCCTCATATTCAACTCCTTCTATGTGATGATATATTTTAGACTTTTATGGTCCGTGTATATCTCATGCTTTTCCCAGAGCAAAATAATGTCTCCATATTTTTAAAGCAAACACTACAGCTGCCAATTCTAGGTCATGAGTAGGATAGACCTTCTCATAATCCTTTAACTGACGTGATGCATAAGCAATGACCTTGCCATGTTGCATGAGCACGCAACCCAGTCCTCTATGCAAAGCATCGCTATAAACTACAAAATTCTCCGTATCACCTGGTAAAGATAATACAGGTGCCTCACTCAACCTCCTTTTTAGTTCTTGAAAACTATGCTCACACTTTTCTGTCCATACATACTTCACCGACTTCCTTGTCAGATTCATTAATGGAGTAGCTAATTTAGAAAAGTCCCGAATGAACCTCCTATAGTATCCCGCTAACCCTAGAAAACTCTGAACCTCGGTTGGCATTTTTGTTTGCTCCCACTCATTTATTGCTTCCACCTTCACTGGATCTACGGATATTCCATCTTTGTCTATAACATGTCCTAAAAACTACACGCGTTCAAGACAAAATTCACACTTAGTGAATTTTGCATACAACTTCTCCCTCCGTAGTGTTTCCAACACTATTCTTAAATGTTCAGCATGATCTTCTGGCATCTTAGAATAGACTAGAATATCATCAATGAACACTACCACGAACTTGTCCAAATATTGTTTGAACACTATGTTCATCATATCCATAAATGCGGCTGGCGCATTTGTCAACCCAAACGACATAACCAAAAACTCGTAATGCCCATAACGAGTTCTGAATGCCGTCTTAGGTACATCCTCCTTCCTCACCTTCAGTTGATGATACACCGTGCGCAAATTTATCTTAGAAAAATACTTTGCCCCTTTCAACTGATCAAATATATCATCAATCCTGGGCAACGGGTATTTATTCTTAATTGTTAACTTGTTCAACTCTCGATAGTCGATACAAAGTTGTAAAGATCCGTCTTTTTTCTTTATAAACAACACTAGTGCTCCCCACGGAGACACACTCAGTTGAATTTACTTTCTATCTAATAGTTTCTGTAACTGAACCATTAACTCCTTCATTTCAACTGGCGCCATTCTATATGGTGCCTTTGAAACTGGTGTCGTACCCGGTAACAAATCAATCACGAATTATACATCCCTATCTGGCAGAATACCAGGTAACTCCTCTGGAAACACATCCGCAAATTCTTGAACTACCGCTATCTGTTCCAATGATGTTCCCACTCTTTGGGTATCCATCACATGACACAGATAACCCTTACACCCCTTCTTCAACATCTTCCTAGCTTGTGTCATGGTTAGACAACAAGAACGTCCCGGTGATTTATTTCCATACAACACCACCTCAGGTTTCTTAGAAAGCCTTAGGTTTACACTCTTTCTATGACAATCTATTACCGCTCTATGGTTAATTAACCAATCCATACCAAGAATCACATTGAATTCCCTTAACCTTATCGGTAAAAGATCTACCGATAATCTATTACCCCTGATATCTACGAAATAATTCCTATGAATGTGTTCAATGGGAATTATCTCCTCGTTTGCTACCTTAACGTCTAAAGGTATTTCTAACTTTTCAGGATTTAATCCCAATTGCTTACCAATCCACATGCTATAAAAGAACAAGTAGCACCCGAGTCAAATAACACGTAAGCATTTATTTCGTTGACTGGAATGATACTTGCTACTACATCCGTTGATGCAACCGCATCTTGGATAGTCATATTAAATGTTCGGGCTGAGGGTCTACCCAATGATGGTGTTGGTCCAGTAATGACCAAATTTTCACTACCAGAACCTTTATTACCCTCCGCCCCTTTCTTCGGGTAATTTCTTGCAATGTGGTCCACCGACCCACAAACAAAACATCCCCGACTTTTCTTAGGATTAGGACAGTTAGGAGATATGTGACCCTCCTACCCACAGTTATAACTACCAGTGTTCCCCTTCAGCCAGACTCCCAGATGAGTCTTACCGCATGTCTTGCATGCCTCCATCCTACGTTTAGGATCCCCTTATTTTTCCCTAGTATTCCCAGGGTTAAAATTCTTCTTCTTAGGCACATTGCCTCTACAGCTGGCAACCTCGTCCTTATTTCATCCCTCTCCCTTATTCTTATTCTTTCTATCCTTGTGGTATTGGGTCAACGCCTCACTACCACCCTCCACTATTATTGCCTTCTCTAGAATGGTCCTGTAGGAAGCACTCTGAAAAACCGATATCCTACTATAGAGCCAGGGTTTTAGGCCCTGCTCAAAACTACGAGCCTTCCTCTCCTCTGTGTCCACTTGATGTAGGGCAAACATTGCCAATTCATTGAATTTGGCCACGTATTGGGGAACAGTCATGTCCCCAAATTTAAGTTCTAGGAACTTAATCTCCATTCTCCTTTGCATCCTAGTAGGGAAGTAGTTCTCGAAGAATACCTTCTTAAACTATTCCCATGTAACAGCTTCCGCTCCAACCCCACCCTGGTGAGCCTCCCACCAGTAGTTGTCTTCTCCCTTCATCATATAGGTCGCAAAAGAGGTCTTTTGCGCCTCAGCTACGTTTGTAATAACAAGCGCCTTTTCTATTTCCTTCACCCATGTCTGGGCCTCCATTGGGTCCGTCGTTCCCTTAAATTTGGGTGGACCTACACTCTTAAATTCTTTAAAGGTAGTCATTCGGGCTACCCTAGGTCCTACGGGTGCTCTACCCCCAGCTTGGTTAAATGCAGCCGTTAATAAATTAACGAACTCTTGCATTGGGTTATTAGGACCCCCTAGTTATCATTATGCGATTCCGCCTCTTGGTTACGTTGTCTTCTTCTTGGCGGCATTTCTGATTAAATAAATAAAGTTTCGTTATTACTTATTTACTTACTTCGTTATTAGTCTTTAAACAACTGAACAATAACTCATACACAACAAATCAAATTAAAATAAAAACTTCCATATAATAAAATGCTTCTTTATAGATCAAAACTATTTACAAGTTGCTTTCCATAGCCCAAAAATTATTACATATATATCCCGCGATTGACTTTCACAAAAATTGGGAATTACAAAAAGACTACCCTTTAATTATACAAAAGAGGGTTTTACGTCAGTACACAAAAGTATGTACCATACTACTTCTAATACTGCCTAACAGCATTCTCATGCTTCTCATTCACCAGAATCGACACAATATCTCGACTTATAGTATGTCGAGTCTGTCCTGACTCAATAGAATAACAAGCTATCTTAAGCTTGAAATACTCATGCGCACTGTCATTTATATATGACATTCGTGCTATCTTCTGGTCTTTTTCAGCCAGTTTCTCACGAAGTTCTACGACCTTGTTCTTATAGTCCCTAGCCTTGTCATTCATGAACACTTTCTCATCATACTCTATCTCATAGTCTGACTCTGCAGACTCCTTCTCTCCATAGAGATCACTGATCTCTTCCTTCTGGTGCCGTACCATATTGTACAGTTGCACGTTACGGTCAAGCACTGAGAGGTACATTACCCTCATAGTCTCTGTAGGTGTTGACTCTAGGGAAGGAATCACTGTATTAATCGATGTCACCTCTATATCATCCTCCACATCTATCATCATATTCAAATATGATGTTATTACCGTGGTCTCCTCAGAATAATCCTCCTCCGAGTAATATTCCTCGGGCTCAGACTCTTCTAGAATCACTACAGGTATGTCTACTATAGGCCACAGGTACTGTCTCAACTCTGTTCACGGACTCCTCGCTGACCACATGTATGTCCCTATACATCAAGCTATTGACCGACATCTACAATAACACATAACAAATTGATTAGTACATACTACACAATAATATAAGCATAAATCACATTTAATCCATTTAGGGTTACTTTTCATCTTTTAAATATTTCGGTACTGAGTTTCCTCAATACCTTATTAACTCATTTGACTCGAGTTAACTTTCTTCGGACTCTTCCTTTGCTAATGAGGTTATTATCCTAAGGTTCTTCCCCCCTTAAGTTTTATAACCTAATGCTTTGATACCAACCTATGACGCCCCCAAATCCAGTTATCTTCCAACCCGACAGATGGTGCTCCACGATACTACATCCATTCAATCATTCCATTGAGATAACAACAAAATGAGTGTAATTATTATCTTTGTAATACATTTGTAATAAATCCCTTCCCAAGTTCATAACTGAATACATTCGTTGTTCTTCATAAGTATATTACATACAAATACACTAATCCATTACAGGACGATTAATTGTTCATCTTAGCTTTGCCTTTATCTCTCTTAGAACTCTCAGTTCGTTCGGCTTTAGCTGTAAACATATAGTTCAAGCAAGAATGAGCATAACTAGCTCAACAAGTCTTAACAAAGAATCATATGAATATCACCTTAACAATTACATGCTTTATTTCAATATTTGAACAATTAACTACGAAGTACTATGAAACACTAGTACTTCTCATAACAACAATTCCAGAGTATATATAATAGCTTAGGAATGATGAACCAATCAATAGACCATGAACATACTTTTTTCATTTTCATACTTGAAAAGGACATCCGGCACTAAGGCCATCCATATGTCTTTACTTACGAGCACTTCTAGGTGATCAGCCTATTGTACTCTATATTGATTAACACTCTTTCGTTAAAATGTATTTACGTTTAACATTTGGCAACCTCGCTCGTGTGCCCATCGAATAATTGATGAAAATACTTTTTGTTTGTACATAGACAAACTTACCTTCTCATTCGTACCAAATACTCGGCATAGGATAGCGTTAACAGTTCTATATCAGCACACTTGTAACCAAAGAAAGCAACTCTTCAGTATTAGTCTAGCCGAGTTAAAACAGGTATCGACTCTTTCTTTAATACCTTTCATGCATTGTATAACATGCATCACAGAAAACTTGACTAACACGAAGGTTAGGCAAGCGTTAAGAAAGACTTGCCTTCAAGCATCTTCGAAGATACAATTCAATTATTCTCAGTCTTTACAGGATCTACATGATACATTCACATAGCACACTGTAATTAGTTATCAAACAAACTAACTTTACGGTTCTAACCAACTTATTTCTCTTTTATGTCTTATTCGAATTAACTTCGTTATTAAAGTCGATTCGACTTCCTATACTTTGTTACGGCTCATTAAAATTCTTAGGTCATTAACCGACATTCGATCATTATTGGTTAAGTACCAACGTTGAACGTCATCTATAGTTTACTTATTACGTTCTCGCGTTCTTTGTTTAATTTCTATTAAACCTTACTAAATCGTCTAACATTATCACCTTATAAGTGTTTTAAGGTTATCTTAATTATGAACATTAAGTACCTTCATTGTCTTACTCTAGGTCTAATTCAAATGGAACAAAACCTAACTTGGTCAACATTTTTCTCACTATAGGCTTAGAGCGACGCATCACTTTCAATATTTCTTGTTGCGAGTCCATGTACAAATTCTCGCATTGTGGCGCGAGTCTCAAGACGTTTTTATTTTCTCTCACTATACCGGCGCAAGACTTCGAAAAAATACATCGAGTTGGCCATTGCGCCCGACTCATGCACCCACCAATCGCATCCACTTTTCTAACGAAACTCCCGACTTCCTACTTTGTTCGTTTTACATCCGAATTGACCCATTCGAAAGCCTACAACTCAAAAATCACATCCTTTACGTGTTCATATTAGAATTTTACATTTTCGAATCCGTTAACTCGGAATTCACCTTTGAGTTCATTTTTAAGCGTTCGTGTAACGTTTTCGACCGTTCAATACTAGTTTTCTTCATTATAAGTCGGAATGCGACGATTCTTTCGCCAACGACTCTTAACTACCTTATCTCACATGTTGACATTGGAAACCAACGTTTTCAAGTCAAACAACAACTTTTGACCTTTAATCTAAGATTTCTACGTTTTCGACGTTTAACGTCTATTTTCGCAAAATTCGTCATTACTTCGTTACTCGTGTTCTATACGCCAAATCAAATGGAAAACTCCATTGATTAATCATAGTCATCCTAACAAAACAATAGGCACATTCCTTAGCTCTAAAAGTTTTCAAATCGGTCGTTCAAAACTAAGTTCACTTTCAAGACTTTCTACAGTTTAACTTACGTAAACACTTACGATTTCTATTTGGTCATGACCTATCAATGATTTGATCATTAATAGAAATCCTTATATCTCCTCAATAATTCATATTATTTGAATAATATTATTAGATAACATTAATGGCAATGTCTAGAAAGTTCTGCCAAGAAGAGGTTTGGTCACCTAATTACGCGCCAGTAAGGAGAAATCCTTATCGGAAAGCCCCCTTTTTCCTGGGAACTGCCTGGTTGTCATTATTGTGATTCTGTAATTTTATTTGTGAATAATTAATTATTGATTTATATGATAATGAAATATTTATTTGATGTGGATATAAATGATGGATTTATTTATGTGGTTATAAATGAAGGAATTAGTGTTGAGGTATTTTATCAGTATTTTGTCGGATTGGAGGTATTAAAAGATCAAATCTGTGTTCTTACAGTTTTATTGTGTGAGTTATAATTTTTAATCTGACCGTTGGATCGTTGTGATTTTTGGATATGTTATACATATATAAGTTTAGTATATGTTCACAAATTTTGAACCGTTAAAAATGAACGAATGATTTGTTACTTAATTTTAAGAGGTGACCGATTGAAAATTAGGTTTATAAATGATTTTGGTGGAAAATTCTAGAAATGGATGGGCCCCACTTTTGGTTGTTGGGGAAGATGGCTGATTTTTGGTGGGTGGAATAGTAGCAGGTAAAGCCATCAGGTAGCAGGTCAAGTCTGCTTCGGCGTGCTAACATTTTCCTATAAATAGAGAGCTAAGTTAGAATTGAAAATCACACCAGAATTCATAAGTTTTCTCTCTTTTTCTCTCTAGATTATCGAGGGTATTTTGTGAGTATTTAGATACTTGGTGAGTTGCTATTCATCAGTGAAAGTTTCCTTCAGCGTCATATCCGATATCTAGTCAGAAGTGTTGCTCTTTTGAGGTAAGGGATAGTAAGGGATTTTAAGGGTTGTTATGTTTTTCAGTTTCGTAATTTTTCTGACCTTCAAAAATTCTGAAAAAATTTGAAATGATAATTTGATGAGTTTTCTAGATTGTGTCTAAAAATGGCGATTTTTGGATGTATAGATTATGAGTTATGAATTTTATGAGAAAAAACTATTTTAAAAGTAAACCCTTATAACTCCTTGTGGTTAACTCCAAAATTGGAAAATATGATTTTATAGCTTGAGAATCATATATGAGGTATATGCAGATTTTTGATGAGGGTTTTGGTTATTGGTGATGAAATCTTATGAGTTTGGAATTTTAGGATGATTAAATGCATTATTTAGTAAAGTGTAAACAATTAAAATAAATTGTTTATAAGTTTAAGAAATGTTATTTCAATAACATTATACCGAAATATTGGTACGGATTTTATTGTGGAATTTTGACCTTTTTGTGTCGGGTTTACTATTCATGAGTTACTATTCATGAGTTACTATTCACGAAGTTACTATTCATGGGTTACTATTCACGAGTTACTATTCATGACAAAATTGATTTCTTTTTCTAACCAAATTATAGTTGAGTTATGAATATTACTCTTGAGATTAAATCTATATGTTGATTATATTATTTTTATTATCATATATAACATTTTTATAACACTAATGATGATATTAATTTCTCTTTGACTTGAGTGTAAAGATGGGTAGATTATTGATATGATCATGACTATGGGTTCTCTTTGGCCAGTAGTGCAAAGTTGAATTGTTGACTAGTATGATCATGACCATTGAATTTATAATTGAGTATCTTTAGCTTAAGGACAAAGGTGAAATGATCAACATGGTTATAATTATTGTTTATATAAATTCTGAAATGATTATATATTTCTTTGAGATATTAATATATTTGGCCTGTAGTGCAAATATGAACTGTTGATGAATATATTTGGCATATAGTGCAAATATGAACTGTTGAGGAATATCTTTGGCCTGTAGTGCAAAGATGAATTGTTGATGAATATCTTTGGCTCGTAGTGCAAAGATGACCTGTTGTTGAATATCTTTGGCCTGTAGTGCAAAGATGAATTGTTGATGAATATCTTTGGCCCATAGTGCAAAGATGACCTGTTGTTGAATATCTTTGGCCTATAGTGCAAAGATGGTCTGTTGATGAATATCTTTGGCCCGTAGTGCAAAGATGAAATTGTTAGTATGATAATAAACAGGAACTGTGATTTGGTATAACCATGATCTTTGATGTTTCAGGTAAAGACATGTGATGAAAATTATCTTCGTCCTGGGTGCGAAAAGGAATTTAGAATCACAATTATGATTATGAGTTATTCATATAATTGTGGAAAGGAACTGTTGAGTGACGTTACAGGGATAAAACACTGTTGGTGGACTTTTAATATGGAGAAGATACTAGACTTTATGATCTATTTGACTCTTCTAATGGATTGCTCGTTCCGCTGCAACTGTGGTTGAAATTTTTTATCATCTACCATATGTTCTAAATCTCTGATTTATTATTGATGAAGGCTATTGATAATTTAATTATCTTTAGTCATGATATTCTTTACTGAGCTAGTTGTGCTCACCCTTTTACTTCACAATTCCTTTTCGTAATAAGAGTGTAGTGGGTTTTGGGGTAATGGGGAATAGAATCGGTGGTCATCATTTAGTAGTTATATTTGGTGAATCAAATAGGGTGAGGTGAACCCAACGTTGGAAGGGTGTTTTGCCACTATCATATAAGATGTCTAAAGACATACAACCTCGTGTCATCATAAGGCAGGGTTGTGCACATCCACTTACTGAGTATATCTACGCGCATTACCTATATGATCTTTGTGTTTGTTTGAAGTATAATTCTCAATTAGAGACAGTGGAGATAATGATATGTCAAGAGAAGACTCACCAGTGGAAAGAATATGATAGTAATCTTCTCGTTTTTCTTTGGGGTCTATTGGGTCAACCAAGGATAATTATGTGGCCATATGATATCTATCATAACCTAGACGCATGGCCTCCCATGTACGAAGGCTTCCTTGAGCACTTCCCAAAGATTTTAATTTCTAAAACAGTTTTTAACTATACCTTTATGTAATATGTCATGGTGACGTGCTACCCAAGTTGGTGTCGAGAGTCACAGTTGATATATATATTTGTATCAAAACTCACAACACATGAGTTGTTGTATTTTGCACGACAATTGTTGTAATAAAGTTGTAGTTATTTTCTGTACCATGTATTTGGCGACTCAAAATGGGTTGGATGGAATGGACCTATTTTGGGGTTGTCACAATAGTGCTGAAGGAAACTTGCACTAAATAGCAACTCTCAAAGTATCAAAATACTCACAAAATACGCTCGATAATATAGAGAGAGAAAGCTTATGATTCTGGTGTGATTTTCAATTCTAACTAAGCACCCTATTTATAGGAAAATATTAGAACGCCAAAGCAGACTAATTTAATAAAATAATATTTTTTCAAAAATTTTCTACGCACAACTCTTGGACCAAAATTCAGCCACCACTAGTGGGGCCCACTAAAATTTAGATTTTCCACACCAACAAAAAATGGGGCCAACCCATGTTTTTAATAAAACATTTATTTCCAAAACTTCAATAATTCATAATAAATAGCTCATTTATCATAAAAATTCAAATCTCATGTATATTCCATAGGAAATTTAATTCTCTACAACTTTGTAGAAGAAAGGTTTTCCAAATTTCTATCAGAAAATGTCTGAAATCCATATACGGATAATTTTTAACACCTCTATTCCGACAAAATAATGATAAAACACCTCAACATTAATTCCTTCATTTAAATCCATATAAAAATAAATATTTCCTTATCATATGAATTAATAATTAATTATTCACAAATAATATTACAGAATCACATTTATGACTACCAGGTCGTTCCTAGGAAAGAAGGGGCTTTCCGAAAAGGATTTTTCCTTATTGGCGCGCAATTAGGTGACCAAACCCCTTTCCTAGACAGAACTTCCTTAGACATTGCCAATAATGTTATCTAATAATATTATCCAAATAATATGAATTATTAATATGATAATGGGAAATACTCTACAGTGACAATTATTGAAACAACAATAATATAAAATATCAACGTAGCAATTATTGAATTAATAAAATAAAATATTGAATAGTAATTACTATAACAATTATTGAGTAGTGCCTTCTTACGTAAGAATCAATAATTCAAAAATAATGTGCAATACTGTGTGCTACTGTGCAACCACGCGTATTACTGTTGTGACGCCCCCAAAATAGGTATACATCATCCATCTTGAGTCGCCAAATACATGGTACAAAATTCAAATATAACTTAATAATACAACTCTCGTGTAAAAATATGACAAAACATAAACTGAGAGTTTTAACGAATATTGTCTTTTAGACAGTTATCAACTCAAATGGAGTTATCAATATATTTATTATCACACTATTTCATAGAATAGTGAGGACTATTAATGCTATCATCTGGATCGTCACTCCGTTCCCCGACTAGTCCCGGCTACGTTCTCATTTCCTGAAGAGAACAATGAAAGTAAAAGGGTGAGCTCAACTAGCCCAGTAAGAAATATTATGACTAAGATAATGCAGAATAATTTATCGTTAGCCTTCAACAGTGTTAAATTGATAAAATATAACAAATATCAAGTTTAACTGCAGCGGAACAAGCAATCCATTAGAAGAGTCAAGTAGAGCATAAAATCTATTATCTTCTATGATTTAAAAGGTTTTTCATCACTTTTATCGCTGAGACTCAGCTTAATAAATAATCCACATCATCGAATCACCACTGCACTACGGCCAAGGATATTCTTTAGTATCATGACCACAAATTATCCATGCACTACGGACCACGCCAACAATGGTCATGTTCATGCCAACAATTGTCCATCAATGCACCACGGACCAATGAGGACTTTTACCATATCATTTGTAACATTATAGTCATGATTATACCGAATAATCCCTGGTCATAATCATACCAAGTCCATCTATGCACTACATGCCA
Source organism: Panax ginseng (assembly GCA_020205605.1). Lineage (NCBI taxonomy): Eukaryota > Viridiplantae > Streptophyta > Magnoliopsida > Apiales > Araliaceae > Panax > Panax ginseng. Next base: position 61,912,080 of record CM035148.1, read on the forward strand.
CAGATGACTTTCAACATAATATAAACATGAGGATGATGACAATGATATAAGAATTCAATAAAACAAGTTCAAGTATAATTTTTTAAAAATTTATAATTTATCCAGAAATCAATAACGTCCAAATTGTCAACATGATACTTCTTTGTGGAGTAAAATTCAAGAATAATATTGTACCAAAAATAATTTGGACCGAAAACGAATCAATTTTTGTCATGAATAGTATCACGGGTGAATAGTAACCAAGTGAATAGTACCCATAATAGTAACTTCGGGAATAGTAATCCTGTGAATAGTTCCCCGACATGAAAAAGTTAAAACTTATCAAGAATGCTCAGAATAATATTTCCATGAAAAGATACTGGATAAAGAGCAAATATCAAGGATATTCTACTAATTTCATGGAGTATAGAAGCCAAAACTTTAACAAAATGAGTATAGAATTCGGAATCTTAAACGAAATAATGTTACTTATATACTATAAAGTATGAAAGAAAATATTATTTCATATGAATCCCTTACCTTGAAAAGAAGAGTATTCCAACTGGTATAGCGGGCATATTCTTGAAGAAAACTTATATTGTTTTCTATGCTCAAAGCTTCTTAAAAATCTAAAGAAATACGCTCAAGATTATAGAAGAAGAATTCTCTGATTCTGGTGTGATTTTGAATTCTAACTAAGCATCCTATTTATAGGAGAATGGAAAGGATACTATGCAATAAAATATTCTAATAAAACAAAACTTTTAAATAAAATATAATATTATATATATATATATATATATTATATAACATCTGTTAAATTATTTACGGGTTATCACTCCCGTGAACTCTCCCCTATCACTTTTTCAAAGTTTTACATTTATATATATATATATATATATATATATATATATATATATATATATAGTACTCCTCCCGTGACAATTTCTTAAAATTCACTGACTTTTGATTTCACCAAAGGACATTATATATCATTCCATGTAACATACACACACCCACACTAATATTATATATATAAATATATAATAATAGTACTCCTTTCCATATATCATTCCTCCGTGAATAAGATTCATTTTCCTCCCCATACCTCATTTTTTCATCCAAAGGGCCCCATATGTGGTCCCACCTTTATTATATTAAATAAGTTTCAATCGATTATTTTGAAAAATGGGTAAATGGGGGTCCAAATAATACGCCAATATTTACAACAAAACTTCACAAAAATACTTTAATATTTTTAACAACAATTATCATTATTATTATAATTATGAATATTTAACAACCAGTCATTCCTGTGAAAGAGGGGGGGCTTTCAATAAGGATTTCTCCCTATTATGCCAAGCAATTAGGTGACCAAATCTCTCCTCGATGTAACTTCTAGACAAATAATAATATTGCAAATAATAATATTAATAACTTTGTCGTCTCAATTATTGATTTACTAATATATAAAATATCGACAATAATTGAATCAACTAACGTGAGATACTATGCCGCAATTACTATAACAATAATTGAACAAAACTGAGCGACTTGTCACGTAAGCATCAATAATCACTACCGTGTGCTACTATGCAACCACGCGTATTACTGTACTTTTAACATCGGGTGTTTCAACAGTTAACGGTAACAATTTCACCGTTATTTTTATAAAAAGATATTTGTGTCGTTTTCTCATTCTGACAGTAATTAAGTTGCGGGGTCCACCAATGATTGTGCCGTCGTACGAATATTCTCTGTTAAAACGAATATTCCCCGACCAATCGAATATTATATATCAACTTGCTTACTTGCAAAATTTATAATTATTACCCACAACTTTAATATTATAACAAATCAACACAATAATTATTCAAAATGATATTTAGAGAAAAATTCATCTTTATTCATAAAAGTTGGGGTCTTACAACTGTATTTTAACCATCAGGTATTCCAACAGTGTTAACGGTAACAACTACGCCATTATTTATAAAAACTCAAACTTGTCGTCTTCTTCATCCGATCATTTTCCGTTATGGATCCTAGAAATGGTTGCGCCATCGTACGAATATTCCCCGACAGCAAGAATATTCCACGACCAAATGAATATTCCCCGACAACAATGAATATTTTATAACCACTTTCTTATTTTGCAAAATTTGCACATTTCATCCATAACTAAAGTATTATATCACATTAACACTTTATTATTCACAATAATAATGAGAGGAAATTCAATTTTATTTATAAAAAATTGTGGTCTTACAACCTCCCCTCCTTATAAAATTTCATCCTCAAAAGTTACGTACGTACCTGGTGTTTTGAAAAGGTGAGGATACCTCATTTTTGTTTCCGATTCTAACTCCCAGGTCATTTCCTCAATAGCATGGTTCCTCCACAAAACTTTAACTTGTGGTATAATGTTTGTGCGTAGGACATGCTCCTTCCTATCCAAGATCTTGACAGATACCTCCTCGTACGTTAAATCTTCAGTTATCTCATTTGGTTTTAACTCAATAATGTGGTTTGGGTCTTTCACATATTTACGAAGCACAGATATGTGAAAAACATTATGAACACAAGACATGCTCGGACATAATGTGAGTCTATATGCCACATTTCCTATTCGGTCAAGAATTTCCAATGGACCAACAAATCATGGATTGAGCTTTCCTCTCTTCCAAAATCTTGTAACTCCCTTCCATGGAGCAACACATAACAATACAGCCGCGGTTATTCCCAGCTGAGCCTTAAATCGCTATGCAAAAGCGTGGAACCTATTCATATGTGCCAAGCTCATGCCTTCTGCCCATCAGCACAAAATATCAGTGGAGGGGGCACATTTTCTATGGGGCATAATCACCGGAAAGTACATCGACATTGGTCATCTCATTCACGAGAATATGCTGCGCTATTTACGGGGAGTAACAATTGGGAGCATTCCACACGCATCCGTGGTAGCCATGCTTTGTGCTAATCAGGGATGCAACTGGGGCAATGAGCAGATGCAATACTCAAGCCAGGACATTACCCATGCCACGATCGAAAAGTTCGAAGACTGGGTAGGTGGTGTACCGTACCCACGCGGACTAGGATTCATCCTTCATCCTATTTTTCTGGAACAACAACAACCCCCGCAAATAGACAAAGCAGGCCCATCCACACACGCGCGTGGCACCAATGGCGATTGACAACTCCGAAGGTTGGAGCGCAAGGTCGATGCCATGTACGATAATTTGGGCACATTTGCGACGGGACTCACAAGGGCTTTAGCCAAAGCATTTGCGCAACAAGGAACAATACAAGAATGGCCTCAGTTTGGTACCGCAACACCATATCCACCACCAGATTCACCACCCGAGGAGGGTTGCACCACTGATAATTAGGGGAGTTTTCGTACCTTTTACCTTCATTCAATTGGGACATTGAATATTTTAAGTTTGGGGGTATTAGGTAATAGTTAGTATTTGCTAGTTTTGCATGATTAGTTTAATTTTTATGTGCAAGTTTAGATTATATTTTAGCATATAGTTGCATGTTGCATACCTCACAGTTCTTACCGTTTAGAAAAATTTTGTCTAGCCAATGATGAGAGTGAAGTTTTTAAATGATTTCTGAATATTTTGGATAACATGAGCTGAGATATAACGTTTTATACAACGAAATTCATAATGTTGTTTACATGCTCTCGGTTTTCACAAAGATGTTCACAAGCACTTGTAGGTATAAGAAGTACGTTGTGCATTGCTCGACAGAAAAATGTAGTGTTAAAAAGAGAAATATGTGTAAAGTGATTTTTGGGGCTTATAAAACATTAATTTTTAAACTGTGGGAACACATGGGTATCTGTGTATAAAAAAAAAAGAAAAAGAAAGAAAAGTAGAAATAACATAGCTAGTCTTATTTCGGGGCCTTGGCTACTTGAGTAAGTACGCCCGTGGGGATTTGTCTCTACACCTAGCGCCCTAAGGTCTTTCATGGTCTGGGAGTCGTTGGTCGAAAGCTCGCTAAGGGGTTGCAGTGTGCCTAATGGAGTAAAACATTGCACAATCATGAAGAAAAAGAAAAGAAAAGAAAAATAGCAATAAACACCGCGAGAAAGTGCAAAATTTGCCCTCGTGAGTAGAATAAAGACGTTAAGCCCATTGTTGAACCTTAGTTTATTTTAGGATGTTAAAATAGTCCGAGTCGCATATATATACATAAGTCTTGATTTAAACTATAATTTTTCTGAGTTGAGCAAGATAGCATGAGCATTCTGCACCTAAATCAAGTATTGGACGAACACGACACACACACACAGCATTTGTATAGCATTCTTGAATTGTATAAGTATATAACATTATGCCTGCAGTTTGATTTGAATATGTATTCTCGAATCTAGAAAAATTCGCTGAGGCAAATTAGACTGAATTTTTATGATGGTTGGGACAATGTGAGAATTAGTTGCATAATAATATAGTTGCATTTTTTTTATTGCTCATTAGTATGCATTGCTTGAGGGCAAGCAATGGTTCAAGTTTGGGGATATTTGATAAGTAGGATTTTTACCTACTTATGGAGTACCAATTCATGCGAACTATGCCCATCTCAAGTACATTTTAGTCTGTTTTAGTTGCATTTTATGTTAAATTGCATTTCGCATACTTAAAACTCCTTTTGGTGAATAAGTTCAGGAATTAGCTTAATTTGGTGATGATATCGGGCACGAGGCTAATGAAAGCGTAAGGCAAAGAAAAAGATAGGATGTGCATAGAAGTGAGTGGAGCATGGATGGACAAGCATGAATAAACATAGGACATGTCAGTAGCAGCAGCAACATTGCATAACCAAGCTAAGGAGCTGAATCAGAAGACAACAATTGCAAGCCCCGCGACTGCGCGACAAAGATAGCTTGGAAGCGCTGATAAGTGGGTTTTATACCTACTTATCCGGTATCTATTAATTGAATTATTTTCTTAATCTCATGTTTCTTAGTTACTTTTCACGCATTTTGTGTTCGTTTTGTAGATTATATGCTTGGGAGTTGAAATCGCAAAGAATTGGTATAAAAACGCAAAGAAAAGCAATCCAGACAGCGTTTGGGCTTTTATGTTTATTTCATGTTCTTGGTTTGGAACTTGGATTATATTTTGGAGCTTCTTTTTAGCTTTTTGGAACATTATGAATCATCAAAATCGGAGTTCGGATGTAAGAGTTATGACATTTGTACCAACGGACGTCGAAAGTCACTATTTTTTGGTGGCCATTGGCATAGCAGTCACTTCCAGCCCCATTTAGACCTTCATCCGTTCATTATTTCTGAAATCTCAAAGAATGAAAGTTGTAGATCTCGTCGATATCTTCGATTTGATAGGTGGAAGGCCTCATAAAGCTTCCCGAATAAAAAGATATGGCCGTTTTCCAAAGGGACGTCAGAGCAGAAAATTTTCTATCATAATACCTCCGCTGGGGTGGGCATTTGTGTCACAAGACAGTAGCCTAGCCCGCTGGGGCGGGCCCAAATCAAGCATAAACCCCCGCTGGGGTGGGGGTAGTCCAGAAAATGCGCGAAAATGCGAATTTTGGTCCAATTTGAGTCCGGGAATGATTGTTTCGGTTCGATTGACACAAGGACTTCCAAGAGAACTTCAAAGAGGACTTAAAGACATATGAAGAGGCTTATAAACGGAGGAGAATCACAAGGATTACAAGAGATTAGAGACTAGAGAAAGGATTTCATTAGATTAGATTAGAGTAAATTAGATCAAAACACTAGTTCTAAATAGATTTGGAGATTGAAGCAACTTGAAGACCATTGAAGATCAAGAGCAGGAGCTTGAGGAAGATGGAGATCTACTGACAACAGATTTATTCTTTACTCTACTCTTATTTTTATCTTTTAATATGTATTCAATTGTGGATTCTTAGTTTTAATTCAATAATCATGAACTAATTCTTTGTTTGAGATTACAATGGATCTTATTGTATAATTTATTTTAATATGCTTCGCTATCAATTATTATGTTCTATTGTGAGGATTGTCTATTATGATTTGGAATTAATTGTTTAATTGATTGGCCATCAATTACCATGATAATCTATATGAACTCGAGAGATGAAATATTGATTTAGATCTTATCATGATAGCATGTGTCATGAATTTTGTCAATAGCAGCTTTTTTATTATTGTTAAGGTAGAGATATGCTTAACATCACATGTAATCGGATAGAGAACTTATTCTTCAACCTTCTTCAATTGTAATTCACATAGAGATATAGTGGGTTAGTTGATTATGGTGTTTAACAGATTTCTATCTTAATTGTGGATTGACGTTAATATGGGTATTATGCATCGAGAGGTGGTTTTATCTGCTTTATTGTTCTTGATTAATAATTTAGGATAGAGAATAATTGATGAGAAGTGTGTTAACTTAAATGAAGCAATAAGTGAAGTTGTGATCTTAAATCTCCGTTATCTTAATTTAACTAGTGGTAATTAGAATTAGTTTACTTATAAATTGAAATTCCTTCATTTAAATAAGATTGAGTTGGTTACGTATTAGTACTTGGCAATTTTTGTTAAATAATTCCTCGTGGGAACGATACTCTAGTTATCACTTTATTACTTGTTGACCACGTATACTTGCGTGTTGTGCGTAATTATATTTTACCCAACAAGTTTTTGGCGCCGTTGCCGAGGAATTAGTTTAATATCTCTTTGCCAATATTTATTTCAATCAAATTAGTTTTAATTTAAAATTTTTCATTTTTATTTTTAATTCTCTTCCTATATTTCTCTCTTTTCAAGTATCATGGATGACTTTACGTATCAATGTCCATACACGTACATGACTCAACCAAGGGAAACATGGATTGATGGACTTAATACATCTTCTATAGAGCCAATACAAATTGAGGCAACTTCAAAGACGTTGGAGGTTATTCGAGCCCAACGGAGTCAAAGGATGGCAAGAATGACTCAGCCAAGGGGAGCGGAGATTGACAGACTCGCGACACTTTCCGCAATGTCAGCACAGATTAAAGAACTTTCGAGGAAGTTGGACGTTTTTGTAGGCCAAAGGAGTCGAAGGATTGCAGTTATTTGTGACTATTGTGCTGGCAATCACCCGAGTAATCAATGCACCATCAATCTTGGGCCGGTACAGTACGGTGGTAACTACCTCAATCAGTATGCATATGATAATTATGATCAAGTTTGGGAGTATCACCCGGATTTTTCATGGAGCTATAATTATGATGACCAAAATTACGCTCTAAATCCATTCATACACACCAGAATTTTCATGTCCACCTCCAGTGCCACAAGAGACAGATAATTCAAGGTTGGAGGAATTATTTTTCAAGTTCGTAGCAGCAAATGAGGAGAAGATGAGTAATCAAGCGAGGTCAATTCAAAATCTGCAGAACCAGATAGATCAAATGCTCAAAGCCTTGAACAACTGTCCTCAAAACAATTGGTGTTATGACGAGGATTCCGAGATTGATGAAGTGCCCGAGCCAAATCTACAACTGGATGAGACAAGAGATGTTGAAAAAAAAATAGACAAAGGGATAATGACAACAAGTTCGGTGAAGAACTAATTATGACTACCAACGAGGATGAGCCGATGTTATTAGTGCCCCAATTTCCTTCTCCACCAAAGTTCAAGGATCCGGTTAGATTTGCAAAATCGTGCCCACTTGGTAGCCATGTCGTCGGCAAGGCTGTTTATGACATGAGAGCTAGTGCAACAATGAAGCCGTGGTGGGAATAGAAAGAGAAGATAGACAAAGAGCCCATTGTGTTTGACACACTTCCATGCCCACATATGATCACAAACACAATGGAGATAACACCTAGTCATGTGCCCTTCTTCATGGAGATTATATCGAGTCAGAGCATGCTAGGTGACTTTGATGCTATGGCCATCGCTTTTGGGAACCTCCCAAAGGATTATTTGCTAATGATGGATGGAGGGTTCCTCAATTATCGGAGAGGAATTGGATTGCGTTGACCAGACAAAGTCAGGCTGAAAGACTATAATTCAAGCGCTAACTGGGAGGCAACCCAAGAATTTTTATTTATTTATTTATATGCTTTCCTAGTTTATTTAGTAGATAGGAATCCAAGTTTAATTCTAATCCATGTTGTCTCTCTTCATTGCAGGTATTGGAGGTTCAATGGATAGGAAAATGATTGTCGCCGCCAACGCCACCATCACCACAAGCTTAAATGATTATAGGGAAGTCCTCGTCCACTTCATGCTTTATTTTACAATGAGGACATTGTAATTGTTAAGTTTGGGGGAGTTAAATAATTTAGGTTTATTTAGGTTTGCATTCATGTAGTGTAATTGAATAATAGTTTGCATAGTAGAGTAGTTGCATAATAGTTTGTATTTATAACTATAAAAAAAAAATTCAAAAATTCAAAAAAAAAATTATTAGTTAGTTACTATGTTCATCTTGCATGATTCCAGCTGTTAGATAGTTACAATTTGTTTTGGCCAATGATGGTATTGTAATTAGGTAGACAAGTATAGTACTGACCATTAGAGCTTTGATGTGATTTCTTGTTATGAATTGAGTCTTTTTCTGTTTGAAACTGGTATAATAAGGATAACACAATAAAGATAACTTGTTGAATGATTGAGTTTAAATTGATACATAATGGGATCCTAAAGGATAATGCTAGTTTGAATGAAAGAATGACAAGAACAAGTAGTGATGGCTAAAGTTACACAAGAACCTAAGTTTGGGGGAATATTTGGGGTATATAAGCTAAAAAAAAGAAAAAAAGAAAAAAAAGATATTGATTTGAATAAATTGAGTCCTGTGGTTGGTCAAGAAGAAGCGTGAAATGCACTCCTCATAAACACAGGCGTGAGATGGAGCATAAAACGCATTCACTATCCATCATTCGAAAGAAAAAAAAATGATGAATAAAATGGGAAATAAGAGCAAAAAGTCCCCGTAGATGAAAAATAAAGCATAAGTATCCCATGTTGACCCTCGATATTGGTAATTATTTGATTTTAGTTGGATCTAACATGTTTTTGGATTTCTTGAGTTTACATTATATGATTCCTTCGAAGAGACTTGTTATGTGTTAAATTTGATTTTATATCAGTTAACATTGTTGTGGAGCACACACGCACTATATTAGTGATAACAGTCTATGATTTGATGATTGATTGAGAAGTTACTGATGAGTTCTGATATGATGTATTATCATGTTTACTTGATTTCTTTAAGGCCGGTTGAATAGACTTGTTTCTATCATTACTGTTGGATTCGTAGGCATATAGATTAGTTGCATTGCATTGTTGTTTTTTGTTTTTGCTTGAGGACAATCAAAGGTTTAAGTTTGGGGGTATTTGATAAGTGGGTTTTATACCTACTTATTCGGTATCTATTACTTGAATTATTTTCTTAATCTCATGTTTCTTAGTTACTTTTCATGCATTTTGTGTTCGTTTTGTAGATTATATGATTGGGAGTTGAAATCGCAAAGAATTGGTATAAAAACGCAAAGAAAAGCAATCCGGACATCATTTGGGCTTTTATATTTATTTCATGTTCTTGGTTTGGAACTTGGATTATGTTGTAGAGCTTCTTCTTAGCTTTCCGGAACATCATGAATCATCAAAATCGGAGTTCGGATGCAAGAGTTATGACATTTGTACCAACGGACGTCGAACGTCACTATTTTGGGTGGCCATTTGCATAAGATTCACTTCCAGCCGAATTTTGACCTTCATCCGTTCATTATTTCTGAAATCTCAAAGAATAATAGTTGTATATCTCGTCGATATCTTCGATTTGATAGGTGACAGGCCTCATAACTCTTCCCGGATCAAAAGTTATGGCCATTTTCCCAAGGGACGTCAGAGTAGAAAATTTTCAGTACAAAACCGCCGCCGGGGTGGGCATCCGTGTAACAAGATAAGAGTCTAGCCGCCAAGGGCGGCCCAAATCAACATATAAACCTTCACTGGGTAGGGGTAGTCCAGAAAATGCGCGAAAATGCGAATTTTGGTCCAATTTGAGTCCGGGAAGGATTGTTTCGATCCGATTGACAAAAGGACTTCCAAGAGAACTTCAAAGAGGACTTAAAGACATATGAAGAGACTTATAAAAGGAGGAGAATCACAAGGATTAGGAGAGATTAGAGACTATAAAAAGGATTTCATTAGATTAGATTAGAGTAAATTAGATCAAAACACTAGTTCTAATTAGATTTGGAGATTGAAGCAACTTGAAGACCATTGAAGATCAAGAGCAGGAGCTTGAGGAAGATGGAGATCTACTGACAACAGATTTATTCTTTACTCTACTCTTATTTTTTTCTTTTAATGTGTATTCAATTGTGGATTCTTAGTTTTAATTCAATAATCATGAACTAATTCTTTGTTTGAGATTACAATGGATCTTATTGTGTAGTTTATTTTAATATGCTTCACTATCAATTATTATGTTCTATTGTGAGGATTGTCTATTATGATTTGGACTTAATTGTTTAATTGATTGGCCATCAATTACCGTGATAATCTATATGAACTCGAGAGATGAAGTATTGATTTAGATCTTATCATGATAGCATGTGTCAAGAATTTTGTCAATAGCAGATTTTTGATTATTGTTAATGTAGAGATATGCTTAACATCACATTTAATCGGATAGAGAACTTATTCTTCAACCTTCTTCAATTGTAATTCACATAGAGATATAGTGGGTTAGTTGATTAATGTGTTTAACGGATTTCTATCTTAATTATAGATTGACGTTAATATGGGTATTATGCATCGAGAGGTGGTTTTATCTGCTTTAGTGTTCTTGATTAACAATTCAGGATAGAGAATAATTGATGAGAAGTGTGTTAACTTAAATGAAGCAATAAGTGAAGTTGTGATCTTAAATCTCCATTATCTTAATTTAACTAGTGGTAATTAGAATTAGTTTACTTATAAATTGAAATTCCTTCGTTTAAATAAGATTGGGTTGGTTACGGGTTAGTACTTGGTGATTTTTGTTAAATAATTCCTCATGGGAACGATACTCTACTTATCACTTTATTACTTGTTGACCACGTATACTTGCGTGTTGTGCGTAATTAGATTTTACCCAACAAGCGCGCGCCCACGCGAGGTCCCAATAAAACAAGGACAACCTACTACAAGTTGCACTACCACGAAGGACAAGTTTAGGGGCGGCCACTGCCACAAAGCCCTAAGTCACGATTTGTTTTATTTTATTTCCAAATTTTAAAGGTTGTAATTGATTTAAAAATGATTCCCGACTAGTTTCAGGGGTATCACTTGACATTTTATTAGTTTTTTTACGTATATTTACTTGGTAATCAGGGTTTTACTCTTTGGAGAGGATTCCAACGTAGAAGGAGGCCATAACTCTACTCTTCTACTCCTTCTTGGGTTTTTCTCTACGAGAGCGGATTATTAGTATTTGTTTTTGCTGGAATCTTATGAGGATTGAATATTGATGTGTATTCAGCAATTGGGTTTGATAGTTTCATCTTTCATCTTTCAATTGGCGTTTATTGATCATGTTTAGATTTGATCCCATAATGGCTTTTGGTTCAGTCATGAACTAAACTCCATTATGGGATTCTAACGGATTTTATTATGTAGTTTGATTGCATGCTTAAATGCTGGGTTGTTTTACATATCATATGGGATGTATGTTATGATTGCTTTGCATACATGAATGCTTGATCACCATTCGTTTTAGTATTTGTATGGAATTGATAATGAACATCCAATATGGACTGTAATCATGATAGTATACGTATATAGGGCTGTGTTATATGGCTTATGTATTTTGTGAACCAGATAGACATATACTGTTTCACCGTATAAGTTAGAATAAGAGCTTGAACTTAAAATCAATATAGTTACAATTTCACATAGACATATAGTGTTGTTGGTTATATTGATGATTAATTAGTGTCTATCATCTATGGATGCTGTGTAAGTAGGTCTTAGTGTATTGAAAAATGGCTAATACTCTTTTAGTGCTCTTGGCTACTTTCCTGTGATATGTGGACAAGTCATGCATGATAGTGGCGATTGAATGAAATATTAAATGAAGTTAGAATCCCATTAGTTCCAATATCATTTATTATATCGTTTTTATTGTTTTAGTTGTTATTTGTAGTTCAAGAACAAACCAAGTTTAATCCATAGTGTGAGCATATAAATATAATGATTTAATTAATGAATAGTAGTTTAAGTTAAACAACTTTCTCTATGGGATCGATACTTTACTTGCTCTGTATTACTTGTTGACGCATGTATGCTTGCATGAGTTAGAGCTCTTTTTTTAGTCGTAAAAAAGAGGCAACAAGTTTTGACCGAATTCTTAGGGAAAAGGCGTTTAATTTAGTATTATTATCATTAGTTTTAAGCTATATTATATGACTTAGACAATTCTAGTCTTATCTCATTTCAGTTTTTGTTTTTGTTTCAGGAATTTGGATAAATTTTTATGCGCACACGGTCAACCAACCCCGAGTTAACACCTGTTCAGGATAATATAAACGGGAGTGGTTGGAAAGCGGGTGTACGTAGAAATTTACAAGAATCGTTGGAAAACAAGACAGTTAACATGGCAGCCGAGGCACAAGGAGAAAAGCAACGAGAGGAGCATAAGGCTCTGAAGGAGTATTCCATGCCCAATATTAACGAACTTCAGTCTAGCATAGTCAGACCAGCGATAGCAGCAAACACATTCGAGATAAAACTAGCACTATTCAAATGGTGCAGAGTATAGTTCAGTTTGGGGGTGCTGCTACAGATGATCCGAATGAACATCTATTAAGTTTCATTGAAATTTGTGATACATTCAGATACAACAGTGTGACGAAGGATGCTATTAGACTAAGGTTGTTCCCATTTTCATTGAGGGATAAAGCGAAAAGTTGGCTTCATTCTCTGCCAGCAGGATCTATAACTACATAGGAAGATTTAGCACGTAAATTCTTAGCTAAGTTCTTCCTAATGGGGAAAAATGTCAAGATGAGGAAAACTATCTCTCAGTTTGAGCAACAACAGGGCGAGTCATTATATGAAGCATGGGAGTGATACAAAGAAATGCTGAGAAAGTACCCACATCACGGTATGCCAGATTGGATGGTAATCAACACGTTTTATAATGGATTGGGATGGCAGTCGAGACCAATTGTAGATGCAGTTGCAGGAGGGGCATTATGGGCAAAGAACTATGAGGAAGCCTATGATCTTATCGAGACAATGACATCGAATGATTTTCAGAATCCTACATCCCGAATGCCACAAACCAAAGTTGCAGGTGTATTAGAGGTTGATGCTATTACTCAGCTGTCAGCACAGATGGAAACCATGGCCAAGAAGATAGATACTTTGGCTGAAGGAAAGGTAAAGATGGTTGCCTACGTATGTGAGATTTGTGCGGGGTCACACTCGACGGATCAATGTGCTATCAGCTCAGAATTAGTGCAGTATGTGAGCAACTACAGAAAAGACCAAGGTCAATTCCAGAACACATACCACCCAACAACAGAAATCATCCAAATTTTAGTTGGTCGAATAATCAAGGGAATCAGCAGACTCAGTTTCAACCAAACAATAAATTTCAGGAGCAGCCAGCGCAGCCGCAGTTTAATCCTAGACCACCCTTTCCACCAGGATTTTCTCAACACCAACAACAACATCATACTCCAGCTGCACCTCAGGAAGAAAAGAAATCAGAAGTGGAGGAGATGATGATGAAATACATGGCAAACACAAAAGTTATGATCAAGAGCCAAGCAGTGGCTATAAAGAATCGGGAAACTCAAATGGGGCAGATGGCGAACATGCTTATTTACAGGCCCCGGGGTTCATTACCAAGTAATACGGAGACAAATCCAAGAAGAGAAGGGAAGGAATAGTGTCATGCAATCACATTGAGATCTGGGAAAGATTTGTCAATTCATCGCAAATCGCACGCCCGCCATGAGAATGCTGCTTGAGGAAAGCTAGCATGCCGCATGAGGAAGAGGAACCAAATGCATTGAAAGCGGAAAATTTGGAGAAATCTGAGGATCAGCAGAAAGAGAAAGACAAAGCAGGCTCAGAGGAGACGGTTAAGAGTCCATTACCACCAATGCACATTCAAGTTCCGTATACGCAGAGATTAAATAAGAAAAGGGAAGATAGACAGTTCAGTAAATTCTTGGAGGTATTCAAAAAGCTGCAGATCAATATACCATTCGCCGAGGCATTGGAACAAATGCCAAGCTAAGAAAAATTTATGAAGGGTATATTGTCAAGGAAGAGGAGATTAGATGAGTTTGAGACAGTAGCCTTGACAGAGGAATGCAGTGCAGTGCTTCAGCAGAAACTACCTCCAAAGCTGAAGGAAAGTTGAACTTCAGTAAGTGTTTATGTGATCTTGGGGCAAGAATAAATTTGATGCCCTTGTCAGTGTTTAATCAGTTGGGATTGCCGGATCCAAAGCCGACAAACATTGCATTGCAGTTAGCGGATAGATCCATCACATATCCATGGGGACTTGTTGAAGATGTGTTGGTTAAGGTAGACAAGTTTATTTTTCCAGCTGACTTCATCATTCTAGACTACGAGGAGGACAAAAGTATACCAATAATACTGGGGAGACCATTCTTAGCCACATGCAGAACGTCAATAGATGTACAAAAAGGTGAACTCACTATGCGTGGCCAGGATCAAGAGATCACTTTTAATGTCTTTAAAGCAATCAGTCTACCAACGAATGAAGAAGAGTGCTTCCTAGTTGACGTGGTGGATTGGTGCCTACAAGATGAAGTACAGAAATCGAGGGATTATGGACCATTGATATGTGCAACGGGTGAAAATTCAGATTTGAAGGAAGAGCCATTGACGAAAGATGAGGTCATGAAATTTCAAGGTGCCGAGGACACGAAGGAAAGCACCGAAATTCCATTGGTAACATGAAGCTCAGAGACAGTCAAGCTAATTGACTATAACTTAGCGCTGGATGGGAGGCAACCCATTATTATTATTCTCTCCATTAATTTGTTTTCAGTATTTCATTTTGAGTTATTTAAGTAGTTATATTGAACTCCTTTTTAATTGGATACTTGATGTTCATGCTTAAGAATGTAACAAGAATTGCTGTGTGAATCATTGCAAAATGTTAGTGTTATGAGACCACTACGTCATGCCTTAACACGATACATTAATATCTATGCAGGAACCATCATTGATTCGGCACCATCGGCGCAGGCGAGGCGAAGTTTAGCATTGCGAGATATCGAGATCAGCGTGGTGGCCGCCATGACATAGTCAAGATAAAATCGCGCATCGCCGCCACGTCAAGCCAAAGTAGACAACAAATCATTATGTAAGTCTCATACCGTATGACCCATGCAAAGAAGAACTCATGCACACCAGGCCAAGAAAAGAAAAACCACCAAACATTCTCGCAAGTCCCACGCCCACAAGGCCACTTAGTAAAATACGCTGGCCACAAGCGACACCCGAGTTAAGACAATACTAATAGTTTAAAAACAAAGTTGGGGACCATTTGGAATCTCATTTGGGATATCAACAGAAGTGAAATTCTCTTACTCTCCATAACTCACGTCGCTATCTCTTCATCAGTTACAATTTGTGTCGTGCATCTCTCAATCAATTAGCCACGATTCCCTCCTCATTCAAAGTCTATATCTCCTCCACTTCTCCAAGAGTGCTATAAAGCTAGGGTTCCTATGTGGGAGTGCAGAAACAAGTGTGAGAGCTATCAATTCTTCAAATTTTTCTTCTTTCCCCAGTCATATAATCTGTGCAAGTACTAGCAAATACAAATGGGGCCTAAGTGAGCAAGATCTATTACTTCATCTTCTTCTTCCTCTTCGGGCAGTCAAGAGGCTGACACTGTGGATCACACCAAATTCCTCAATTTGGAAGCTCAACAAGAATACTACCGCATTGTCGCAAAGACATTCATCAAAGAGCGAGGATTCAAGCCGGAGGGGCAGGAAGGCCCGTTGTGCGCTATGATTCGAGAGAGAGGCTGGGGTAGGCTCACGTCTACTCCAATACCCGTTCCTATGAGCGTAGTCCGTGAATTCTATGCCAATGCCAAGGTCACTATGAGTGGGATATCTCTGGTTCGTGGTATCGAGGTAGATTACAGACCCCGTGCCATCCGACTAATTTTCAAAATTACTGATGCACCGCCAGTGGGGGCTGCTAATTGGGTAATCGGTGCTCATTTGGAGAACGACATGGAGCTGATCATCGTAGAGTTATGTGTGCCGGGTACGAAATGGACGTATAAAGTTGGCACAACACAGCCACGGTTATTCCCAGCTGCAGCCTTAAATCGCTATAAAAAAATGTGGAACCTGTTCATATGTGTCAAGCTCATGCCTTCCGCCCATCAACACAAAATATCAGCGAAGAGGGCACGTCTTCTGTGGGGCATAATCACCGGAAAGTACATCGACATTGGTCATCTCATTCACGAGAATATGTTTACTTACTATTATTTACGAATGTAACGATTGGGAGCATTCCACACGCATCCGTGGTAGCCATGCTTTGTGCTAATCAGGGATGCAACTGGGGCAATGAGCAGATGCAATACCTAGGCCAGGACATTACCCATGCCATGATCGAAAAATTCAAACACTGGGCAGGTGGTGTACCGCACCTATGCAGACTCGGATTCATCCTTCATCCTATTTTTTCGGAACAACAACAACCCCCGCAAATAGGTGAAGCGGGCGCATCCACGCACGCGCGTGCCACCAATAGCGATCGACAGCTCCGAAGGTTGGAGCGCAAGGTCGATGCCATGTACGACAATTTGGGCACATTTGCGACGGGACTCACAAGGGCTTTAGCCGAATTATTTGCGCAACAAGGAACAACACAATAATGGCCTCAGTTTGGAACCGCAGCACCATATCCACCACCGGATTCACCACCCGAGGAGGGTGGCACCAACGATAATTAGGGGAGTTTTCGTACCTTTTACCTTTATTCAATTAGGACATTGAATATTTTAAGTTTGGGGGTATTATGTAGTAGTTAGTATTTGTTAGTTTTGCATTATTCATATAGTTTTGCATGATTAGTTTAATTTTTATATGCATGTTTAGATTACATTTTAGCATATAGTTGCATGTTGCATACCTCACAGTTCTTACCGTTTAGAAAATTTTTGTCTAGCCAATGATGAGAGTGAAGTTTTTAAATGATTTCTGAATATTTTGGATAACATGAGCTGAGATATAACATTTTATACAATGAAATTCATAATGATGTTTACATGCTCTCGGTTTGCACAAAGATGTTCACAAGCACTTGTAGGTATAAGAAGTACGTTGTGCATTGCTCGATAGAAAAATGTAGTGTTAAAAAGAGAAATATGTGTAAAGTGATTTTTGGGGCTTATAAAACATCTATTTTTAAACTGTGGGAACACATGGGTATCTGTGTATAAAAAAAAGAAAAAGAAAGAAAAGTAGAAATAACATGGCTAGTCTGATTTCGGGGCCCTAGCTACTTGTGTAAAAACCCAAAACCCTAATAAGACTCGTATGTATAAATCCCATTATATAAAATAAAATTTCTCTGTTCTGAATGTGTTACGTGTTATTATATACTTGGTTTGACAAAATTGACCAAATAAATTTTTATACGAAAAATGTCGTGCTTGACACCTCGTGCTTAATTTTTTTTTCCATAATCGAACTTTTTGGTAAAATTATTTTGACAAGTTGCTTTGTCGTGCTTACACTGACAAAACTCTTTGTCGTTCTTGTTAGGATTAGTGAGTAAACCCTAATTAGTAAAACCCTAACCCTAATTAGCAAAACCCTAACCCTAATAAACACTAATTAGCTAATCTAACTCTAATTAGCTTATGTTAACACTTAATCATGGTTAGTAAACTTCTATTAGGTACTAATTAACATTACTTAACATTCCTAATCATTAGAAACAAAACCCTTATCAAGATTCATGAAGATTTAAGCCTAATTAAGCTACTAACTTAATCAACTAGCTCACAAGTAGGTTGGGAGTCACCATTACAAGTTTCAAAACATCACATGACATGCTTCCAAACTCCCAAGCATCAGAAGAGTCATAGATCAGATCTTTATAGAGGCAAGTAGGTGAAAAAATGACTAAAAAGCCAAGTTAGAAAATTCTATAAATAGGAACCTTAGGGCTGAGCAAACCCATGAATTCTCAAAGCCTAGATACACTTATAAACCTACCATATCAAGCCTAGGTGTTATCAGCAACAAGATCAGAAGCTAGAATCACAAATTTCTCAAGAAAAGGTGCAAACCCTAGTTCATAAATTTCTCTTTGATCTTATGTTAGATTTGTTGTTTAGATGTTTAGAATATTGTATTAGGATGTTAGAAAGTATGCTAGAGTGGTATAACACGTTTTCATAACATCTAAATGTCTTAATTAAGCGTTTTATGAAATCTGGGAATTTTGAAAAAAATGGTCTGACAGCCGAATGTCAGGGCTTTTCAATTCATATGTGTTTATGTTTTTGTCTGTTAATCGATTGATTTTCGTAGCCTGTAAATAGATCTTTAATCTGGAAAAGAAAATAGGTTCAGATGAACCATAGATTCCAAGATATAATCAGTCAAAGTGAGTTGACCATTCACGGAAACTAGTTTTCTGGGTTGCCTATAAAGCTCAAGAACAACTGAACCGGCTACTTTGACCGACCTGTTTAATCATCTTCTGATTGTTAATTGTTTATGTATTTGTTATAAATTGGTACTCTGGTATACATACTACATATCTATGATCTTCAATCGAACAAACAACTCATAGGATTACCAGAATTATTGGTCAAAAGTAGTTGACCGAGCATGACCAAGTTTTTTGGGTTTTCTAGAAAACTGAAGAACACGAAGAACAGTTGTTAGCTGTACTTTGACCATCATAAATAGAGATCTTAGAATTATGCTTTGTTCATGTTAATGTTATATATATGTACCCTGGTATATAGACTACATGTTACAACAAACAAAACATACATCTAATATACCGAATCAAAGTTATTCAAGCCACAAAACCGTTGACCGGCCTTGACCACTGTTCTGGGTTACCCAGAAACCCAAGAACAGCTCTGACAGTAACTTTAAATCTTTATAATTTTTTGTTAGATGTAGATTAAAGCCTGCTTATTGCTTGATCTTGTACTATTACATGAGTACTACAACACCAATACCTGCTCTGACCAAAAATCATTACCAAAACCGAGTTATTTAATGGTCAAAGTAGCCACTCGACCACGAGCAACGGCTGCCCAGAAACTCAAGAACACCTACAACAACACTTTCTCATCCTTTGTAGAGCTTTTAGCGATGACGATGAAATTAAATTTTAGAAATAAATTATAAAAAATTAGAAATAATTAATAAAAAAGTTTTAAAAATTATATTAAATTATTATAAATTATTTTTGATATTTCTATAAAAATGTAATAATTATTTTATTTTATTTAGATATTATTTATAATTAACTTATTAATAAATTAATTAGAATAATTACTTTTAAATACTAAATAATTATGTAAAAATATAATTATTGAAATAAAAATCATAATAAATGATTATAAATTATTTAATAATATTAAATAATGTTTTTTATAAAATTTTAGTAAATATAAATTATTTATAAATAGAAATAAATGGTTTAAAAATCATTTAAAGGATAAATAAATATTTTAAAAATACTTTAAACCTTCTAAAATATATTATAAGGATAATTAAATTATTTAAAAATATAATCAAATTTTATAAATAAAATTTAGTTCATTTATCAAATGTATTAAAAGTCAAACCCTATTAAATCTAACCCAATATTAAATAAATATTTTATTTGAGTATTGTTATCAATACTAACGTGTTAGATTTATATTCTTGAACGTCATAGGTACTTAATAACGTTCGAATAGTATAACTTGACTGATCACAGCTCAGGCAAGTCTTCTATACCCAATTTATTTCTTATGCAAAATTTATCAACCTTGTTTATTCGCTGAATAAGATTCTATCTTGCTATACTGTTGATATAATACACCTATGTTGAATTACCTATTTTTGAAAAGTTATTGCTATAGTTCCAGCATGACTAAGAAATGAATTATTTATTCATATGATATTGTTTATTGAGCATAAACTATTGTGTCAAACCAAATTATTTTGGTAAGGCAATCGTATACTAAAGTTGAGTATCCCGTAAGGGAGCAAAGTCTAGTCAATGAATATATTGACAGTAAATTGTAAGTGTAATTGAGCACTGTAGGTAATATGCATACTCCTAGGATGTTGAATAGGCTGATCCCCTATCTTATATCTGAACAAAATTTCTAAGTCTTTGTGACTGACAGAAATGATAAAAATTCCAGAACTAGTTGGAATTAGAAATCCAGAAATGGTAACAACTATCAGTCGAAATTTGAATTGTTATAATTCTTCAAATCCTATATTGTTATAAATATACAACTTGCTGAGCATGTCATAGCTCACCCTTGCAAATTATTCCCTTTGCAGTATTAGATGGTAATCCTGGAACATCTGGAGTAGATAAAGGGAAGCGTCCCTACATAGATTAGATTATATTCTTGTCTGTATGAATACCTTGTAATAAGAACTCATTATGAGAATTTTGTAATCGAATCATAATATTATGATATATATAACATCTTTTATTTCCGCAACCGTGTTTTCTTACATATATAGATGTAAAGTAAGATGTCTTCTATTCTAGTTGAGATCCTTGGGAACTATTTATCTGAGTGAGGGTGTTAATAGCATGGACTGTTCATGTTGTTATTAATACTCTGAATTTCAGATAGATAGTTACTATCGATCTGATAAGATGTAATCGCATGACATAGACTATACATCCGGGTGAGGGTATTGTAATATGGATTTGCTCATGTTATTACTTGATACTCAATTTTGGATAGATAGACTCTAGTCATAAATACAGTTCATATATTCAAGTGAGGGTATCCAAATACAGTAATATTTCTCCTGGGAATTACCATCTGTTATGGGATACTGTGAATCTTGAATCTATGGGAATTATATCTGATAGTCCCTCTATTTAATGTAATATTTTGAATCAGATACCATGGGTGTATAGATTTAAATGCATTATGTTAATTCTCTGTAAACACCATATCGGATACCACGGGAGTATAGGTATGGGGGTGTTACAACTTGAGTAAGTACGCCCGTGGGGATTGTCTCTACACCTAGCGCCCTAAGGTCTTTCATGGTCTTGGAGTCGTTGGTCGAAAGCTCGCTAAGGGGTAGCAGTGTGCCTAATGGAGTAAGACATTGCACAGTCATTAAGAAAAAGAAAAGAAAAGAAAAATAGCAACAAACACCGTGAGAAAGTGCGAAATTCGCCCTCGTGAGTAGAATAAAGCAGTTAAGCCCATTGTTGAACCTTAGTTTATTTTAAGATGTTGAAATAGTCCGAGTCGCATATATATACATAAGTCTTGATTTAAATTATAATATTTTTGAGTTGAGCAAGATAGCATGAGCATTCTGCACCTAAATCAAGTATTGGGCGAACACGACACACACGCACACAGCATCTGTATAGCATTCTTGAATTGTATAAGTATATGACATTATGCCTGCAGTTTGATTTGAGTATGTATTCTCGAATCTAGAAAAATTCGCTGAGGCAAATTAGACTGAATTTTTATGATGGTTGGGACAATGTGAGAATTAGTTGCATAATAATATAGTTTCATTTTTTTATTGCACATTAGTATGCATTGCTTGAGGGCAAGCAATGGTTCAAGTTTGGGGGTATTTGATAAGTAGGATTTTTACCTACTTATGGAGTACCAATTCATGTGAACTATGCCCATCTCAAGTACAATTTAGTCTGTTTTAGCTGTATTTTATGTTAAATTGCATTTCGCATACATAAAACTCCTTTTGGTGAATAAGTGCAGGAATTAGCTTAATTTGGTGGTGATATCGGGCACGAGGCTAACGAAAGCGTAAGGCGAAGCAAAAGATAGGATGTGCATAGAAGTGAGTGGAGCATGGATGGACAAGCATGGATAAACATAGGACATGTCAGTAGCAGTAGGTATATTGCAGAACCAAGCTAAGGAGCTGAATCAGAAGACAACAATTGCAAGTCGCGCGGCCGCGCGATAAAGATAGCTTGGAAGCTTCCCAACAAAACCATGACAACCTACTACAAGTTGTGCGGCCGTGAGAAGGACAAGCCTAGGGAGCGCACGGCCGCGCGCGAAGCCTGAAGTTGCTGATTTGTTTTATTTTATTTCCAAATTTTAAAGGTTGTAATTGATTTAAAAACGATTCCTGACTAGTGTCAGGGGTATCACTTGACATTTTATTAGTTTTTTTACGTATCTTTACTTGGTAATTAGGGTTTTACTCTTTGGAGAGGATTCCAACGTAGAAGGAGGCCATAACTCTACTTTTTTACTCTTTCTTAGGTTTTTCTATACGAGAGCGGATTATTAGTATTAGTTTTTGCTGGAATTTTATGAGGATTGAATATTGATGCGTATTCAGCAATTGGATTTGATAGTTTCATCTTTCATCTTTCAATTGGCGTTTATTGATCATGTTTAGATTTGATCCCATAATGGCTTTTGGTTCAGTCATGAACTAAACTCCATTATGGGATTCTAACGGATTTTATTATGTAGTTTGATTGCACACTTAAATGCTGGGTTGTTTTACATATCATATGGGATGTCTGTCATGATTGTTTTGCATACATGAATGTTTGATCACCATTCGTTTCAGTATTTGTATGGAATTGATAATGAACATGCAAATATGGACTGTAATCATGATAGTATACGTATATAGGGCTGTGTTATATGGCTTATGTATTTTGTGAACCAGATAGACATATATTGTGTCACCGTATAAGTTAGAATAAGAGCTTGAACTTAAAATTAATATAGTTGCAATTTCACATAGACATATAGTGATGTTGGTTATATTGATGATTAAATATAGTCTATCATCTATGGATGATGTGTAAGTAGGTCTTAGTGCATTGAAAAATAGCTAATACTCTTTTATTGCTCTTGGCTACTTTCCTGTGATATGTGAACAAGTCATGCATGATAGTGGCTATTGAATGAAATATTAAATGACGTTAGAATCTCATTAGTTCCAATATCATTTATTATATCATTTTTATTGTTTTAGTTGTTATTTGTAGTTCAAGAACAAACCAAGTTTAATCCATAGTGTGAGCATATAAATATAGTGATTTAATTAATGAATAGTAGTTTAAGTTAAACAACTTTCTATGTGGGATCGATACTTTAGTTGCTCTGTATTACTTGTTGACGCATGTATACTTGCATGAGTTAGAGCTCTTTTGTTAGTCGTAAAAAAGAGGCAACAACGTACAAACTCTAGTCCCAATAATGTTGCTTCTCCTACCTCATCCCAACATACTGGAGAGCGACACTTTGGTCCATACAATGCCTCGAATGGAGCCATGCCTATACTTTCTTGATAACTGTTGTTGTAAGAGAATTCCACCAATGGTAGGTACTTATCCCAACTCCATTTGAAATCTAAGACACAGAGTCTTAATAGATCTTCAAGAGTTTGAATAGTCCTTTTTGATTGCCCGTCCGTTTGAGGATGGTATGCCAAACTCAATTGTAAATCCATGTCAATAGCTTTTTGCAAACTAAACCAAAATTGTGAAGTGAATCTTGGGTCACGATCCGAAACTATGGATATTGGCATGCCATACAATCTCACAATCTAATTAACGTACATACGAGCAAGACGTTCAAGGGAATAAGTCTCCCGTATCAGCAAGAAATGAGGAGACTTGGTTAATCTATCAATAATGACCCAAATCGCATCTATGCCTTGAGAAAACTTGGGAATACCCGTAACGAAATCCATGGTAATGTGTTCCCACATCCATCTCAAAATCTCAAGTGGTCGCAATGGACCCTTTGACACTTGATGCCCCGCCTTTACACGTTGACAAGTTAAACACCTCGAGATAAACTCTGCGATCTCTCTCTTCATATTGCTCCACCAAAATGTATGTCGAATATCATAATTCATCTTGGTACTCCTATGATGGATTTCAAACGGTGTGTTATGTGCCTCCATCATGTTTATATGCTTCAAGTCAGAATCGTTAGGAATGCAAAGTTTGGAGTTGACTCGAAGTATTCCTTCTTCATCAATTCTTGCTTCTAGAATAACACCTTTTTGTACATTCTTCTTCATACGTATCATCTTTGGGTCTGTGGCTTGAGCAACTTTAACTTTATCGATTAAAGTCGGTTCTACTGTGACACCCCCTAAATCTTGGTACTTCATTACCTCAAGATTTGGTGTTCACTTAATCAAAACATTCATATCTAACTATGTAATCATAATAAAAAATGAATAATAAAACTTCCCTTAAGGGATTACATTAATAAAAATCTCCCAGGTTATCCAACCTTTTAATACAATCATTCAAATGCGAAAATTAAATTCTTCATTACAATCATTAAAATAAGTCTGTTAAAACATCAACATTTTACAAGTCTTCAATACTTGTTCATCTTTCCTTTTTCCTTACTGGTGCTAGGTACATTGACCTTCTCATCCTTAGCTGTAATAGTTATATATGCAAGAGTAAGCAAACAAAGCTCACTTGTAATAATAATGGATCAAATTTACAACATTTGCCAAATAATAGGCTCAATAGAACTGAATGATATGTTCTATTAACATTCTGAAATATACAACTTAGGGTCTAATGACCACGAACCATGTCCACAATTATAAGTACTCTTTCAACTTAAACTTTAACAGTCATAAGACTATAACGACTCCACGTACTTAGGGGGATCAGCCCTTCGTACAATGTATTGTGCACAAACATTTCAACGTTAAGCGTAAATTATCCCCTAATATTAGGGATGTTCATCTCAGTATTTAGAGTACAAGTCCGGACCAAAGTAAGTTTGGTTTTGATACATTTCAAGGTAATTTGGAATTTAACGAACATCAACTAAGGATTAGTTGAATAAAAATTTATAACGTTATACTATTGAATAATCATAACTGAATCGACGTTGTAAATTAAAGTCATGCTTTAGGAATAATCTAATAGCATACATATTGAGTAATATGATCTACCTTGCTTGAACAATATTAAGCTAAGGTTAAAAATCTTATTTAGAATTGAGCATTGAGCATGCATACCAAATAGTAAATTGAACGATAAACATACTTAACGAAACAAGTTAAAAACAAGAATAACTTGCTCAATATAATTGAAATAGGATAAGTAAACTTGCACAATGTAATAATAACACTAATTCAATGAAAGTATAGAATTAGAAAACTTGTATCATCCCAAACGAACTAGATACAAGAACTTGCTCAATAATAAACAACTAGCTCAACAAAAGTGTAGAGTTAGAAAACTTGTGTAATGTAATCGAATTAGCAACAATAATTTGCTCAACGAAACAATAGATTTAGAGAACTTGCGCAATGTAAAAAGATAGGTTTAGAAACTTGCCTTGAGTGTAAGCTAAAATGTAACAACTCGAATCACAATACCCTATATATATATATATATATATGTCATCATGATATAATTAGTCAGTACCACATTATATATATAACTAAGTACATACATCATGTAATATTTGATTTTTAATCACATAATCAAATTACATTAGTAATAAAACTAGTTAATCGTTAATAACATGTTCATTCTTAGTATAGAAATACTAAAATCATAACTTAACAGTCCTACTATTAACACATAACACCTTTTCAGACTTTGTGTAAATAAATCACACTTTGTCGACCTTCCTTCTTAACTTCATGATCTATAAGTTCTGATTTACATCTGTAGTAGCTTGCGGCATGAGACACATGCCAATCTACATTGGCCAGAAGGTGTCTTTGGCTGCCAAGACTGAAACTTACTCATTGGCTTTGGTAGCGTTGCATATGCAAACTCAGAGACTTGACGACTAGCCCTCGGTAACAACATGAACAAAAGCCAATTTGGCATACAAGCTACTTTCTAACAACCTAATTAACATGTAATACTTACAAAGACTTCATATAAACATAATTTAAAGACTCTTAACACGATTTTACCCATATAACAGCATAAACATCTAATTTAAAACAACTAATTTCACTATTTTTTATAAAACATCACTTTTTGACATTTTCAGCGAAAATCATCACTGTAACTTTGTTGTTCAACTAAAACAATTAATTCAAAATAATTTGTTTATGTTTATTCATACCTTTTCAAATTCAATAGTTAATTTATAATTTAAACAACTACTAAAACCTTAATTTTACTTTTAAAATAAGCCATATCCATACATATTCATATAAACTCACTGTAATAAGGTTTCTTCACAAATTACATATACAATATGACTTAATTCATCTATAAACTTATAAACACAACTTATAACAAACAATTATCACATAAAGTTATATACAACAATTAATTCAACCTCTACAAAGATTTTTACAGTGAAATTTTGGAAGAGAAGACCACTAAATCTTTTGAAAAATCAAAGAGTTTAGATGATACCTTGTATATTAGAAGATGAAAATTTTCTTCCTTTGATCAACAAGACTTCTATTCCCCAATTCCTTTCTCAAAACTTCTCTAAGATTCTCTCAAGTTTTCTCTCAACTTCTTCTTCTCTTTTTTTTTTCTGCTTCTGAGTCTTTCTTCTCCTAACTCTATCTTACATACTAACATATAACATACGGTAATAATATATATTAATTATATAATATAAATATAGATATAACTGATATCAATTATCTAAGTTTTTGAAAATCAAAAGCCATAAAGCTTGTTTGGCTAACATAATTAAAATTAATCAATTAATCCTTATACCTTATTTGGTAAAAACACATTAAAAATAAAGACTTAATATGCCTTAAGCCTTGTTTGGCAAAACTAAATTAAACTCCTTTAATTTATTTTAATAACTCCTTTATAGGTTATTTGTCACTCTTCCATTTAATTGAATTTTAATACTCAATTTAATTAAGTCTAATAATAATTTATTAAATAACTTTAACACATAAATCAATACAACATAATTATAATTTTCTTTATAATTATAATTTTATTTAACCAACTAACACATCATTTTAATTAAAAATTCAAATTAAAATATAATAATTCATTTAATCATTATAAACTCTCTAACTTAATTATTAAATTAAATTAGTATATTATCTCATAACAATTAATTTTCTTAACTCCTTAATTATTTACTTAACAAAATAATTAATCAATCAAATCAAATCAAATTAAATTAAATATTTATTAAATATCCATTCAACAATAAACACATCCATTAAATATTTATATAATTCAATAAATATTTAAAATTATAATTTAAAATTCTGGATTGTTACATCTTTCCCTCCTTATAAGGATTCTGTCCCAGAATCACAACTCAAACAAATGATTCGCTACATTATTTCCTACTTACAAAGATTCTGTCCCCAGAATCGAAGACATAGATTAAAAAAATAACTTAGGTAATCTTTCCTCATTTTATCTTCGAGTTCCCACGTAGCTTCTTCAACATTGTGGTTTCTCCATATCATCTTCACAGAAGGTATAACTTTATTCCTGAGCACCTGTTCTTTCCTGTCAACTATCTAGATAGGAATCTCTTCATAGGACAAGTCTTTGTCAAACTGCAATGGTTCGTACTCGATCACGTGCTTGTAATCGGGTTAATACGGTCGTAAAATCAAAACGTGAAAAACATTATGAACGTTTTCCAACTCTGGAGGTAGAACTACCTCATAAGCCATTTCTCCAACTCTTCGCAGCACTTTGAAGGGTTCAATAAACCTCGGGCTTAGCTTTCCCTTTTTATCGAAACGAATTTTCTCCTTCCAAGGAGAAACTTTTAGGAATACGTAATTTCCTACGTCGAATGCACGATCTTGTCTGTGTTGATCATCATACTTTTCCTGTCTATCTTGGGCTGCTACTAATCTTGTCCTGATGAGTTTGACAAACTCGGTGAGTTGTTGTACCGATTCTGGTCCTAATGATTTATGCGTTCAACGACTTCATCCCAAAGACATGGAGTTCTCGCACTTTACGTCAGTATGATGCCTCATAAGGCGGCATGTCGATACTCGCGTGGTAACTAATGTTGTAGGCAAATTCCACCAACGGCAAATGTTCTTCCCAGCTCCCTTTGAAATCCATGATGCATGATCTCAACATATCTTCCAACGTTTGGATTGTTCGTTCGCTTTGGCCATCTGTTTGTGGATGGTATGTCATGCTCATTCGCAACTGTGTTCCCATACATTCTTTTAGTCTCTTCCAGAAGTTTGATGTAAATCGCGGATCTCTATCTGACACAATTGACACTGGCACTCCATACCTCGAAACGATCTCTTTAACGTACAACCTTGCCAACTGATCAAGATTGAACCTAATCTTTATTGGTAAAAAGTGCACTTATTTTGTCAGCCTGTCCACTATCACAAAAATCGCATCGCATCCTCTCTGAGTAGTTGGAAGACCCACCACAAAATCCATTGTGATGTGTTCCCACTTCCATTCCGGTATTTCTAACGGTTGAAGTAATCCGCTTGGTCTTTGATGCTCGAACTTGACTCTTTGACATGTCAAGCATTTCGCGACACATTCTGCAACATCTCTTTTCATGTTCAGCCACCAAAAATATCGTCGTAAATCTTGATACATCTTCGTACTTCTTAGATGAATCGAATATCTTGTGTTGTGTGCTTCGGTCAAGATTTCGTCCTTAATCTCTAGTACTGCTGGAACCCAAATTCTTTCCTCGAACTGTAGTAGTCCTTCAGTATTGATTTTGTATTTCACCTCTTTACCTTTGTTCACATCTTCCTTTATTTTTCTGCATTCGTCATCCTTTAGTTGAGCATTCTTCATCTTGTCCACCAAAGTTGGACCCGCTTCTATCTGGAATAGTCGTTCATCGGATTCCTTTGGAAATTTTATTTCCAACTCTAGCCTTGTCATTGCTGAAATAAGCTCCTCCTGAGTGGATATCATCATCAACTTTTCCCAACCTTTCTTGCTAAAAGCATCTGCAACCACATTCGCTTTGCCCGGATGATAAAAGATCTCACAATCGTAATCTTTTATCAATTCCATCCATCTTCTTTAACGCATGTTCAGGTCCTTCTGAGTGAAAATATACTTCAAACTCTTATGGTTTGTGTAGATTTCACATTTCTTTCCATAGAGATAGTGTCTCCATATCTTGAGAGAAAATACTACTACAACCAACTCTAATTCATGAGTCGAATACCCTTTCTCATAATCCTTCAGTTGTCTTAATGCATATGCAATAACCTTGACGTTCTGCATAAGAACACAACCCAATCCTTTATATAAGGCAACACTATACACCACAAAGTTTCACGTATTATCTGGTAATGATAACACATGTGCCATGCTTAATTTCTTCTTCAAATCTTGAAAATTCTCTTCACATTTTTCCGTCCAAATAAATTATACCGCTTTCCTTGTCAAATTTATTAGCGGAGTGGCTGTGACACCCCCAAATCCGGGTACTTCATTTCCACCGAATTTGGTGTTCACTATCAAAATATTTACATCTAACTACCCATAATAAAGGATAAAATGTTAAATAACTTTAAACAATAATCTCTCCCATTAAAGAGTTACATCATCTAATAAAGAATCCCAGGTAATCTAACCTTAAATTATTACATCAGTTTGCAGAATACATTATAAAATAAAACAAGTCTTTTAACTTCAAGCATTTAAATAAACTTTAACTAATTCTTCATCACTTTGACATCTTGCCCTTTCCCTTGCTAGAATATGGCTCATCACCTCCTTCGACTTTAGCTGCATTGTTAATTGCAAGAGTGAGGAAACAATTGCTCACTGATATAAAGAATAACAATAATAATCATATGAGAATGAACAATGAATTCTGTACAATAATGAACTTGTTCTACGAATAGGAACATAAACAAGTTTGAACTTTTAATATCTGAGGGTCTTATGACCACGAACTATGCCCACGGTTTTTAGGTATTATTACCTTAACCTTAACAGTCATTAGACTATATAGACTCTTCTTAACGTACTTAGGGGGATCAGCCCTTTGTACCATGTATTGCGCACAAACATCTAAATGTTACACGTATAAAGTCCCTTATGTTAGGGTTGTTCGTCTCAGTTTGAATTTAGAATTTCCACACTAAAGAAAGTTTAGTTTGGAACTAGCTATTCAGTGTTTCTAGAATTTTAGAACACTTATTCAATTTCCAACAATAAAGGTTTAATACAATAATGTATAACTGAACAAGGCTATCAAAGTCAAAGATCGGATGTTAACGATATATACCTGAATAAACATGATACATATGCAAAGTACTATGTTCAAAAGAGTTAGAACAATCTCATTTGAATCGACGTATTAGAACAATATATGCTTTGTATAATAATTAGAAAATTAAAAC
The DNA here is from genome assembly GCA_020205605.1 of Panax ginseng. Taxonomy (NCBI): domain Eukaryota; kingdom Viridiplantae; phylum Streptophyta; class Magnoliopsida; order Apiales; family Araliaceae; genus Panax; species Panax ginseng. The sequence goes on from CM035148.1 coordinate 61,942,633, forward strand.
TTGCTCGATGTAACGAATTAGGTTACAAGAGCTTAATCAATCGTATATAAGAATAGAATCAATAATATTGTTCAACATAATTTAGGAACTTTCATTCATTAATAAAAGAATGAAGTTAGAAAAACTTGCTCAAATGTAAGGAGATAAGGTTTAGAAACTTGCACAATTATTATAAGAGTAGGGTTAAAGAACTTGTCTTATTTGTAAGCTACACAAATGTAATATAATCTTCAATTATCCAACATATATAATTGAAATCGCAATCATAATTAGTTGCATGAATATTAGCATTTAGGGTTTAAACCATCATTTAGGTCATAACCCTAACCTAGCACCTAACCACGCTGGTTAAAACCTTAACGATTCTAAAATCACACTATAAACCTTATCATTTATATTTAACTTTAGAAAACATCACATTTGGTTCATTACATAACTTATTTAAATAATTACTTAAAATCTTCACACTTTGAATTACAACATCTAACAATCTGTTATTGTAGTTTATATTATGCCTCAACATCACAAACATGCATGCTAAACTAATACAAGTCCACTACACAAGATCTCGCAGAAAGAAGCGATCACTGACCTTTGCCTGGGCTCGTGGCACTAGCAGTGTGGTTGTCCTTCACCTTAACCTTAGGTGTTAAATTACCGGTGCTCGACAATGAGAAAACCCATTAAGCAGCCTTCATTGGGATCTGGAGCAATACATGAGCTTTTTTGCCTTGTGCACTAACAGCTATTGCTTATTAGTGCTATGAACATGACGCGACTCGACATGAACAGTAGCCATTTTTAGCCTAACTAAAACGAATTTCACCCACCAAACAGTGAAATTAACACGTAAAATAAATATACAACTATCATAAACATGATTGCTAACATATTCAATCAATTAGAATAATTTAACAACCACTAAAACTATTTTAATTTCTCAAAATTCATATTTTTCATATAAAACTCTATTTCTTGAACTTCTTCACAAAAATCATCACTGACATCTCAATACTTGGCCAAAACACTTAATTCAAATTATGTTATGCTCGTTTCTTAATAAACGAGCATAAACAATACTTAATTTACAGTTTAGCATACGAATTGGCCACTAAATTGGTACTATTCACAAGCCATATTGAAAAAATATACACTGTCATACTTTTCTTCTTTTTTTAAACTGTAATTAGCATATTAATTCTTGTTTTCATATAAACTCAAACATAAGACTATATATAATCATCATACACGGGTTACATAACAACAATTTACAGAAACTAGAATTCATAGAGTTTACAAATTATGCCGTAAAACTCATATATATATATATATATATATATATATATATATATATATATATATAATCCTAAGGTTTAGAAAATACCTCCACTATGATTGTATGCTATCAAAGGATGGTGACTAGGTTTAGAAATTCCCCTTCTTCCTCTCGCCAATCACCAAAAACTAAGTGTTTTTCTCTCTTCTCTCTCAAACCGTCTCTATATTTTATGTACTGTCTAGCCTTAGGAAAAAAATAAGACGCGTAAGAAAATAAACTAACTCCCACTTCCCCACTAACGTCATGTAAAAACCAACAGATAGCGTCAGTTGAAAAAACCAAAGGCCACAAGGCCATGTTTGGCTAACCACATAATTCCCAAACCAAATTATTATTATATTATTTATATTATATAGTTTTCATGTGTCACACTCTAGTTAATTAAATAACTTTAGCTTAATTAATTTAAATTAATAATAATAAAAATCTTATTATCATTATTATACTAATAATTAATAAATAATTATATATCCAATTTAATTAATAAATTAGACACATCACTTTATTTATTTCCTTTAAATTAAACATTTCATTTAATTTAATTATTTTCTTAAATATTAAGAAATTGATTTAATTTAATTATTTCCTTAAATTAAATCATTCGGATAAATTACCAATACTCAATTTAATTAACATCAATCAATTTAGTTATTAACTAACCACAATTCATTAATTATTTATTTTCCTTAATAAATAAATTATTTAAAATATTTAAATTAAATTACAAATTTCTCGATCGTTACATCCTTCCCTCCTTAAAAAGATTATGTCCCCAGAGTCGCAACTTGAATAATTTATTCATTACATTATTCACTCCTTAATAAGATTATGTCCCCATAATCGTTATATAAAATCAAGCAAACAACTGAGGATAATTCTTCATCATAACGCTTTCAAGTTTCTCACGTAGCCTCTTCAGCATTGTGGTTCCTCCAGATTACCTTAACAGAAGGTATTACCTTATTCCTCAGTACTTGCTCTTTTCTGTCAACAATTTGAACATGGACTTCTTCATATGTTAAGTCTTTGTCAAACTATAAGGGCTCATATTCTATAACATGTTTATAGTCAGGATTATATTGTCTCAACACCGAGATGTAGAAAACATTATGGATATGCACCAATTCTGGAGGTAAAGCTACCTCGTACGCCACTTCACCCACACGTCGAACCGCTTCAAAAGGACCTATAAACCTAGGGCTTAATTTCCCTTTCTTGCCAAATCTAATTTTCTTCTTCCAGGGAGATACTTTTAAGAAAACATAACTACCAACATCGAATTCCCGATTTTGTCGGTGTTGATCGGCATATTTCTTCTGTCTATCTTGTGCAGCTAGTAATCTTTGCTCGAATCACTTCGATGATCTCAACATACTGCTGTACCAATTCTAGACCCAATAGTTGACGTTCACCTACCTCATTCTAGCATAATGGAGTTCTGCACTTTCTGCCGTATAACGCTTCGTAAGGCGGCATGCCAATACTCACGTGATAACTATTATTATATGAAAATTGAACCAATGGAAAATGATCGTCCCAATTTCCCTTTAAATCCATAATACATGCTCTGAGCATATCCTCTAGTGTCTGGATGGTTCTCTCACTCTGTTTGTCTGTTTGAGGATGGTACGCTGTGCTCATTCTTAGCTGTGTTCCCAAACATTCTTGTAATCGCTTCTAGAAATTTGATGTGAAACATGGATCTCTGTCTGATACAATGGACACAGGTTGTGACGCCCCCAAAATTAGGTATACATCACCAATCTTGGGTCGCCAGATATATGGTACAGAATTCAAATACAACTTACTAATACAACTGTCGTGTACAATACGACAAAACATAAACCGTGAGTTTGAATACAATTATTGTCTACTAGAGATTATACAAACTCAAAAGGAGTCCTCATTACAATTATTATCACACTATTTCACAGAATAGTGAGGACTACTAATGCTATCCTCTGGACCATTACTCCGTTCCCCTACTCGTCCCAGCTATATTCTCATTTCCTGAAGAGAACAGTGAAAGAAAGGGTGAGCTCAACTAGCCTAGTAAGAAATATTATGACTAAGATAATGCAGAATAAATTATCATTAGCCTTCAACAGTGTTAAACTGATAAAATATAATAAACATCAAGTTTAATCTGCAAATGAACCAAAGAATCCATTAAAAGAGTCAAGTAGAAAATAAAATATACTATCTTTTATGATTTAAAAGGTTTTTCATCATTGTTATAGCTGAGACTCAGCTTAATAAATATTCCACATCATCGAATCACCCCTACACTACGGCCAAGGATATTCTTTAGTATCACGACCACAATTATCCATGCACTACGGGCCAAGAATATTTGTGTATTCATTAATGGTTATGATCATGCCAACAACTCATCCATCAATGCACTACGGGCCAATGAGGATTTTACCACATCATTTGTAACATTACTACCATGATTACAATCAATAATCCTCGGTCATAATCATACCAAGTCCATCTATGCACTACGAGCCACGAGATGACTTTCAACATAATATAAACATGAGGATGATGACAATGATATAAGAATTCAATAAAACAAGTTCAAAAATTAATTTATCCAGGAACCAATAACATCCAAACTGTCAACATGATACTGCTTTGTAGAGTAAAATTCAAGAATACTTAGAAGAATATTTCCATTAAAGGATACTGGATGAAGCACATATATCAAGGATATTCCACTAATTTCACGGAGTATAGAAGTCAAAGTTTTAACTAACTGAGTATAATAAAGAATGGAATAACAAAAGAAATCACCATGCATGCGATGAGATCACATGCATAAAAGTTATTCCAATGAATAATAAATAATCGGAACCTGGTCCCATGTAAAGCGCATGCAGACGTGATATTCCAACAGAATAATAAAGAATGGAACCAGTCCCACGTAAACACACACACACATGATGTTCCAACAAAATAATAATAAAGACGGAACCAGTCCTGTAAAACACATAGATGTGATGTTCCAATGAATAATAATAAAGATTTTAACTAGGTCCTGTAAAACCACATGCAGGATGTTCCAATAGAATAATAGAAGCATTTCACCAAGTATAGGGTAAACAAGCGTGATACAAAAGTTATTCCAATGTAATAATAAGCAATGGAATAACAACAGTTCCCTTCATGAATAAGAAATAATAACACCCCTTACTTTAATAGGAGATTGAATACTACAGTAGTGTAGTAACAGAATACTCTTCTTCTTTCTCTCTTATTCTCTATATACTTTCTCTCTCTATAGCTTGAATGAATTCGTGAAAAATAATGAAGCACTAGGCCTCTATTTATAGAAGATTTCTAGCTTAGCACTTGTCATGTGAAAAGGCAAGTGGCTTGACGACTGGTGATGTGAAAATAAAAGTGGTTTGACGCCTGTAATGTGAAACGACAATTGGTTCGATGCCTGTAATGTGAAACGACAAGTGGTTCGACGCCTGTAATATGAAACGGCAAGTGGTTTGATGACTAATAAAGGTAATTACTATTGACGAAGGTAATTAATATTGACGAAGAGACTCTTAGATGATGACATATAGGCCCCCCATAAAATAACCAAACTTACCACAAACGTCTCATAACAGACTCTTTATATACATCAAGGATTGAATAAATATTACCACAAATCATTTTATTTTTAATCAACACATATTTAATCTTTCAACAATTATTAATCATTTATAACTTGTCGTCTCAATTATTGATTTAATAATATAACATATTATACAAATGATACTATGACAATAATTGAATCAATAATATAAGAGATATAATGCAGCAATTACTGTAGCAATAATTGAGTATAAATTGTGAGTGACTTCTCACGTAAGCATCAATAATCAATACTGTAAAGCTACTATGCAACCACGCCAGACATCGTATTTTTTTACTACTGGGTAGTTCAACAGTTTTAACGGTAACACCTCCGCCGTTATTTTTATAGAAAGATAATTTTGTCGTTTTCTAACTACGACAATACTTCCGTTGTGGGGTCCACCAATGATTGAACCATCGTACGAATATTCCCCGACCAAACGAATATTTTATAACAACTTGCTTACCTTGCAAAATTTTTAAATCTTACCCACAACTATAACATTATATCAAATTTATTCCATAATATTCAAAAATAATATTTATAGAAAATTCATCTTTATTTATAAAAGTTGGGGTCTTACAACCTCCCCTTCTTATGAAATTTTGCCCTCAAAATTAGGGTACGTACCTGGTATGTCGAAGAGGTAAGGATACCTTGGTTTCATTTTAGATTCTAACTCCCAAGTCATTTCCTCAACATCGGGTTTCTCCACAAAACCTTGACTTGAGGTATAACTTTTGAGCGTAGAATATGTTCCTTCTTATCCAAGATTTGGACAGGAACCTCTTCATACGTCAAATCTTCCGCTATTTCGTCCGGTTCTAACTCAATAATGTGGTTCAGGTCTTTCACATATTTACGTAACATGGATATGTGAAAAACGTTATGAACACGAGACATACTTGGCGGTAAAGCGAGTCTATAGGCCAAAGTTCCTACTCGATCGAGGATTAAAAATGGGCAGATGAATCGAGGATTGAGTTTTCCTCTCTTTCCAAATCTTGTAACTCCTTTCCATGGAGCAACACGTAACAACACATGATCTCCTATATCGAATTCCACGTCCTTTCGAAGAAGATCAACATAACTCTTTTGTCGATTTTGTGAGGTTTTTATACGTTGTCGGATCGTTTGAATCTTTTCCGTAGTCATACGTACCAACTCCGGTCCTAACAACGTTGCTTCACCCACCTCTTCCCAGCATACTGGAGAATGACACTTTCTTCCATACAACGCTTTGAATGGAGCCATGCCAATACTTGTTTGATAACTGTTGTTGTAGGAAAACTCCACCAATGGTAAGAACTTGTCCCAACTTCCCTTGAAATCAAGGACACATAGTCTTAATAGATCTTCAAGAGTTTGAATAGTCCTCTCCGACTGTCCGTCCGTCTTAGGATGATATGCCGAGATAAATCGTAAGTATGTGCCCATAGCTTTTTGCAAACTAACCCAAAATCGTGTAGTGAATCTTGGGTCTCGATCAGAAACTATGGATACTGGCATACCATGCAGTCTTAAAATCTTGTTTATGTACATACGAGTAAGACGTTCAAGTGTATAAGTTTCTCGTATCGGTAAGAAATGAGCAGACTTGGTCAATTTATCAACAATGACCCAAATCGTATCTATGCCTTGAGAAACCTTAGGAAGACCGGTAACGAAATCCATGGTAATGTGCTCCCACTTCCATTCTGGAATTTCAAGTGATTGCAATGGACCTTTTGGTACTTAATGCTCCGCTTTAACTCGTTGACAAGTTAGACACCTTGAGATAAACAACGCTATCTCTCTCTTCATATTGCTCCACCAAAATGTATGACGAATATCATGATACATTTTGGTACTCCCAAGATGGATTTCAAATGGTGTGTTGTGCGCCTCCATCATGATTTTATACTTTAAATCAGGGTCGTTAGGAACACAAAGTCTGGAGTTGACTCAAAGTATTCCTTCTTCATCGATTCTTGCTTCCTAAGATAGCACCTTCTTGCACTTTCTTCCTCATACGCATCATTCACAGTGTCGAGCTTGAGCAACTTTAACTTTATTGATTAAAGTCAGTTCTACTCGTATATTCGCCATCGTCACATGCGTCCCTGGAGTCTTTAACTCTATCTCCATCCTTTGCAAGTCACACAAAATGGGCCGTTGCGTTGACAATATCGCACTCGTACTTGCATATGATCTTCTACTCAATGCGTCAGCTACCACGTTTGCTTTTCCAAGATGGTATTGGATGGTATAATCATAATCTTTCAACAGTTCAAGCCAACGTCGTTGTCGCATGTTGAGTTCCTTTTGAGTGAAGAAATATTTGAGGCTTTTATGATCCGTAAAGATCTCCACTTTCTCCCCATACAAGTAATGCCTCCAAATTTTAAGTGCAAAGACAACAGCTTCAAACTCTAGATCATGAGTAGGATAATTCCTCTCATATTCTTTGAGTTATCGTGAGGCATAGGCTATGACTTTTCCATGTTGCATGAGAACACATCCCAACCCTTTGCCCGAAGCATCACTGTAGATGAAAAATCCCTCCGAGCCAGATGGTATTGTCAGAACAGGTGCTAAAATGAGTCTCCTCTTGAGTTCTTGAAAACTCTTCTCACATTCTTCGCTCAAACCAAACTTTGTATCTTTCTGAGTCAGCTGAGTCAATGGAGTAGCGATTCGAGAAAATCCTTCCACGAATCTCCGATAATAACCAGCTAAACCGAGAAAGCTACGTACTTCGGTCTCTAATTTAGGTTGCTCCCAGCTTTGAATAGCTTCAATCTTTGTTGGGTCAACAGATATTCCATGACTTGATACCACGTGCCCAAGGAATGCTACTTCCTCAAGCCAGAACTCACATTTCTTCAACTTGGCATAAAGCTTATATTCACGAAGCTTTTGGAGTGTCAACCTCAAGTGGTGCTCATGATCTTCACGTCTTTTGGAATAAATAAGGATGTCATCAATAAAGATAACCACAAAGTGATCCAAAATTCCTTGAATACTTGGTTCATCATATCCATGAAGGCAGCAGGAGCATTAGTCAATCCAAAGGACATGACTAGGAATTCATAATGCCCGTACCGAGTTCTGAAAGCCGTCTTTAGAATGTCATCGGTTCTAATCTTCAATTGGTGATATTCGAAACGAAGATCAATCTTTGAAAAGAATTTGGCTCCTTGCAACTAGTCAAACAGGTCATCAATACGTGGCAATGGATACCTATTTTTGATAGTGACATGATTCAACTCCCGATAATCAATACAAAGTCGCATACTCCCATCTTTCTTCTTCACGAATAGAACAGGAGCACCCCAAGGAGAAGTACTAGGATGAATAAAGCCAATGTCTAACAATTCCTGCAGTTGGGTCTTTAACTCCTGAAGTTCAATAGGAGCCATTCAATATGGGGCTTTGGAAATGGGTTTTGTACCGAGTTCAAGGTCGATACAAAATTTAATTTCACGCTCTGGGGGTAGGCCAGGAAGTTCTTCGTGGAATACGTCAGGAAATTTATTAACAACAGAAATATCATTCAAAGCTGACGTATTTTTGTTTAGATATGTGACATGAGCTAAGAAAGCTTGACATCCATTTTTTAATAAACGAATAGCTTTATGGATTGAGATGACCGTGATTGATTTTAATGGTTTGGTCGCTTGAATTCGCATAATAGGTTGATTAGGAATATGAAATCTAACAACCTTACGAAAACAATCAATTTTTGCATGATGAGTAGTTAACCAATCAATCCCTAGAATCACGTCAAATGCAAGTATTTTCAATGAAATAAGATCGACAGGTAATGTGAGGGTACCGATTTGAACCAAACAAGACTTATAAACAGTGGATGTAATGAAGAAATAAAAGAATGGGTAGAACCGGTATCAAATAAAGTATAGACTTCATTAGAGTTTATGATAAGCTTACCCGTGATGACCTCATTCGGGTTCCTTGCTTTCTGGGAGGTCACAACAAACGCTCTCCCTTTCACTACCGGCTTTCACCTTTCTGGGACGGCCTTTGGTGCCTCCATCCTAGCTGAATTTGTCTTCGGTGAACGATAAAATCAGGCTAAGTGACCTTCTCTTCCACAATTATAACATGCTTTGGACGACATTGCCCAATTTGGACTGATGTGTCCTTCCCCTCCGCATTTGAAGCATATGATAGGTGGTCTTTCTCCTTCCTTAACAACAACGGGTCTTTGGTCTTTGACGCTCTTTCTATCATTGTTGAATCTCTTCTTCTTGAAATGTCCATTCTTATGGTTTTGGCCCTGATTACCACCGAAGTGGTTACCATTTCTGGCCTGTTGATTCCCTCCACGCTTGTTGTCACCACTTCGATGACTACTCTTCATTTGGTATTATAATTTTGTCACCGCTTCTCTTTAGTTCATAAGTAACTCGTTATCGCTCTCCACTAATCGAGCCACTGCTTTACAACATCCGAATATAAACACGGTTTATAAGAAATAAGATGTTGACGTATCTCCGGCTTCAAACTTCTTAAAAACATTCGCGCCATTCTCTCTTCATTATCCACCAAGTGGGACGCAAACCGGGATAACTCCGCAAATTTTTCCTCATATTGCGACACGGTCATATTGTTTTGTTCCAACTTGATAAACTCCACCTCCTTCATGTGGCGAATACTTTCGGGAAAGTATTTGTCGTTGAACATCTCCTGGAACTTCTCCCAAGATATCTTCAGTATAGCAGGTTGAGTACGTTTTACCGATTACCACAAGTAATCTGCCTCTCCGCGCAACATAAAAGCGGCAAAGGGAACCTTTTGCTCCTCGGAGCATCCCAAGACATCAAATATCTTGGAGATCTGCTTTATCCATGCTTCCGCCATAAGTGGTTTTGGCTCTCCTTAAACTCCGTGGTCCCAGCTCTTGAATCGCATTTAGCGGTGACCATGAGAGTTTCGATGTTTCCACCTACGTTTTGGATAGGAGCCGCTCTCGCCTGCTGTTGCATGAATTGCATAAAGCCTCTGAACATTTGATCATTCATCATTTGGTCAGTGTTATTGTTTGCATGAGGAATGTCGCCTTCTTGATGCACATTATTATGATTATTGATATGTGGTGAATCAACGGTCGCCTGTGCTCCATTGCTATTCTCAATATTCTCAGATGTCATTTTCAGATACTGCCACAAAACAAAAGGTTAATTGACATGTAACATATTATCCCTATATTCTCGATCGACCAATAAAATAGCACATAAACTTAGGTAGGTTATACTAGCGAAGGAATTCCCGCCTCCCCTCCTAGTACTATTCTCACATCTTAGCCAGGATCATATCCTAAGCTTTGATATTAATCGTGACGCCCCCAAAATTAGGTATACATCACCAATCTTGGGTCGCCAGATATATGGTATGTAATTCAAATACACAACTTACTAATACAACTGCTGTGGTACAATACGACAAAAACATAAACCGTGAGTTTGAATACAATTATTGTCTACTAGAGATTATACAAACTCAAAAGGAGTCCTCATTACAATTATTATCACACTATTTCACGTAATAGTGAGGACTACTAATGCTATCCTCTCGGACCATTACTCCGCTTCCCGACTCGTCTCCAAATATATTCTCATTTCAAGAGAACAAAGGAAAGAAAGGGTGAGCTCAACTAGCCTAGTAAGAAATATTATGACTAAGATAATGCGTAATAAATTATCATTAGCCTTCAACAAAGTGTTAAACCGATAAAATATAATAAACATCAAGTTTAACTGCAATGAACCAAAGATCCATTAAAAGAGTCAAGTAAAAAATAAAATCTACTATCTTTTATGATTTAAAAGGTTTTTCATCATTGTTATAGCCGACTCAAACAATAAATATTCCACATCATCGAATCACCCCGCACTACTACGACAAGGATATTCTTTAGTATCACGACCACAATTATCCATGCATTACGGGCCAAGAATATTTGTGTATTCATTAATGGTTATGATCATGCCAACAACTGTCCATCAATGAACTACGGGCCAATGAGGATTTTTACCACATAATTTGTAACATTACGGTCATGATTACACCGAATAATCCCTGGTCATAATCACACTAAGTCCATCTATGCATGATAGGCCACATATGACTTTCAACATAATATAAACATGAGGATGATGACAATGATATAAGAATTCAATAAAACAAGTTCAAGAATTAATTTATCCAGGAACCAATAACATCCAAACTGTCAACATGATACTGCTTTGTAGAGTAAAATTCAAGAATGCTTAGAAGAATATTTCCATGAAAGGATACTAGATGAAGCGCAAATATCAAGGATATTCCACTAATTTCAAGGAGTATATAAGTCAAAGTTTTAACCAACTGAGTATAATAAAGAATGGAATAACAAAAGAAATCACCATGCATGCGATATACCGCACAGGCAGGTTATTCCAACAGAATTATAAATAACGAAACTAGGTCCCACAGAAACACACAAACAGCAGGATATTCCAACAGAATAATAAAGAATGGAACCAGTCCCACGTAAAACACACGCAGACAGGATGTTCCAATGAATAATAATAAAGATTTTAACCAGTCCTGTAAAACACACGCATGTGGATGTTCCAACAGAATAATATTAAAGATTTTAACCAGTCCCTGTAAAACACACAGACATGATGTTCCAACAGAATAATAAAAGAATATCACCAAGGATAGGGTAAACCGCGTATACAGGTTATTCCAACCGAATAATAAGCAATGGAATAACAACAGTTCTCTTCATGAATAAGAAAGAATAACACCCTTACTTTAGTAGGAGATTGAATATCTGCAGAGAGTGTAATAATGTAATACTCTTCATCTTTCTCTCTTATTCTCTTTATACTTTCTCTCTCTATAGCTTGAATGAATTCGTGAAAAATAATGAAGCACTAGGCCTCTATTTATAGAAGATTTCTAGCTTAGCACTTGCCATGTGAAAAGGCAAGTGGCTTAACGACTGGTAATGTGAAAAGAAAAGTGGTTTGACGCCTGTAATGTGAAACGACAATTGGTTCGACGCCTGTAATATGAAACGACAATTGGTTCGACGCCTGTAATATGAAACAGCAAGTGGTTTGATGACTGGTAAAGGTAATTACTATTGACGAAGGTAATTACTATTAACGAAGGTAATTACTATTGATGAAGGTAATTACTATTGACGAAGGTAATTACTATTGACGAAGATAATTACTATTGACGAAGGTAATTACTATTGACGAAGAGACTCTTAGATGATGACATATGGACCCCCCATAAAATAACCAAACTTACCACAAACGTCTCATAACAGACTCTTTATATATATCAAGGATTGAATAAATATTACCACAAATCATTTTAATTTTAATCAACACATATTTAATCTTTCAACAATTATTAATCATTTATAACTTGTCGTCTCAATTATTGATTTAATAATATAACATATTATACAAATGATACTGTGACAATAATTGAATCAAATATATAAGAGATATGATGCAAAGAATTATCATAGTAATAATTGAGTATAGGTGAGTGACTTCTCACGTAAGCATCAATAATCAATACTGTGTGCTACTATGCAACCACCACCAGACATCGCGTACTTTTACTACTGGGTAGTTCAATGTTTTAACGGTAGAACACTCCGCCGTTATTTTTATAGAAAGATAATTTTGTCATTTTCTAACTACGACAATACTTCCGTTCTGGGGTCCACTAATGATTTAGCCGTCGCATTTATTTCCCGAAACAAAAGAATATTCCCCACCAAACGAATATTTTATAACAACTTGCTTACCTTGCAAAATTTATAAATATTACCCACAACTATAACATTATATCAAATTTATTCCATAATATTCAAAAATAATATTTATAGAAAATTCATCTTTATTTATAAAAGTTGGGGTCTTACACAGGTACACCGTGTTGTGAAACAATTTACTTCACATACAGTTTTTCCAATCGATCTAGGGTAAATCTGATCTTGATTGGTAAGAAGTGTGCCAACTTCGTCAATCGATCAACAATCACCCAAACGTTGTCATAACCTTGCTGAGTCGTTGGAAGACCTACCATAAAATCCATTGTGATGTGCTCCCATTTCTATTATGGTATCTCTAACGGTTGCAATAATCCGCTTGGTTTTTGATGTTCAGCTTTAACTCTCTGAAACGTTAAGCATTTCGCCACACACTCAGCCACATCCTTCTTCATATTCGGCCACCAAAAATAATGTCTAAGATCCTGGAATATTTTTGTACTTCCAAGGTGAATCGAATATCTTGAGTTGTGGGCTTCACTCAGAACTTCTTCTTTAACTTCTGGTACTAGCGGAACCCAAATTCTCCATTCGAATCGAAGTAACCCTTCTGAATCATTTTTGAATTTGTTTTCCTCACCTTCAGATATCTTCTGTTTTATCTTTTCGCATTCTTCATCCTGAAGTTGTGCATTCTTCACTTTATCTACCAATGTTGAATTATTTCTATCTAGAACAACATTTCATCATATTATGTCGGATATTTAATATCCAACTCCATCTTAGCCATTTCCGACACTAGCTTCTCCTGAGCAGTCAACAACATTAACTTCTCTCGTCCCTTCCTGCTTTCAGCATCAGCAACAACATTCGCTTTTCCAGGATGATAGAAAATCTCGCAGTCATATTCTTTGATCAGCTCCAACCATCTTCTCTGCCTCATATTCAAATATTTTTGTGTAAAGATATACTTCAGACTTTTATGGTCAGTATATATCTCACACATTTCTCCATAAAGATAATGTCTCAAAATCTTCAAGGCAAACACCACCGCAGCCAACTCTAAGTCATGATTTGGATACCCTTTTTCATAATCTTTTAATTAACGTGATGCATACGCAATAACTCTGTCATTTTGCACAAGCACACATCCTAGTCCTTTATGCGATGCATCATTATACACTACAAAATTCCCTGTATCAGGAAATGACAACACAGGTGCTGAGCACCTCTTCTTCAATTTGTGAAAACTTTCCTCACACTTCTCCGTCCAAACAAACTTAACCGCCTTCCTGGTTAAATTCATCAACAGGGTCGCGATTTTGGAAAAATCTTGAACAAAATGCCTATAGTAACCTGCCAACCCTAAGAAACTCCTTATCTCTGATGGTGTTTTTGGTTTATCGTAGTTTACTACAGCTTCAACTTTTGATGGATCTACCGAAATTCCGTCTTTATCTATAACATGCCCGATAAACTGTACACGTTCCGCCCAAAACTCACATTTTGAAAATTTTGCGTACAACTTCTCCTTTCTCAATGTCTCCAACGTCACTCTTAAGTGTTCAATATGTTCTTCCTTGGTCTTAGAATACACCAGGATATCATCAATAAAACCACCAAAAATTTATCTAAGAAAGGTTTAAACACCCTGTTCATCAAATCCATGAACGATGCAGGTGCATTGGTTAAACCAAATGACATAACCAGAAACTCGTAATGACCATACCGAGTTCTGAATGCCGTCTTTGGTACGTCTTCTGGCCTCACCTTCTGTTGATGATAACCACTCCTCAAATCTATCTTTGAAAAATACCTCGCACCCTTTAGTTGATCAAATAGGTCATCAATTCTTCATAATGGATACTTATTTTTAATCATGACCTTATTTAATTCTCTGTAATCAATGCAGAGCCGCATCAATCCATCTTTCTTCTTAACAAATAACACTTGCGCTCCCCATGGTGATACGCTCGGCTGGATATATTTCTTGTCGAGCAATTCTTGCAGTTCCACCATCAACTCTTGCATCTCCACCGGGGCCATTCTGTATGGTGCCTTAGATATCGGGCATGTTCCTGGTACTAAATCAATCATGAACTCGATTTGTCGATCTTGCGGAAGACCCGACAAATTGTCTGGAAATACGTCTGCAAAATCTCTTATGATCGGTATCTCTTCTAACTTCGCACTTTTCTTCTGTGTATCAACAATGTAGGCTAAGTATCCTACACATCCTTGTCTTAATAACTTCTTGGCTTGCATCACCGTCAGACAACTTGCTTGTCGAGGTGGTTTACTACCATAGAACACAACTTTTAAAAAAGTCATAAGGTTAACACACTTTCTTTGACAATCAATTACTGCTCCGTGATTGAATAACCAATCCATTCCCAGTATAACATCAAACTTGCCCAGTCTAATTGGTATCAAGTCTACCCTCATCTCTTGACCCTTTATAACCACTCTATAATTCTTATATATGAATCTTACAGGAATCACTTCCCTATTTGCAATCTCTAAACTTAAAGGATAATCTAATTCTTCCTGAGGCAAATCTAAGTTTTGAGCAAATTCATCGGATATAAATGAACAAGTAGCACCCGAATCAAACAGTACGTAAGCATTAATACCATTAATCGGAATGATATCTGACACCAATCCTTAGACTGAACAGCATCCTGCACAGTCATATTGAAAGTTCTCGCAGTAGGTCAGCTTGTTTGAGCTGGTCCAGTGATAGTCAATGAACCACCATCGTTGTTGTTTCCCTTTGCTCCACTTACACTCCCCATTGGCTTTTTAGGGCAATCACGAGCCATGTGATCCTTCGAACCGCAGGTAAAACATGCTCCTTTCTTTAGACTAAAACAGTTCGGTGCAATGTGTCCCTCCTGACCATAGTTGAAACACACACGCTTTCCCTTCAAACATACCCCAGTATGGTTCTTTCCACAAGTAGCACAAGCTTCAAACTTTTTCTTCTGCTGACTTCCTTGTTGTCCTCCCGTAGTCGAATTCTCGTTCCACTTCCTCTTCTGATTGTTACTTCCAACATTACTCCCACCAGCCTTATTCTCGTTATCGTTATTCTTCTTCTTTTGTTATTGATTGTACTTAGTCAAGGCATCGTTTCCACCTTCTGCGATGATTGCCTTTTCCAGTACAACTGCAAATGTATTCAACTGGAACATTAAAACCTTGCTATACAGCCAGGGTTTCAATCCTTTTTCAAACCTTCTCGCCTTACGCTCATCCGTATTGACTTGATAAGTGGCAAACCTTGCCAACTCGTTAAACTTTGCAGCATATTCTGGCACCGTAATAGTTCCTTGTTTAAGCTCCAGGAATTTCACTTCCAACTGATTCCGAGAACTCGCTGGAAAGTACATTTCAAAGAACAGCTCCTTAAATCTATCCCAGGCTACCACTCATTGTCCTCCACGAACTTTATTTGCTTGCCACCAGTAGCTAGCTTCGGCCTTAAGCATAAACGTTGTGAATGCAGTCTTCTAATTTTCGTTAACTCTAGCAACGTCAAACACCTTCTCCATTTCTATGATCCAGGTTTGGGCTTCCACTGGATTCATAGAACCTTGAAACTCTGGTTCATAACCAAAAGCTTTGATACGAACCTGTGACACCCCCAAATCCGAGTACTTCATTTCCACCGAATTTGGTGCTCACTATCAAAATATTTACATCTAACTACCCATAATAAAGGATAAAACATTAAATAACTTTAAACAATAATCTCTCCCATTAAAGGGTTACATCATCTAATAAACAATCCTAGGTAATCTAACCTTAAATTATTACATCAGTTTGCGGAATACATTATAAAATAAAACTAGTCTTTTAATTTCAAGCATTTAAATAAACTTTAACTAATTCTTCATCACTTAGACATCTTGCCATTTCCCTTGCTAGAATATGGCTCATCACCTCTTTCAAATTTAGTTGCATTGTTAATTGCAAGAGTGACCAAACAATTGTTCACTGATATAAAGAATAGCAATAATAATCATATGAGAATGAATAATGAATGTTGTACAATAATGAACTTGTTCTACGAATAGGAACAGAAACAAGTTTGAACTTTTAATATCTGAGGGTCTTATGACCATGAACTATGCCCACGGGTTTTAGGTATTATTACCTTAACCTTAACAGTCATTAGAATGTACAGACTCTTCTTAACGTACTCAGGGGATCAGCCCTTTGTACCATGTATTGTGCACAAACATCTAAAACTTACACGTACAAAGTCCCCTATGTTAGGGTTGTTCGTCTCAGTTTGAATTTAGAATTTCCGCACTAAAGAAAGTTTACTTAGGAACTAGCTTTTCAGTGTTTCTAGAATTTTAGAACACCTATTCAATTTCCATCAATAAAGGTTTAATACAATAATGTATAACTGAACAAGGCTATTAAAGTCAAAGATCGGATATTAACAATATATAACTGAATAAACATGATACACATGCAAAGTACTATGTTCAAAAGAGTTAGAACAATCTCATTTGAATCGACGTATTAGAACAATATATGCTTTGTATAATAATTAAAAAAGTGAAACTTGCTCGATGTAACGAATTAGGTTACAAGAGCTTAATCAATCGTATATAAGAATAGAATCAATAATATTGCTCAACAGCATTTAGGAACTTGCATTCATTAATAAAAGAATGAAGTTAGAAAAACTTGCTCAAATTAAGGAGATAAGGTTTAGAAACTTGCACAATTATTATAAGAGTAGGGTTAAAGAACTTGCCTTATTTGTAAGCTACACAAATGTAATATAATCTTCAATTACCCTACATATATCATTGAAATCGCAATCACAATTAGTTGCATGAATATTAACTTTTAGGGTTTAAACCATCATTATGGTAATAACCCTAACCTAGCACCTAACCACGTTGGTTAACACCTTAACGATTCTGAAATCACGCTATAAACCTTATCATTTATATTTAACTTTTGAAAACATCACATTTGGTTCATTGCATAACTTATTTAAATAATAACTTAAAATCTTCACACTTTGAATTACAACATCTTACAATCTGTTATTGTAGTTTATATTATGCCTCAACATCACAAACATCCATGCTAAACTAATACAAGTCCACTACACAAGATATGCAAATAAGCGATCTACCTTTGCTGGGCTCGAGAACTGCAGAGATGTCCTTTGCTTAGCACCCAAGCGAGATCTTACTGGTGCTCGATCACAGAAACCCTAGTAAGCGCATTTGCGCTTGGGACTAAGCAAATTGCTTATTGGTGCAAGCTGACGACATGCGCAAACTCGGCATGAACAGTAGCTGGTTTTTAGCCCAACTAACACGAATTTCACCCACCAAACAGTGAAATTAACACGTAAAATAAATATAAAACTATCATAAACATGATTGCTAACATATTCAATCAATTAGAACAATTTAACAACCACTAAAACGATTTTAATTTCTCAAAATTCATATTTTTCATATAAAACTCCATTTCTTGAACTTCTTCACAAAAATCATCACTAACATCTCAATACTTGGCCAAAACACGTAATTCAAATTAAGTTATGCTTGTTTCTTAATAAGCTAGCATAAAAAAGACTCAATTTACAGTTTAGCATACGAATTGGCCACTAAAATTGGTACTATTCACAAGCCATATGGGAAAAAAAATATACACTGTCATACTTTTCTTCTTTTTTTAAACTGTAATTAGCATACGAATTCTTGTTTTCATACAAACTCAAACATTATAACTATATATAATCATCATACACAAGTTACATAACAATAATTTACAGAAACTAGAATTCACAGAGTTTACAAATTATGCCATAAAAGTCATATATATATACATATATATATATATATATATATATATATATATATATATATATATATATATATATATATATATCCTAAGGTTTAGAAAATACCTCCACTTTGATTGTATGCTATCAAAGGATGGTGACAAGGTTTAGAAATTCCCTTTTTTCTTCTTGCCAATCACCAAGAACTCAAGGTGTTTTCTCTCTCTCTCTCAAACCTCTCTTGTATTTTCTCATCTTTGCCTAGCCTTAGGAAAAAATAAGGCGCTGTGAGGAAAATATACTAACTCCTACTTCCCCACTAACGTCAGGTACAAACCAACAGATAGCGTCAGTTGAAAAAACCAAAGGCCACAAGGCCATGTTTGGCTAACCACATAATTCCCAAACCAAATTATTATTATATTATTTATATTATATAGTTTTCATGTGTCACACTCTAGTTAATTAAATAACTTTAGCTTAATTAATTTAAATTAATAAAAATAAAAATCGTATTATCATTATTATACTTATAATTAATAAATAATTATATATCCAATTTAATTAATAAATTAGACACGTCACTTTATTTATTTCCTTTAAATTAAACAATTCATTTAATTTAATTATTTTCTTAAATATTAAGCAATTGATTCAATTTAATTATTTCCTTAAATTAAATCCTTCAGATAAATTATCAATACTTAATTTAATTAACATTAATCAATTTAGTTATTAACTCTCCACAATTCATTAATTATTTATTTTCCTCAATAAATAAATTATTTAAAATATTTAAATTAAATTACAAATTTCTCAATCGTTACAACGGCTATCTTGGAAAAATCTTGAATAAATCGTCTGTAATAACCGGCCAGTCCCAAGAAACTCCTCACCTCCGAAGGTGTTCTTGGTTGTTCCCAATTGATTACAACTTCCATTTTTGATGGATCCACTGAAATTCCATCTTTGTCAATCACGTGCCCAAGAAATTGTACACGATCTAGCCAAAATTCGCACTTAGAGAATTTTGCGTACAATTTTTCCTTTCTTAGTGTTTCCAACGTCAAACGTAAGTGTTCCACGTGTTCTTCTTGAGTTTTGGAATACACCAGAATGTCATCAATAAATACCACAACAAACTTGTCTAAGAATGGTTTAAACACCATGTTCATCAAATCCATGAATGCAGCAGGGGCATTAGTCAAACCAAAAGACATCACCAAAAACTCGTAATGTCCATACCGAGTTCTGAATGTCGTTCTAGGTATATCCTCCTTCCTTACATTCAATTGGTGATACCCACTTCTAAAATCTATTTTCGAGAAGTATTTAGCACCCTTCAGTTGATCAAACAAGTCATCTATTCTTGGCAACAAATATTTGTTCTTAATAGTGACTTTGTTTAATTCCCTATAATCAATGATAGATGCATTGATCCATCCTTCTTCTTCACGAATAATACTGGTGCTCCCAACGGTGATACGCTTGGTTGAATATACTTCTTGTCTAGCATCTCTTGCAGTTGTACCATCAGTTCCTTCATCTCTACCGGAGCCATTCTGTATGGGGCCTTTGATATAGGTGATGTTCCTGGCACTAAATCGATCACGAACTCAATCTCTCTGTCAGGCGGAAGTCCTGGAAAATCCTCTGGAAACACATCTTCAAATTCCTTAACCACTGGTATCTCCTCCAGTGTCACACCCTTTTTCTGAGTATCGACTTTGTAAGTTAAATATCCCACACATCCTTGAGTCAACAATTTCTTGGCCTGCATAATCGTCGGACATTTCATTTGTCTAGGCGATTTGCTACCATAGAAAACTACCTTTGACGGTGTCATAAGGTTTACACATTTCTTTTGGCAATCAATTAACACTCCATACTTGAACAACCAATCCATTCCCAAAATAACTTCAAACTCTCTAAGTGTAATCGGAGTTAAATCTACCATCATGATATTTTCCTTAATGTTCACCCTACAGTTCTTGTATACGAACCTAATAGGTATTACTTCCTTATTCGCAATTTTATTGTTTAAAGGGAAGTTCAATTCTTCTCTAGGCAGTCCTAACTTCTTAGCAAATTCATCATATATAAACGAACAAGTAGCACCCGAATCAAATATTACATAAGCATCAATATCATTGATTGGGATAATACCTGACACCACATCTTTTGATTGCATAACATCTTGCACAGTCATGTTGAAAGTTCTGGCTGTGGGTTTGTTTGATGTCGTTGGTCCATCAATGGCCCATGTACCTCCACTGCTACCTCCCTTGTTTCTTGTTGTCTCTACAGCCTTCTTCTTAGGGCATTCACGAGCAAAGTGATTCTTGGACCAGCACGTGAAGCAAACGTTCTTCTTAGGTTGAGTGCAATTTGGGGCGATGTGACCCTACTGGCCACAGTTGAAGCATACTCGTTTCCCCATCAAGCACACACCCTTGTGAAACTTCCCGTATGTAGCACACGCTTTGAATTTCTTATTCTGTTGGTTACCCTGCTGACTTCCAGCACCCCCATTTCTGTTCCATTTCCTCTTCAGATTGTTGTTTCCATTTTCACTATTACCACCTCCATTCTTAATCTCCACTTCATTCTTCTTCTTTTTATGTTCTTGATTGAACTCTATCACAACCTTGTCCCCACCTTCAGTGAGAATTGCCTTCTCCATTACCGATGCAAACGTCTTTAGCTGGAACAGGGAGACCCTACTATACAATAAGGGCTTCATTCCCTGTTCCAACCTCTTCGCCTTGCGTTAATCTGTACTGACTTGGTATAACGCAAACCTTGCCAACTCGTTGAATTTCGCGGCATACTCAGACACCGTCATCGTTCCCTGTTTTAGTTCTAAAGACTGCACTTCTAACTGACTCTTTGAACTCTCTGGGAAATAGGTCTCGATGAATATTTCCTTAAACCTATCCCAGGTCATCACCCCTGGCCCTTCTCGAGTTTTATTGGCCTGCCACCAATATCTAGCCTTTTCTTTCAACATGAATGTTGCAAAACTAGTCTTCTGATCATCACCTACCCAAGCGACATCAAACACCTTTTCTATCTCCATAATACAGGTCTGTGCCTCTACTGGAATCATGGACCCACGGAATTCAGGTGGTCCAACCACCTTGAAATCCTTAAACGTTGTACCTTGGTTCTGTGGTTGATTCTTCAACGCTCCTGTCAGTAACGTCACTAGTTATTGAATGGGGTTAGCATCAACATTGTCATTATTGATTCCTTTAGTGGTTCTCTATCGTGGTGGCTAACGTCTTGGAGGCATTTTCTGTTAAAATATGCACTCGTTAGATTATTACTCAACTTCTTTAAGTACTTTCTACTTAACTTGCCTCCAAAAAGAAATAATCACATAATATTTTGAATGAAATAATAACTTTTATTTATTCATAATCTCTTTGAAAATATAAAACGATAGCATCACTTCTATTTATATTACTTTCCTAAACTACAACAGTTACAGGACAACATCATCATTATCATATCCCATGGTTACATAACACTAGGGATTTATACATTATTTAACATTTTATTAATCGTATACATTCCCTATGATGTCCTACTAAGATACTCCATAGCCTTTCGACGCTCTTCTTCCAAAACCTGGAACATTGTTCGGCGATCTAACACGTACGATGGCACAGTCTCGAATTGAATTGGATAACCCATGACCCGATCTTAAGCTCGATTAATCACGGTGTTGAATACACTATTCATCTCTTCTATCTTCATTCTATTTGCTTGGGCGTCTTTCACTGCTATCTTGGCTCGTTGAAAAGCCTCCTCATATGCGTCTTCAGCTCTTACCCTCTTAGTAGATTCTTCCTTTAGCTTGTTCTTTAGTTCTGCGATGTAAGACCCCGAAATTTATGAAATAAAGGTATTCAATTTTTTTTATAATTACTATTCAGTAAATGGTTAAATTGATAAAAAGCAAAGTTAAGGGTGCTATATGAAATTTTTTTTCAAAATAAGAAAGTGGCTATAAAATACTTATTGTTATCAGGGAATATTCGTTTGGTCGTGGAATATTCTTGTTGTCGGGGAATATTAAATGCGACGACGCAACCATTTGTGGGCCTCATAATGTAATAACTGTCTTGATGAAAGAAAATTACAAATTTGAGTTTTTATAAATAACGGCGTAATTGTTACCGATTAACACCGTTGGATTACACGGTGGTTAAAATACGATGTCTGGCGTTAGTTGCCGCGAGAGTATATGGTATTGCATAGTATTTTTGAATTATTTGATTCTTACGTGAAAGGCACTAATAATTAATTATTACGATAATTCTTCGCTTCAATATTTTATTTTATTGATTCAATAATTGTTGCGTTGATATTTTATATTATTGTTCTTTGCAATAATTGTCAACTTGCATAATATTTTCTATTATTAGATCAATAATTCATATTATTTGAATAATATTATTAGATAACATTATTGGCAATGTCTAGAAAATTACATCAAGGAGAGGTTTGGTCACCTAATTGCTGCGCAAGAGAGAGAAAATCCTTATCGGAAAGCCCCTCTTTCCTCGAACCTTTTGGTTGTCATAATTGTGATTACGTAATATTATTTATGAATAATTAATTATTGATTTATATGATAAGGAAATATTTATTTGATGTGGATATAAATGATGGATTTATTTATGTGGTTATAAATGAAGGAATTAATGTTGAGGTATTTTATCAGTATTTTGTCGGATTTGAGGTATTAAAAGATCAAATCAGTGTTCTTATAACTTTATTGTGTGAGTTATAATTTTTAATCTGACCGTTGGATCATTGTGATTTTTGGATATGTTATACATATATAAGTTGAGTATATGTTCACTAATTTTGAACCGTTAAAAATGAACGAATGATTTTTTATGAATTTTAATAGGTGACTGATTCAGAAATTAGGTTTATAAATGATTTTGGTGGAAAATTCTAGAAATGGGTGGGCCCCACTTTTGGTTGTTGGGGAAGATGGCTGATTTTTGGTGGGTGGAATAGTAGCAGGTAAAGCCATCAGGTAGCAGGTCAAGTCTGCTTCGGCGTGCTAACATTTTCCTATAAATAGAGGGCTAAGTTAGAATTGAAAATCACACCAGAATTCATAAGTTTTCTCTCTTTTTCTCTCTAGATTATCAAGTGTATTTTGTGAGTATTTAGATACTTGGTGAGTTGCTATTCATCAGTGCAAGTTTTCTTCAAATATATATCCAATATCCAATCGTAAGTCTTCTTTTTTTGAGGTAAGGGATAGTAAGGGATTTTAAGGGGTTGTTATGTTTTTTCGGTTTTGTAATTTTTCGACCTTCAAAAATTCTCGAAAAATTTTAAATGATAATTTGATGAGTTTTCTAGATTGTGTCAAAAAATGACGATTTTTGGATGTATAGATTAAGAATTATGAATTTTACGGGAAAAAACTATTTTAAAAGTAACCGCTTATAACTCCTTGTGGTTAACTCCAAAATTGGTGAAATTTTTATTGGGAGTACATGTATATGATAGAAGTATACTCTGTAAATTTTGGAATTTTTGGATAAAAGTACAATTTTTGATAAATATCTAAATATTCGGCTGTTTTGGCCATATGAAAAAGAGTAAATGATTTTTAAAAATTTTGGGAAAAATATATGTTCAATATGGGACTATTGAATCCCAGAAAAGAAATATTTTTGGGACTGATTTGGTATTTTTCATGAAAATGGACTACTTATGAGTAAATGAATTAAATATGTTATGTGAAGTAAGAAAATTGAAAAATAGGATTTTATGGCTTGAGAATCCTATATGAGGTATATGCAGATTTTTGATGAGGGTTTTGGTTATTGGTGACGAAATCTTATGAGGTTGGCATTTTAGGATGATTAAATGCATTATTTAGTAAAGTGTAAACAATTAAAATAAATTATTTATAAGTTTAAGAAATGTTATTTCAATATCATTATACCAAAATATTGGTATGGATTTTATTGTGAAATTTCTACCTTTTTGTGCCGGGTTTACTATTTATGAGTTACTATTTACGAGTTACTATTCATGAGTTACTATTCACGAATTTACTATTTATGGGTTACTATTCACGAGTTACTATTCATTACAAAATTGGTTTCTTTTTCTAACCAAATTATAGTTGATTTATGAATATTATTCTTGAGATTAAATCTAGATGTTTTGATTGTTTTGATTATATTGATTTTACTATTATATATAACATTTTTTAACCCTAATGATGATATTTCTCTTTTACTTGAGTGTAAAGATGGGTAGATTTTTGGTATGATCATGACTATGGGTTCTCTTTGGCCAGTAGTGCAAAGTTGAATTGTTGACTGGTATGATCATGACCATTGAAGTTATAATTGAATATTTTTAGCTTAAGTGCAAAGGTGAATTGATCAACATGGTTATAATTATTGTTTATATAAATTCTGAAATGATTATATATTTCATTGAGGGGTTTTAGAAATGGGTTTTGTACTCGGTTCAAGGTCAATAAAGAATTAAACTTCACGTTCTGGGTTAGACCGGGAAGTTCTTCAGGAAATTCGCTAACAATCGAAACATTATTCAAATATGACGTATTTTTGTTCAAGTCCATGACATGGGCAAAAAAAGCTTGACATCTGTTTTTCAATAAACGAATGGCTTTATGGCTTAATATGATAGTGATTGACTTTATAGGTTTGGTTGCTTGAATTCGCATAACAGGTTTGTTAGGAATATGAAAACTTACAACCTTACGAAAATAATCAATTTTAGCATGATGGCCTCTACTTGAATCAAGCAAGATTTATAAATAGTGGATGTAATGAAAGTTTTTCCTAACGGAGTCTTAACAGATAAGTCCAAGTCTAATTTCTCCGGAGTCAAGTTTAAACGTTGAGCAGAAACATGAGAGATAAAAGAATGGGTAGAACCGGTATCTAGTAAGGTATAAACTTTGCAAGAGTTTATGATTAGCTTACCCGTGATCACCTCGTTTGGGTTCCTCGCATTTTGGGCAGTCATGACAAACGCTCTTCTAGGAACCACTGACTTTGTCTTGTCTGGGACAACCTTTGGAGTCACCATCCTCGTTGGACTTGGTTTCGTTATAAGAAAATCTCTAGCTATATGACCTACGTTTCCTCAGTTATACCACACCTTGGATTGTTGTGGGCAGTTTAGGCTGTTGTATCCCTATTTCCCACATTTATAACATACGACCAGTGATCGTTCTCCTCCCCTAGAAACAATTGATGATGGTGCTGGCGTATTCACGTTATCATTGTTGTACCTTCCCTTTTTGAAATCTCCCTCCGACTCGCTTCTTCTATTATCATGGCCACGATTACCACCATAGTGGTTACCGCTTTTATCCGAATGTTTTCCTCCTCGTTGGTTGTCATTGCTTCGATGACTGATGCCACCGGTATGACCCTGGTTTTGGTCCCTCAGTTGAATATACTCATTATCTCGCTCTAATAGTTGAGCCTTGTTCACAACATTTGAATATAGAGAAAATTTATGAGAAATAAGATATTACCGAATTTCATGTTTCAGACCTCTCAAAAACATCCACTTCATACGTTCCTCATTCTCTGCCAAATGATGTGCAAACCTGGATAAATCTGTGAACTTAGCCTCATACTGGGACACAGTCATGTAGTTATGTTCCAGTCTAATAAACTCTACCTACTTCATATGACGAATACTTTCAGGAAAGTACTTGTCATTGAACAGTTTTTGAAACGTTTCTCAAGACATATTAAATGTGGCTGGCTAGGTACGCTTCACACACTCCCACCAGTAGTCTGCCTCACCACGGAACATAAAGGTGGCGAATGGAACCTTCTGTTCCTCCGTGCATCCCAAGACATCAAATATCTTGGTAATTTGTCTAACCCACGTTTCCGCCTTGATCGGATCTGGCTTTCCCACAAATTCTGGTGGTCCCAACTCTTTGAACTGCTTTGTAAGACCCCAACTTTTTATAAATAAAATCGAATTTCCTCTATTTATTATTGTGAATATTAAGGTGTAAATTTAATATAATGTTTTGGTTATGAGTGAAATGTGCAAATTTTGTAAAATAAGCAAGTGGTTATAAAATATTCATTGTTGTCGGGGAATATTCGTTTGGTCGTGGAATATTCTTCTTTGTCGGGGAATATTAAATGCGACAAGTATGACCATTATGGGCCCCATAATGGAAAACGATCGGATGAAGATAACGACAAGTTTGAGTTTTTATAAATGACAGGCGTGGTTATTACCAATTAACAATCGTTGGAATACCGGTGGTTAAACTATAAGTAATACGCGTGGTTGCATGCGAATGGCACTGCGGTATTGCGATTATTTTGAATTATTGATTCTTACGTAAAGACACACTACTCAATAATTGTTACAAATAATTCTTGCTCAATATTTTATTTTATTGATTCAATAATTGCTACGTTGATATTTTATATTATTGTTGCTCAATAATTGTCACGACAAAGTATCTCCATTATCGGATCGAGAATTCATATTATTTGAATAATATTGTTAGATAGCATTATTGGAAATGTTTAAGGAAGTTCGTACAGGAAAGGGGTTTGGTCACCTAATTACGCTACCAATAAGGAGAAATCCTTATCGGAAAACCCCTCTTTCCTAGAACGACATGGTTGTCATAATTGTGATTACGTAATTTTATTTTGAATAATTAATTATTGATTTATATGATAAGGAAATATTTATTTTAAGTGGATATAAATGATGGATATATTTATTGTGGTTATAAATGAAGGAATTAATGCTGAGGTGTTTTATCAGTATTTTTGTCAGAATAGAGGTGTTGAAAATCGTCCGTATGTGGATTTCGGTCATTTTTCGTTTAGAATTTGGAA
Source organism: Panax ginseng (assembly GCA_020205605.1). Classification (NCBI taxonomy): domain Eukaryota; kingdom Viridiplantae; phylum Streptophyta; class Magnoliopsida; order Apiales; family Araliaceae; genus Panax; species Panax ginseng. The sequence continues at coordinate 61,970,131 of CM035148.1, forward strand.
AAACATAAATCTATAAAGTTGTAGAGAATTTAATTTCCTATGGAATGGACATAAAATTCGTATTTTTCTGATAAAACGGCTATTTATTATGAATTATTGAAGTTTCGAAATTAAATGTTTTTATTAAAAATATGGTGGGCCCCACTTTTGGTTGGTGAGAAATGAAATGTGCTGAATTTTTTTTTCAAAAGTGGTGGGCGTGAATAGTAGCAGGTAAAGCCATCGGGTAGCAGGTCAGTCTACTATGGCGTTCTAAGCATTTTCCTATAAATAGGGTGCTTAGTTAGAATTGAAAATCACACCAGAATCATAAGCTGTCTCTCTCTATATTATCGAGCGTATTTTGTGAGTATTTAGATACTTTGTGAGTTTCTATTCAGTGCAAGTTTCCTTCAACATTATACCTGATATTTCAGCCAGAAGTACTATTCTTTTGAGGTAAGAGATGTTATTTTCTTCATAATGATATTATTCTTTGATCAATATCATTATACCAAAATATTGGTATGGATTTTATTGTGGAATTTCTATCTTTTTTATGTCGGGGTTACTATTCACGTAGACGACACTATTCACGAATACAACACTATTCACAGAAAAATAATTTTTTCTTTCTTTGTCCAAGTTGTCTATTGTGGTTACTATCTTTGATTGTATCCATGTTTTCATCTTTATTCTTGAATTTTGCTCCGCAATTGATTATTATAAGGTATTTTTGAACTTGGATAAACTAAAGTATGAATCCCCAATCTTTGTTCTTTTATCTCATTGGATTCGTTTTCTTTAAGATATTTTTCATCATCCTAAGTCCTAAATGATGATACTAAATATCTTTGGCTTGTAGTGCAAAGATGAATGATTAACTGATGAATAGCTTTGGCTCATAGTGCAAAGATGAACAGGTGTTGAGATGAACATGAGCAACTGGTGATACAAATAAATATCTTTGGCATGTAGTGCAAAGATATATATTGATTGATGTTATAGGGATAAAATATTGATGATGGACTTTTAAATCTTAGAAGATAGTAGAATTCATTCTCTATTTGACTCTTCTAATGGATTGTTGTTTCCGCTGCAGTTGTTGATCTAAAACTTGTTGTCTATAATATTCTATCAGATTTTCCCTTTTGAAGACTAATGATAATTTATTGTATATTATCTTAATCATAATATTCTTTATTGGGCTAGTTGAGCTCACCATTTAACTTTTTGTTCCATTTTTCTTCTTAGGAGGTGAGAATTTAGTAAGAACTAGCCGGGGTATGGAGTGATGATTCTAGAAAGTTGTTTTAGCATTCCTCACTATTTTTGTAAATTAGTGTACCAATAATTGTAATGAGGACTACTTTTGAGTTTGAATACTGTCTATTAGACAATATTTGTATTTAAACTCAAAGTATGTGTTGTTATATTTTTCACAACATTTGTATTAATGAAGTTGTATTTGTTTCTGTACCATGTATTTGGCGACTCAGAATGGGTGATGTATACCTATTTTGGAGGCATCACAGTTGGCATCAAAGCTTAGGGATATGGTCTCTGGCGGAGATCGAGGAATAAAACTAGGAGGGAAGAGACGAGTAATCCTTCGCTAGTATGTCATACCTAAGCTTATTTGGTTGGTTAGTCGGAGCATATGGTTAATATGTGATATGTTAATTTGTTAATTAACCCTTGTTTTGGTGCAGTATTTGAGAATGACAGCTGGAAATATTAACAATTGAGTGAATGAGACCGTGGAAGCACCTTTAATTACCACCCAAGGGAACGTGCAACAAGAAGGCAATATTCCTCCTGTAAAAAACACTACCGAACAAATGATGAATGATGGGATGTTTAGAAGCTTTTTGTAGTTCATGTAAAATCAGACGAGGGAGACTCGTGTACAAAATACGGGTGGAAATGATAGCAATGCACGACTTGTCATAACCAAGTAGTTCAAAGAGTTGGGACCACTAGAATTTGTGGGAAAGCCGTATTCGATCAAGGTGGAGACGTGGGTTAAACAAATTACCAAGATATTTGATGTCTTGGGATGCACGGACGAACAAAAGGTTCCATTCGCCACCTTTATGTTCCATGGTGAGGCAGACTATTGGTGGGAGTCTGTGAAGCGTGCCCAGCCAGCCGCTCTCAATATGTCTTGGGAAAGATTTCAGAAACTGTTCAATGACAATTACTTTCCTGAAAGTATTCGTCTTATGAAGGAGGTAGAGTTTATTAGACTGGAACAAAACAACATGATGGTGTCCCAGTATGAGGCGAAGTTGGCAGCGGTCATCGGAGCAATGACAACCAGCGGGGAGGAAAAAATTCAGACAAAAGCGGTAACCACTCTGGTGGTAATCGTGGCCATGATAATAGAAGGAGTGAGTTGGGAGGAGATTTCAAAAAGAGAAGGTACAACAATGATAACATGAAGACGTCAGCACCAACATTGACTGTTTACAGGGGAAGAGAACGATCATCGGTCGTTTGTTATAAATACGGGAAAGAGGGAAACATCAGCCCAAACTGCCCACAAAAATCTAAGGTGTGTTATAACTATAGAAAGGAAGGTCATATAGCTAGAGATTTTCTTGTAGAAAAACCAAGTCCAACGGGGATGGTGACTCCAAAGGTTGTCCCGGACAAGTCAAAGTCAGTGGTTCCTGGAAGGGCATTTGTCTTGGTTACCCAAAATGCAAGGAACCCGAACGAGGTGATCACGGGTAAGCTAATCATAAACTCTTGCGAAGTTTATACCTTATTAGAATCTGGGTTCTACCCATTCTTTTCTCTCTCTGCTTGTGCTCAACGTTTGAACTAGACTCGGGAGAATTAGACCTTGACTTATCTGTTGGGACTCAGATTTAGAAAAAACTTTCATTGCATCTACAATTTATAAATCTTGCTTGATTCAAGTTGGAACCATCACATTACCTGCCGATCTTATTTTGTTGAAAATACTTGCATTTGATGTTATTTTAGGGATTGATTAGTTAATCGTTCATCATGCTAAAATTGATTGTTTTCGTAAGGTTGTTAGTTTTCATATTCCTAACCAACCTATTATGCGAATTCAAACAACCAAACCACTAAAGTCAATCACTGTTATATCAAGCCATAAAGCTATTCGTTTATTGAAAAACGGATGTTAAGCTTTCTTAGCCCATGTCACGAACTTGAACAAAAACATGTCAGATTTGAATAATATTTCTATTGTTAGTGAATTTCCTGACGTATTTCCTGAAGAACTTCCCGGTCTACCCCCAGAACGTGAAGTTGAATTCTTTATTGACCTTGAACCTGGTACAAAGCCCATTTCTAAAACTCCATATCGAATGGCTCCTATTGAACTTCAGGAGTTAAAGGTCCAACTACAGGAGTTGTTGGACATCGGTTTCATTCGTCCTAGTACATCTCCTTGGGGTGCTCCTGTCTTATTTGTAAAGAAGAAATACATGAGTATGCGACTTTGTATTGACTACCGGGAATTAAACCATGTAACCATCAAGAATAGGTATCTGCTACCTCACATTGATGTCCTGTTTGACCAGTTGCAAGGAGCATAATTCATTTCAAAGATCGATCTTCGTTCTGGATATCATCAACTGAATATTAAAACTGAGGATATTTCGAAGACTGCCTACAGAACTCGGTACGGGCATTATGAATTCTTAGTCATGCCTTTTGGATTAACTAATGCTCTTGCTGCTTTCATAGATATGATGACCCGTGTGTTCAAAGAATATTTGGATCAATTCGTTGTTGTCTTTATTAATGACATCCCCATCTATTCCAAAAGTCGTGAAGATCATGAGCCCCATTTGAAGCTGGTACTTCAAAGTCTTCGTGATAACAATCTATAAGCTATATGTCCGTATGTGGATTTCGGTCATTTTTTGTTTAAAATTTGGAAAAACATAAATCTATAAAGTTGTAGAGAATTTAATTTCCTATGGAATGGACATAAAATTCGTATTTTTCTAATAAAAGGGCTATTTATTATGAATTATTGAAGTTTTGAAATTAAATGTTTTTATTAAAAATATGGTGGGCCCCACTTTTGGTTGGTGAGAAATGAAATGTGCTGAAATTTTATTTCAAAAGTGGTGGGCGTGAATAGTAGCAGGTAAAGCCATCGGGTTGTGATCGATCTACTATGGCGTTCTAAGCATTTTCCTATAAATAGGGTGCTTAGTTAGAATTGAAAATCACACCAGAATCATAAGCTTTCTCTCTCTATATTATCGAGCGTATTTTGTGAGTATTTAGATACTTTGTGAGTTGCTATTTAGTGCAAGTTTCCTTCAACCTTATACCTGATATTTCAGCCAGAAATACTATTCTTTTGAGGTAAGAGATGTTATTTTCTTCATAATGATATTATTCTTTGATCAATATCATTATACCGAAATATTGGTATGGATTTTATTGTGGAATTTCTATCTTTTTCATGTCGGGGTTACTATTCATGTATACGATACTATTGACGAATATAACACTATTCACAAAAAAATAATTTTTTCTTTCTTTGTCCAAGTTGTCTATTGTGGTTATTATCTTTGATTGTATCCATGTTTTGATCTTTATTCTTGAATTTTGCTCCGCAATTGATTATTATAAGGTATTTTTGAACTTGGATAAACTAAAGTATGAATCCCCAATCTTTGTTCTTTAATCTCATTAGATTTGTTTTCTTTAAGATATTTTTCATCATCCTCAGTCCTAAATGATGATACTAAATATCTTTGGCTTGTAGTGCAAAGATGAATGATTAACTGATGAATAGCTTTGGCTCGTAGTGGAAAGATGAACAGGTGTTGAGATGAACATGACCAACTGGTGATACAAATAAATATCTTTGGCCTGGTAGTGCAAAGATATATATTGATTGATGTTATAGGGATAAAATATTGATGATGGACTTTTAAATCTTAGAAGATAGTAGAATTCATTCTCTATTTGACTCTTCTAATGGATTGTTGTTTCCGCTGCAGTTGTTGATATAAAACTTGTTGTCAATAATATTCTATCAGATTTTCCCTTTTGAAGACTAATGATAATTTGTTGTATATTATCTTAATCATAATATTCTTTATTGGGCTAGTTGAGCTCACCATTTAACTTTTTGTTCCATTTTTCTTCTTAGGAGGTGAGAATTTTTGCGAGAACTAAGCCATGGGTATGGAGTGATGATTCTAGAAAGTTGTTTTAGCATTCCTCACTATTTTTGTAAATTAGTGTACCAATAATTGTAATGAGGACTACTTTTGAGTTTGAATACTGTCTATTAGACAATATTTGTATTTAAACTCAAAGTATGTGTTGTCGTATTTTTCACAACATTTGTATTAATGAATTTGTATTTGTTTCTGTACCATGTATTTGGCGACTCAGAATGGGTGATGTATACCTATTTTGGAGGCATCACAGTTGGTATCAAAGCTTAGGGATATGGTCTCTGGCGGAGATCGAGGAATAAAACTAGGAGGGAAGAGACGAGTACTCCTTCGCTAGTATGTCATACCTAAGCTTATTTGGTTGGTTAGTCAGAGCATATGGTTAATATGTGATATGTTAATTTGTTAATTAACCCTTGTTTTGAGGCGATGTTGAGAATGACAATTTGGAAATATTAACAATTGAGTGAATGAGACCGTGGAAGCACCTTTAATTACCACCCAAGGGAACGTGCAACAAGAAGGCAATATTCCCCTACTGTAAAAAATACTACCGAACAAATGATGAATGATGGGATGTTTAGAAGCTTTTTCTAGTTCATGTAAAATCAGACGAGGGAGACTCGTGTACAAAATACGGGTGGAAATGATAGAAGCGCACGACTTGTCATAACCAAGTAGTTCAAAGAGTTGGGACCACTAGAATTTGTGGGAAAGCCATATTCGATCAAGGCGGAGACGTGAGTTAAACAAATTACCAAGATATTTGATGTCTTGGGATGCACGGACGAACAAAAGGTTCCATTCGCAACCTTTATGTTCCATAGTGAGGCTGACTATTGGTAGGAGTCTGTGAAGCGTACCCAGCCAGCCGCTCTCAATATGTCTTGGGAAACATTTCAGAAACTGTTCAATGACAAGTACTTTCCTAAAAGTATTCGTCATATGAAGGAGGTAGAGTTTATTAGACTAGAACAAAACAACATTATGGTGTCCCAGAATGAGGAGAAGTTGGCAGCGGTCATCGGAGCAATGACAACCAGCGGGGAGGAAAAAATTCAAACAAAAGCGGTAACCACTCTTGTGGTAATCGTGGACATGATAATAGAAGGAGTGAGTCAGGAGGAGATTTCAAAAAGAGAAGGTACAACAATGATAATGTGAAGACGTCAGCACCAACATTGACTGCTTACAGGGGAGGAGAACGATCGTCGGTCGTTTGTTATAAATACGGGAAAGAGGGAAACATCGGCCCAAACTGCCCACAAAAATCTAAGGTGTGTTATAACTATAGAAAGGAAGGTCATATAGCTAGAGATTTTCTTGTAGAAAAACCAAGTCCAACGGGGATGGTGACTCCAAAGGATGTCCCGGACAAGTCAAAGTCAGTGGTTCCTGGAAGGGCGTTTGTCTTAGTTATCCAAAATGCAAGGAACCCGAACGAGGTGATCACGGGTAAGCTAATCATAAACTCTTGCGAAGTTTATACCTTATTAGATACCGGTTCTACCCATTCTTTTATCTCTCCTGCTTGTGCTCAACGTTTGAACTTGACTCCGGAGAAATTAGACCTTGACTTATATATTGGGACTCCGTTAGAAAAAACTTTCATTGCATCTACTATTTAAAATCTTGCTTGATTCAAGTTGGAACCATCACATTACCTGCCGATCTTATTTTGTTGAAAATACTTGCATTTGATGTTATTTTAGGGATTGATTGGTTAACCGCTCATCATGCTAAAATTGATTGTTTTCGTAAGGTTGTTAGTTTTCATATTCCTAACCAACCTATTATGCGAATTCAAACAACCAAACCACTAAAGTCAATCACTATCATATCAAGCCATAAAGCTATTCGTTTATTGAAAAATGGATGTTAAGCTTTCTTAGCCCATGTCACGGACTTGAACAAAAACATGTCTGATTTGAATAATATTTCTATTGTTAGTGAATTTCCTGACGTATTTCCTGCAGAACTTCCCGGTCTACCCCCAGAACATGAAGTTGAATTCTTTATTGACCTTGAACCTGGTACAAAGCCGATTTCTAAAACCCCATATCGAATGTCTCCTATTGAACTTCAGGAGTTAAAGGTCCAACTACAGGAGTTGTTGGACATTGGTTTCATTCGTCCTAGTACATCTCCTTGGGGTGCTCTGTCTTTATTTGTAAAGAAGAAATACATGAGTATGCAACTTTGTATTGACTACCGGGAATTAAACCATGTCACCATCAAGAATAGGTATCCGCTACCTCACATTGATGACCTGTTTGACCAGTTGCAAGGAGCATAATTCATTTCAAAGATCGATCTTCGTTCTGGATATCATCAACTAAATATTAAAACTGAGGATATTTCGAAGACTGCCTACAGAACTTGGTACGGGCATTATGAATTCTTAGTCATGTCTTTTGGATTAACTAATGTTCTTGCTGCTTTCATGGATATGATGAACCGTGTGTTCAAAAAATATTTGTATCAAATCGTTGTTGTCTTTATTGATGACATCCTCATCTATTCCAAAAGTCGTGAAGATCATGAGCGCCATTTGAAGCTGGTACTTCAAAGTCTTCGTGATAACAAGCTATATGCTAAGATGAAGAAATGCGAGTTCTGGCTTGAGGAAATAGCATTCCTTGGGCACGTGGTATCAAAACATGGAGTATATGTTGACCCGGTGAAGATTGAAGCAGTACAATGTTGGGAGCAACCGAAGTCGATGATTGAAGTACGTTGCTTTACGGGCTTAAATTTGGTTATTATCGGAGATTTGTGGAAGTGTTTTCTCGAATCGCTACTCTGTTAACTCAGCTAACTCAGAAAGGCACAAAATTTGTATGGAGCGTGGAATGTGAGAAGAGTTTCCAAGAGCTCAAGAGGAGACTCATTTCGGCACCTGTTCTGACCATACCATCTGGTTCGGATGGATTTGTTATCTATAGCGATGCTTTAGAAAAGGGGTTAGGATGTGTTCTCATGCAACATGGGAAAGTCATAGACTATGCCTCGCGACAACTCAAAGAATATGAGAGGAATTATCCTACTTATGATCTGGAGTTGGCAGCAGTTGTTTTCGCATTAAAGATTTGGAGACACTACCTGCCTCAAATATTTCTTCACCCAAAATAAACTTAACATGTGGCAACGGCGTTGGCTCGAGCTGTTGAAAGATTACGATCATACCATCCAATATCATCTTGGAAAAGTAAACGTGGTAGCTAACGCATTGAGTAGAAGATCATATGCAGGTACGAGTGCAATGTTGATAACACAAAGGTACATTTTGTAAAGGCTCCAAGTACCCACGTGATGATATAAAACATACGAGTTGAACCGACTTTAATCAATAAAGTTAAAGCTTCTCAAGCTACGGACCTGGAGCTGATGTGTATGAAAAAGAAAGTGCAAGAAGGTGTTATTCTAGAAGCCAGAATCGACAAAGAAGGAATACTTTGAGTCAACTCCAGACTTTATGTTCCTAACGATTCTGACTTGAAGCATAAAATCATGATGGAGGCACACAACACACTGTTTGCAATCCATCCTGGGAGAACCAAAATTTATCATGATCTTCGACATACATTTTGCTAGAGCAATATGAAGAGAGAGATCGCAGAGTTATCTTGAGGTGTTTACTTGTCAACGTGTAAAGGCGAAGCATCAAGTGCCAAAGGGTCCACTGCAACCACTTGAGATTCCAAAAATGGAAGTGGGAACACATTACTATGGATTTCGTTACTGGTCTTCCCAAGGTTTCTTAAGGCATAGATGTGCTTTGTGTTATTGTTGATAGATTAACCATGTCTGCTCATTTCATGCCTATACGAGAGACTTATTCCCTTGAACGTCTCGCTCGTATATACGTGAATGAGATTGTGAGATTTCATGGCATGCTAGTATCCATAGTTTCAGATCGTGACCTAAGATTCACTTCACGATTTTGGGTTAGCTTGCGAAAGCTATGGGCACGGATTTATGATTCAGTTCGGCATACCATCCTCAAATAGACGGGTAATCAGAAATAACTATTCAAACTTTTGAAGATCTATTAAGACTATGTGTCCTAGATTTCAAAGGAAGTTGGGATAAATACTTACCATTGGTGGAATTCTCATACAACAATAGTTATCAAGCAAGTATAGGCATGGCTCCATTCGAGGCGTTGTATGGAAGAAAATGTCGTTCTCTAGTATACTGGGACGAGGTGGGTGAAGCAACGTTATTGGGACCAGAATTGGTACGCATAACTACAGAAAAGATCCAAACGATTCAACAACATATAGAAATGGTACATGATCGACAAAAGAGTTATGCAGGTCTTCATCGAAAGGACATGGAATTTAATATTGGGGATCATGTATTGTTACGTATTGCTCCATGGAAGGGAGTTACAAGATTTGGAAAGAGAGGAAATCTTAATCCACGATTTGTTGGATCATTTGATATTCTTAACTGAATAGGAAATGTGGCCTATAGACTCGCATTACCTCCAAGAATGTCTCGTGTTCATAATGTTTTTCACATATCTATGCTTCGTAAATATAACAAGATTTAACGTACGAGGAGATACCTGTTAAGATCTTGGATAGAAAATAACATGTCCTACGCACCAAGGTTATACCACAAGTTAAGGTTTTGTGGAGGAACCATGCTATTAAAGAAATGACACGGGAGTTGGAATCGAAATTAAAATAGATCCTTACCTTTTGAAAACACCGTGTACGTCGTCATTTTCATAAGAAGGAAAGGTTGTAAGACCCCAACTTTTTATAAATAAAATTGAATTTCCTCTATTTATTATTGTGAATAATAATGTGTTAATTTGATATAATGCTTTGGTTATGGGTGAAATGTGCAAATTTTACAAAGTAAGCAAGTGGTTAGAAAATATTCATTGTTGTCGGGAATATTAGTTTGGTCGTGGAATATTCTTCTTTGTTGGGGAATATTAAATGCGGACACGCGACCATTTATTGGGCCCCATAATGGAAAATGGTCGAATGAAGATAACGACAAGTTTGAGTTTTATAAATAACGGCGTAGTTATTCTGAATTAACAACATTGGAATACCCGGTGGTTAAACTATAGTAATCTGGCGTGGTTGAATGATGAACTGCGGTATTACCGCGCGATGATTTTGAATTATTGATTCTTACGTAAGAAGACACTATTCAATAATTGTTACAGTAATTACTGTTCAATATTTTATTTTATTGATTCAATAATTGCTACATTGATATTTTATATTATTGTTGCTCCAATAATTGTCACTGCAAAGTATCTCCATTATCAGATCAGTCATTCATATTATTTGAATAATATTGTTAGATAGCATTATTGGAAATGTTTAAGGAAGTTCTGTCTAGGAAAGGGGTTTGGTCACCTAATTACGCGCCAATAAGGAGAAATCCTTATCGGAAAACCCCCTCTTTCCTAGGAACAACATGGTTGTCATAATTGTGATTCTGTAATTTTATTTTTGAATAATTAATTATTGATTTATATGATAAGAAAATATTTATTTTATGTGGATATAAATGATGGATATATATATTGTGGTTATAAATGAAGGAATTAATGCTGAGGTGTTTTATCAGTATTTTTGTCAGAATAGAGGTGTTGAAAATCGTCTGTATGTGGATTTCGGTCATTTTTCGTTTAGAATTTGGAAAAACATAAATCTATAAAGTTGTAGAAAATTTAATTTCCTATGGAATGGACATAAAATTCGTATTTTTTTGATAAAAGTGCTATATATTATGAATTATTGAAGTTTCAAAATTAAATGTTTTTATTAAAAATATGGTGGGCCCCACTTTTGGTTGGTGAGAAATGAAATGTGCTGAAATTTTATTTCAAAAGTGGTGGGCGTGAATAGTAGCAGGTAAAGCCATCGGGTAGCAGGTCAGTCTACTATGGCGTTCTAAACATTTTCCTATAAATAGGGTGCTTAGTTAGAATTGAAAATCACACCAGTAATCATAAGCTTTCTCTCTCTATATATTATCGGCGTATTTTGTGAGTATTTAGATACTTTGTGAGTTGCTATTATTGGTTGCAAGTTTCCTTCAACCTTATACCTGATATTTCAGCCAGAAGTACTATTCTTTTGAGGTAAGAGATGTTATTTTCTTCATAATGATATTATTCTTTGATCAATATCATTATACCAAAATATTGGTATGGATTTTATTATGGAATTTCTATCTTTTTCATGTCGGGGTTACTATTCACGTATACGACACTATTCACGAATACAACACTATTCACAGAAAAATAATTTTTTCTTTCTTTGTCCAAGTTGTCTATTGTGGTTACTATCTTTGATTGTATCCATATTTTGATCTTTATTCTTGAATTTTGCTCCGCAATTGATTATTATAAGGTATTTTTGAACTTGGATAAACTAAAGTATGAATTCCTAATATTTGTTCTTTTATCTCATTGGATTCGTTTTCTTTAAGATATTTTTCATCATCCTCAGTCCTAAATGATGATACTAAATATCTTTGGCTTGTAGTGCAAAGATGAATGATTAACTGATGAATAGCTTTGGCTCGTAGTGCAAAGATGAACAGGTGTTGAGATGAACATGACCAACTGGTGATACAAATAAATATCTTTGGCCTGTAGTGAAAAGATATATATTGATTGATGTTATAGGGATAAAATATTGATGATGGACTTTTAAATCTTAGAAGATAGTAGAATTCATTCTCTATTTGACTCTTCTAATAGATTGTTGTTTCCGCTGCAGTTATTGATCTAAAACTTGTTGTCTATAATATTCTATCAAATTTTCCCTTTTGAAGACTAATGATAATTTGTTGTATATTATCTTAATCATAATATTCTTTATTGGGCTAGTTGAGCTCACCATTTAACTTTTTGTTCCATTTTTCTTCTTAGGAGGTGAGAATTTAGCAGGAACTAGCCGGGGTATGGAGTGATGATTCTAGAAAGTTGTTTTAGCATTCCTCACTATTTTTGTAAATTAGTGTATCAATAATTGTAATGAGAACTACTTTTGAGTTTGAATACTGTCTATTAGACAATATTTGTATTTAAACTCAAAGTATGTGTTGTCGTATTTTTCACAACATTTGTATTAATGAAGTTGTATTTGTTTCTGTACCATGTATTTGGCGACTCAGAATGGGTGATGTATACCTATTTTGGAGGCATCACAGTTGGTATCAAAGCTTAGGAATATGGTCTCTGGCGGAGATCGAGGAATAAAACTAAGAGGGAAGAGACGAGTAATCCTTCGCTAGTATGTCATACCTAAGCTTATTTGGTTGGTTAGTCGGAGCATATGGTTAATATGTGATATGTTAATTTGTTAATTAACCCTTGTTTTGGGGCAGTATTTGAGAATGACAGCTGGAAATATTAACAATTGAGTGAATGAGACCGTGGAAGCACCTTTCATTACCACCCAAGGGAACGTGCAACAAGAAGGCAATATTCCTCCTGTAAAAAACACTACCGAACAAATGATGAATGATGGGATGTTTAGAAACTTTTTGTAGTTCATGTTAAATCAGACGAGGGAGACTCGTGTACAAAATACGGGTGGAAATGATAGCAACTCACGGCTTGTCATAACCAAGTAGTTCAAAGAGTTGGGACCACTAGAATTTGTGGGAAAGCCGTATCCGATCAAGGCGGAGACGTGGGTTAAACAAATTACCAAGATATTTGATGTCTTGGGATGCACGGAAGAACAAAAGGTTCCATTCGCCACATTTATGTTCCATGGTGAGGCAGACTATTGGTGGGAGTCTGTGAAGCGTACCCAGCCAGCCGCTCTCAATATGTCTTGGGAAACATTTCAGAAACTTTTCAATGACAAGTACTTTCCTGAAAGTATTCGTCATATGAAGGAGGTTGAGTTTATTATTCTTGAACAAAACAACATGACGGTGTCCCAATATGAGGCGAAGTTGGCAGCAGTCATCGCAGCAATGACAACCAGCGGGGAGGAAAAAATTCAGACAAAAGCGGTAACCACTCTGGTGTTAATCGTGGCCATGATAATAGAAGGAGTGAGTCGGGAGGAGATTTCAAAAAGAGAATGTACAACAATGATAATGTGAAGACGTCAGCACCAACATTAACTGTTTACAGGGGAAGAGAACGATCATCGGTCGTTTGTTATAAATACGGGAAAGAGGGAAACATTAGCCCAAACTGCCCACAAAAATCCAAGGTGTATTATAACTGTAGAAAGGAAGGTCATATAGCTAGAGATTTTCTTGTAGAAAAACCAAGTCCAACGGGGATAGTGACTCCAAAGGTTGTCCCGGACAAGTCAAAGTCAGTGGTTCCTTGAAGGGTGTTTGTCTTGGTTACCCAAAATGCAAGGAACCCAAACGAGGTGATCACGGGTAAACTAATCATAAACTCTTGCAAAGTTTATACCTTATTAGATACCGGTTCTACCCATTCTTTTATCTCTCCTGCTTGTGCTCAACGTTTGAACTTGACTACGGAGAAATTAGACCTTGACTTATCTGTTGGGACTCCGTTAGAAAAAACTTTCATTGCATCTACTATTTATAAATCTTGCTTGATTCAAGTTGGAACCATCACATTACTTGCCGATCTTATTTTGTTGAAAATACTTGCATTTGATGTTATTTTCGGGATTGATTGGTTAACCGTTCATCATGCTAAAATTGATTGTTTTCGTAAGGTTGTTAGTTTTCATATTCTTAACCAACCTATTATGCGAATTCAAACAACTAAACCACTAAAGTCAATCACTGTCATATCAAGCCATAAAGCTATTCGTTTATTGAAAAACGGATGTTAAGCTTTCTTAGCCCATGTCACGGACTTGAACAAAAACATTTGATTTGAATAATATTTCTATTGTTAGTGAATTTCTGACGTATTTCTGAAGAACTTCCGGTCTACCCCGAGCGTGAAGTTGAATTCTTTATTGACCTTGAACTGGTACAAAGCCCATTTCTAAAACCCCATATCGAATGTCTCCTATTGAACTTCGTGAGTTAAAGGTCCAACTATCGGAGTTGTTGGACATCGGTTTCATTAAATCCTAGTACATCTCCTTGGGGTGCTCCTGTCTTATTTGTAAAGAAGAAATACATGAGTATGCAACTTTGTATTGACTACCGGGAATTAAACCATGTCACCATCAAGAATAGGTATCCGCTACCTCACATTGATGACCTGTTTGACCAGTTGCAAGGAGCTTAATTCATTTCAAAGATCGATCTTAGCTTACGGATATCATCAATCAAGATTAAAAGCGAGGATATTTCAAGACCGCCTTCTGAGAACTTCGATGCGGGCATTATGAATTCTTAGTCATGTCTTTTGGATTAACTAATGCTCTTGCTGCTTTCATGGATATGATGAACCGTGTGTTCAAAGAATATTTGGATCAATTCGTTGTTGTCTTTATTGATGACATCCTCATCTATTCCAAAAGTCGTGAAGATCATGAGCGCCATTTGAAGCTGGTACTTCAATGTCTTCCTAACCAACCTATTATGCAAATTCAAACAACCAAACCACTAAAGTCAATCACTATCATATCAAGCCATAAAGCTATTCGTTTATTGAAAAACGGATGTTAAGCTTTCTTAGCCCATGTCACGGACTTGAACAAAAACATGTCAGATTTGAATAATATTTCTATTGTTAGTGAATTTCCTGACGTATTTCCTGAAGAACTTCCCGGTCTACCCCCAGAACATGAAGTTGAATTCTTTATTGACCTTGAATCTGGTACAAAGCCGATTTCTAAAACCCCATATCGAATGGCTCCTATTGAACTTCAGGAGTTAAAGGTCCAACTACAGGAGTTGTTGGAAATTGGTTTCATTCGTCCTAGTACATCTCCTTGGGGTGCTCCTGTCTTATTTGTAAAGAAGAAATACATGAGTATGCAACTTTGTATTGACTACCGGGAATTAAACCATGTCACCATCAAGAATAGGTATCCGCTACCTCACATTGATGACCTGTTTGACCAGTTGCAAGGAGCATAATTCATTTCAAAGATCGATCTTCGTTCTGGATATCATCAACTGAATATTAAAACTGAGGATATTTCAAGACCGCCTGTAACTTGAATACGGGCATTATGAATTCTTAGTCATGTCTTTTGGATTAACTAATGTTCTTGCTGCTTTCATGGATATGATGAACCGTGTGTTCAAAAAATATTTGTATCAAATCGTTGTTGTCTTTATTGATGACATCCTCATCTATTCCAAAAGTCGTGAAGATCATGAGCGCCATTTGAAGCTGGTACTTCAAAGTCTTCGTGATAACAAGCTATATGCTAAGATGAAGAAATGCGAGTTCTGGCTTGAGGAAATAGCATTCCTTGGGCACGTGGTGTCAAAACATGGAGTATATGTTGACCCGGTGAAGATTGAAGCAGTACAAAGTTGGGAGCAACCGAAGTCGATGATTGAAGTACGTTTCTTTCTGGGCTTAGCTGGTTATTATCGGAGATTTGTGGAAGTGTTTTCTCGAATCGCTACTCTGTTAACTCAGCTAACTCAGAAAGGCACAAAATTTGTATGGAGCGTGGAATGTGAGAAGAGTTTCCAAGAGCTCAAGAGGAGACTCATTTCGGCACCTGTTCTGACCATACCATCTGGTTCGGATGGATTTGTTATCTATAGCGATGCTTTAGAAAAAGGGTTAGGATGTGTTCTCATGCAACATGGGAAAGTCATAGACTATGCCTCGCGACAACTCAAAGAATATGAGAGGAATTATCCTACTTATGATCCGGGTTAGCGTGATTGTTTTCGCATTAAAGATTTGGAGACACTACCTGCCTCAAATATTTCTTCACCCAAAATAAACTTAACATGTGGCAATGGCGTTGGCTCGAGCTGTTGAAAGATTACGATCATACCATCCAATATCATCTTGGAAAAGTAAACGTGGTAGCTAACGCATTGAGTAGAAGATCATATGCAGGTACGAGTGCAATGTTGATAACACAAAGGTACATTTTTTAAAGGCTCCAAGTACCCACGTGATGATATAAAACATACGAGTTGAACCGACTTTAATCAATAAAGTTAAAGCTTCTCAAGCTACGGACACAGGAGCTGATGTGTATGAAAAAGAAAGTGCAAGAAGGTGTTATTCTAGAAGCCAGAATCGACAAAGAAGGAATACTTTGAGTCAACTCCAGACTTTATGTTCCTAACGATTCTGACTTGAAGCATAGAATCATGATGGAGGCACACAACACACTGTTTGCAATCCATCCTGGGAGAACCAAAATTTATCATGATCTTCGACATACATTTTGCTAGAGCAATATGAAGAGAGAGATCGCAGAGTTATCTTGAGGTGTTTACTTGTCAACGTGTAAAGGCGAAGCATCAAGTGCCAAAGGGTCCACTGCAACCACTTGAGATTCCAAAAATGGAAGTGGGAACACATTACTATGGATTTCGTTACTGGTCTTCCCAAGGTTTCTTAAGGCATAGATGTGCTTTGTGTTATTGTTGATAGATTAACCATGTCTGCTCATTTCATGCCTATACGAGAGACTTATTCCCTTGAACGTCTACCAGATATATCGTGAATGAGATTGTGAGATTTCATGGCATGCTAGTATCCATAGTTTCAGATCGTGACCTAAGATTCACTTCACGATTTTGGGTTAGCTTGCGAAAGCTATGGGCACGGATTTATGATTCAGTTCGGCATACCATCCTCAAATAGACGGGTAATCAGAAATAACTATTCAAACTTTTGAAGATCTATTAAGACTATGTGTCCTAGATTTCAAAGGAAGTTGGGATAAATACTTACCATTGGTGGAATTCTCATACAATAACAGTTATCAAGCAAGTATAGGCATGGCTCCATTCGAGGCGTTGTATGGAAGAAAATGTCGTTCTCTAGTATACTGGGACGAGGTGGGTGAAGCAACGTTATTGGGACCAGAATTGGTACGCATAACTACAGAAAAGATCCAAACGATTCAACAACATATAGAAATGGTACATGATCGACAAAAGAGTTATGCAGGTCTTCATCGAAAGGACATGGAATTTAATATTGGGGATCATGTATTGTTACGTATTGCTCCATGGAAGGGAGTTACAAGATTTGGAAAGAGAGGAAATCTTAATCCACGATTTGTTGGATCATTTGATATTCTTAACTGAATAGGAAATGTGGCCTATAGACTCGCATTACCTCCAAGCATGTCTCGTGTTCATAATGTTTTTCACATATCTATGCTTCGTAAATATAACAAGATTTAACGTACGAGGAGATACTTGTTAAGATCTTGGATAGAAAATAACATGTCCTACGCACCAAGGTTATACCACAAGTTAAGGTTTTGTGGAGGAACCATGCTATTAAAGAAATGACACGGGAGTTGGAATCAGAAATTAAAATGACGTATCCTTACCTTTTGAAAACACCAGGTACGTACGTCATTTTCATAAGAAGGGAAGGTTGTAAGACCCCAACTTTTTATAAATAAAATTGAATTTCCTCTATTTATTATTGTGAATAATAATGTGTTAATTTGATATAATGCTTTGGTTATGGGTGAAATGTGCAAATTTTACAAAGTAAGCAAGTGGTTAGAAAATATTCATTGTTGTCGGGGAATATTCGTTTGGTCGTGGAATATTCTTGCTGTTGGGGAATATTCGTACGACGGCGCAGCCATTTGTGGGCCCCATAATGGAAAATGGTCGAATGAAGATAACGACAAGTTTGAGTTTTTATAAATAACGGCGTAGTTGTTACCGTTAACACTGTTGGAATACCCGGTGGTTAAACTATAGTAATACGCGTGGTTGGACAGTAGCACACGGTATTGCATGATTTTTTGAATTATTGATTCTTACGTGAAGACACTACTCAATAATTGTTACGATAAATTCTTGCTCAATATTTTATTTTATTGATTCAATAATTGCTACATTGATATTTTATATTATTGTTGCTCGATAATTGTCACCGCAAAGTATCTCCATTATCGGATCGATCATTCATATTATTTGAATAATATTGTTAGATAGCATTATTGGAAATGTTTAAGGAAGTTACGTGCAGGAAAGGGTTTGGTCACCTAATTACGCTACCAATAAGGAGAAATCCTTATCGGAAAACCCCTCTTTCCTAGGAACAACATAGTTGTCATAATTGTGATTACGTAATTTTATTTTGAATAATTAATTATTGATTTATATGATAAGAAAATATTTATTTTATGTGGATATAAATGATGGATATATTTATTGTGGTTATAAATGAAGGAATTAATGCTGAGGTGTTTTATCAGTATTTTTGTCAGAATAGAGGTGTTGAAAATCGTCTGTATGTGGATTTCGGTCATTTTTCGTTTAGAATTTGGAAAAACATAAATCTATAAAGTTGTAGAAAATTTAATTTCCTATGGAATGGACATAAAATTCGTATTTTTTTGATAAAAGTGCTATATATTATGAATTATTGAAGTTTCAAAATTAAATGTTTTTATTAAAAATATGGTGGGCCCCACTTTTGGTTGGTGAGAAATGAAATGTGCTGAAATTTTATTTCAAAAGTGGTGGGCGTGAATAGTAGCAGGTAAAGCCATCGGGTAGCAGGTCAGTCTACTATGGCGTTCTAAACATTTTCCTATAAATAGGGTGCTTAGTTAGAATTGAAAATCACACCAGAATCATAAGCTTTCTCTCTCTATATTATCGAGCGTATTTTGTGAGTATTTAGATACTTTGTGAGTTGCTATTCAGTGCAAGTTTCCTTCAACCTTATACCTGATATTTCAGCCAGAAGTACTATTCTTTTGAGGTAAGAGATGTTATTTTCTTCATAATGATATTATTCTTTGATCAATATCATTATACCAAAATATTGGTATGGATTTTATTATGGAATTTCTATCTTTTTCATGTCGGGGTTACTATTCACGTATACGACACTATTCACGAATACAACACTATTCACAGAAAAATAATTTTTTCTTTCTTTGTCCAAGTTGTCTATTGTGGTTACTATCTTTGATTGTATCCATATTTTGATCTTTATTCTTGAATTTTGCTCCGCAATTGATTATTATAAGGTATTTTTGAACTTGGATAAACTAAAGTATGAATTCCTAATATTTGTTCTTTTATCTCATTGGATTCGTTTTCTTTAAGATATTTTTCATCATCCTCAGTCCTAAATGATGATACTAAATATCTTTGGCTTGTAGTGCAAAGATGAATGATTAACTGATGAATAGCTTTGGCTCGTAGTGCAAAGATGAACAGGTGTTGAGATGAACATGACCAACTGGTGATACAAATAAATATCTTTGGCTCAGGTGAAAAGATATATATTGATTGATGTTATAGGGATAAAATATTGATGATGGACTTTTAAATCTTAGAAGATAGTAGAATTCATTCTCTATTTGACTCTTCTAATAGATTGTTGTTTCCGCTGCAGTTATTGATCTAAAACTTGTTGTCTATAATATTCTATCAAATTTTCCCTTTTGAAGACTAATGATAATTTGTTGTATATTATCTTAATCATAATATTCTTTATTGGGCTAGTTGAGCTCACCATTTAACTTTTGTTCCATTTTTCTTCTTAGGAGGTGAGAATTTAGCGAGAACTAATGCGGGGTATGGAGTGATGATTCTAGAAAGTTGTTTTAGCATTCCTCACTATTTTTGTAAATTAGTGTATCAATAATTGTAATGAGAACTACTTTTGAGTTTGAATCATCGCCTATTAGACAATATTTGTATTTAAACTCAAAGTATGTGTTGTCGTATTTTTCACAACATTTGTATTAATGAAGTTGTATTTGTTTACATACCATGTATTTTTGCGACTCGAGAATGGGTGATGTATACCTATTTTGGAGGCATCACAGGTTAGTATCAAAGCTTAGGAATATGGTCTCTCAAGCGAGATCGAGGAATAAAACTAAGAGGAAGAGATTTAGTAATCCTTCGCTAGTATGTCATACCTAAGCTTATTTGGTTGGTTAGTCGGAGCATATGGTTAATATGTGATATGTTAATTTGTTAATTAACCCTTGTTTTGGGGCGATTTGAGAATGACAATTGGAAATATTAACAATTGAGTGAATGAGACCGTGGAAGCACCTTTCATTACCACCCAAGGAACGTGCAACAAGAAGGCAATATTCCTCCCAGAAAAACACTACTAACAAATGATGAATGATGGGATGTTTAGAAACTTTTTGTAGTTCATGTTAAATCGGGGCGAGGGAGACTCGTGTACAAAATACAATGTGGAAATGATAGCAACTCACGACATTGTCATAACCAAGTAGTTCAAAGAGTTGGGACCACTAGAATTTAGGGGAAAGCCGTATCCGATCAAGGCGGAGACGTGGGTTAAACAAATTACCAAGATATTTGATGTCTTGGGATGCACGGAAGAACAAAAGGTTCCATTCGCCACATTTATGTTCCATGGTGAGGCAGACTATTGGTGGGAGTCTGTGAAGCGTACCCAGCCAGCCGCTCTCAATATGTCTTGGGAAACATTTCAGAAACTTTTCAATGACAAGTACTTTCCTGAAAGTATTCGTCATATGAAGGAGGTTGAGTTTATTATTCTTGAACAAAACAACATGATGGTGTCCCAATATGAGGCGAAGTTGGCAGCGGTCATCGCAGCAATGACAACCAGCGGGGAGGAAAAAATTCAGACAAAAGCGGTAACCACTCTGGTGGTAATCGTGGCCATGATAATAGAAGGAGTGAGTCGGGAGGAGATTTCAAAAAGAGAATGTACAACAATGATAATGTGAAGACGTCAGCACCAACATTAACTGTTTACAGGGGAAGAGAACGATCATCGGTCGTTTGTTATAAATACGGGAAAGAGGGAAACATTAGCCCAAACTGCCCACAAAAATCCAAGGTGTATTATAACTGTAGAAAGGAAGGTCATATAGCTAGAGATTTTCTTGTAGAAAAACCAAGTCCAACGGGGATAGTGACTCCAAAGGTTGTCTCGGACAAGTCAAAGTCAGTGGTTCCTTGAAGGGTGTTTGTCTTGGTTACCCAAAATGCAAGGAACCCGAACGAGGTGATCACGGGTAAGCTAATCATAAACTCTTGCAAAGTTTATACCTTATTAGATACCGGTTCTACCCATTCTTTTATCTCTCCTGCTTGTGCTCAACGTTTGAACTTGACTACGGAGAAATTAGACCTTGACTTATCTGTTGGGACTCCGTTAGAAAAAACTTTCATTGCATCTACTATTTATAAATCTTGCTTGATTCAAGTTGGAACCATCACATTACTTGCCGATCTTATTTTGTTGAAAATACTTGCATTTGATGTTATTTTCGGGATTGATTGGTTAACCGTTCATCATGCTAAAATTGATTGTTTTCGTAAGGTTGTTAGTTTTCATATTCTTAACCAACCTATTATGCGAATTCAAACAACTAAACCACTAAAGTCAATCACTGTCATATCAAGCCATAAAGCTATTCGTTTATTGAAAAACGGATGTTAAGCTTTCTTAGCCCATGTCACGGACTTGAACAAAAACATTTCAGATTTGAATAATATTTCTATTGTTAGTGAATTTCCTGACGTATTTCTTGAAGAACTTCCCGGTCTACCTCCAGAACGTGAAGTTGAATTCTTTATTGACCTTGAACCTGGTACAAAGCCCATTTCTAAAACCCCATATCGAATGTCTCCTATTGAACTTCAGGAGTTAAAGGTCCAACTACTGGAGTTGTTGGACATCGGTTTCATTCGTCCTAGTACATCTCCTTGGGGTGCTCCTGTCTTATTTGTAAAGAAGAAATACATGAGTATGCAACTTTGTATTGACTACCGGGAATTAAACCATGTCACGTGATATTCTTGACTGAATAGGAAATGTGGCATATAGACTCGCATTACCTCCAAGCATGTCTCGTGTTCATAATGTTTTTAACATATCTATGCTTCATAAATATAACAAGATTTAACATACGAGGAGATACCTGTTAAGATCTTGGATAGAAAATAACATGTCCTACGCACCAAGGTTATACCACAAGTTAAGGTTTTGTGGAGGAACCATGCTATTAAAGAAATGACACGGGAGTTGGAATCAGAAATTAAAATGACGTATCCTCACCTTTTCAAAACACCAGGTACGTACGTCAATTTCATAAGAAGGGAAGGTTATAAGACCCCAACTTTTTATAAATAAAATTGAATTTCCTCTATTTATTATTGTGAATAATAATGTGTTAATTTGATATAATGCTTTGGTTATGGGTGAAATGTGCAAATTTTACAAAATAAGTAAGTGGTTATAAAATATTCATTGTTGTCGGGGAATATTCGTTTGGTCGTGGAATATTCTTGTTGTTGGGGAATATTTGTACGACGGCGCAGCCATTTATGGGCCCCATAATGGAAAACGGTCGGATAAAGATAACGACAAGTTTGAGTTTTTATAAATAACGACGTAGTTGTTACCGTTAACACTGTTGGAATACCCGATGGTTAAACTATAGTAATAGGCGTGGTTGCACAGTAGCACACAGTATTGCACAGTATTTTTGAATTATTGATTCTTATGTAAGAAGACACTACTCAATAATTGTTACAATAATTACTGTTCAATATTTTATTTTATTGATTCAGTAATTGCTACGTTGATATTTTATATTATTGTTGCTCCAATAATTGTCACTGCAAAGTATCTCCATTATCAGATCAGTAATTCATATTATTTGTATAATATTGTTAGATAGCATTATTGGCAATGTTTAAGGAAGTTCTGTCTAGGAAAGGGGTTTGGTCACCTAATTACGCGCCAATAAGGAGAAATCCTTATCGGAAAACCCCCTCTTTCCTAGGAACGATATGGTTGTCATAATTGTGATTCTGTAATTTTATTTTTGAATAATTAATTATTGATTTATATGATAAGGAAATATTTATTTTATGTGGATATAAATGATGGATATATTTATTGTGGTTATAAATGAAGGAATTAATGCTGAGGTGTTTTATCAGTATTTTTGTCAGAATAGAGGTGTTGAAAATCGTCTGTATGTGGATTTCGGTCATTTTTCGTTTAGAATTTGGAAAAACATAAATCTATAAAGTTGTAGAGAATTTAATTTCCTATGGAATGGACATAAAATTTGTATTTTTCTGATAAAAGGGCTATTTAGTATGAATTATTGAAGTTTCGTATGTGCTGAAATTTTATTTCAAAAGTATAGTAGCAGGTTAAGCCATCAGGTAGCAGGTCTGTCTGCTATGGCGTTCTAAGCATTTTCCTATAAATAGGGTGCTTAGTTAGAATTGAAAATCACACTAGAATCATAAGATTTCTCTCTCTATATTATCGAGCGTATTTTTTGAGTATTTAGATACTTTGTGAGTTGTTATTCAGTGCAAGTTTCCTTCAGCCTTATTCCTGATATTTCAGTCGGAAGTACTATTCTTTTGAGGTAAGGGATGTAATTTTCTTAATAATGATGTTATTCTTTCAATATCATTATACCAAAATATTGGTATGGATTTTATTGTGGAATTTCTATCTTTTTCATGTCGGGGTTACTATTCACGTATACGGTACTATTCACGTATATGTCACTATTCACGAATACGTCACTATTCATAGAAAAATAATTTTTTTCCTTTATTTGTCCAAGTTGTCTATTATGGTTACTATCTTTTATTGTATCAATGTTTTGATCTTTATTCTTGAATTTTTCTCTACAATTGATTATTATAAGGTATTTTTGAACTTGGATACACTAAAGTACGAATCCCTAATATTTGATCTTTTATCTCATTGGATTCGTTTTCTTTAAGATATTTTTTTTCATCCTCAGTCCTAAATGATGATATTACTGAATATCTTTGGCCTGTAGTGCAAAGATGAATGATTAACTGATGAATATCTTTATCCTGTAGTGCAAAGATGAACAGGTGTTGAGATGAACATGACCAACTGGTGATACAAATGAATATCTTTGGCCTGTAGTGCAAAGATGAATATTTGATTCAAGATGTATATTGATTGTTGTTACAGGAATAAAATATTGATGATGGACTTTTAAATCTTAGCAGATAGTAGAATTCATTATCTACTTGACTGTTCTAATGGATTGTTGTTTCCGTTGCAGTTATTGATCTAAAACTTGTTGTCTATTATATTTTATCAGATTTTTCCCTATTGAAGACTAATGATAATTTGTTGTATATTATCTTAGTCATAATATTCTTTACTGGGCTAGTTGAGCTCACCATTTTCCTTTTTGTTCCATTTTTCTTCTCAGGAGGTGAGAATTTAGCAGGAACTAGCCGGGGTATGGAGTGATGATTCTAGAAAGTTGTTTTAGCAGTCCTCACTATTTTTGTAAAATAGTGTATCAATAATTGTAATGAGGACTCCTTTTCAAGTTGAATACTGTCTATTAGACAATATTTGTATTTAAACTCACAATATATGTGTTATCGTATTTTGCACGACAATTGTATTAATGAAGTTGTATTTGTTTTTGTACCATGTATTTGGCGACTCAGAATGGGTGATGTATATGTATACCTATTTTGGAGGCGTCACATGCTTGGTTGTGACAAGCCGTGCGTTGCTATCATTTCCACCCATATTTTGTACACGAGTCTCCCTCGTCTGATTTTGCATGAACTATAAAAAACTTATAAACATCCCATCAGTCATTGTTTGATAAGTGGTGTTGTTTACAGGAGGAACATTGTCGTCCTGTTGCACGTTCTCCTGGTTGGTAATTAAAGGTGTCTCCACGGTCTCATTCACTTTATTGTTAACATTCTCAGCTGTCATTCTCAAATACTGCCATAAAATAAGGGTTAATTAAAGAAATTAACATGCCACATAATAGCCCTATATTATGACCTACCAACAATAAGCTTAGGTATGACACACTAGCAAATGATTTACTCGTCTCTCCCCTCCTAGTTCTATTCCCCGATCTCCGCCAGAGATTGTGACATCCCCAAATCCCTGTACTTCATTACCTCAAGATTTGGTGTTCACGTAATCAAAACATTCATATTTAACTACCAAATTATAATAAATTGAATAATAAAAACCTGCCCATACAGGATTACTTAAATAAAAACATTATCTCCCAGGTTCTCTATCCTTTAATACAATCATTCAAGTGACGAAATAAAATTATTACATCACATCATTATTAAAAGTCTATCATCAATGATAAAACAAAATTACAAGTCTTCATCACTTGTATATTTTTCTCTTTCCTTTGCTAGTTGTAGGTTTATCTACCTTCTCATTCACAGCTGCAATAAATGTATAAATATGCAAGAGTGAGCAAACAAAGCTCACTTGAGATAAGAATAAATATCTTTACAACATTTGCCCAATAATAGGCTCAATAGAACTGAATGATATGTTCTATTAACTTTATAACATTTGCCAAATAATAGGCTCAATAGAACTGAATGATATGTTCTATTAACTTTACAACATTTGCCAAATAATAGGCTCAATGGAACTGAATGATATGTTCTATTAACTTTTCAACATTTGCCAACTCATAGGCTCAATAGAACTGAATAATTTGTTCTATTAACATTCTTAAATAAACTACTGAGGCTCAAGTGACCATGAACCATGTCCACAGTTATAAGTAATCTTTCAACTTTAACTTTAACAGCCATATGACTATAAGGACTCCACGTACTTAGGGGGATCAATCCTTCGTACAATATATTATGCACAACCATTTCAACGCTAAGCGTAAACCCCTAAACATAGGGTTGTTCATCTCAGTATTTAGAGTACAAGTCCACACCAAAGAAATTTTGGTTTGGATAAGCTTTTAAGGGTAATTGAAGTTTAATGATCATCAACTAGGGAACTATTTGAATCCATAATGTTTGATAATACAACAATTGTTTAATAACAACATAACTTAGAACATTTGAGAATTATAAATGAATTGATTCTATACATCTAACTCATGTTTGAAATAACTATAGAGCATAAGTATTCAATAAAATGAATAAAATGGTTAACCTTTGCTTGAACAGTAAAATAAGCTAGGTTCAAGATTTATAATATTTAGAAATGAATTCCTGAACTTTAAGAAACTTGTTTAACTATAAACAAGTAGAATGAATCAATCAATTGAGAATTTTCAATAATACTAGAGTTAGAATTTGCTCAAATGAATTTTGGAAACAATAACATTTGATATAAAAAGCTTGCTCAATCAAACGCATGAAGTAATTATAAATGAACTAACTCAACGAAAGTGTAGAGTTACAAAACTTGCATCAACATAACAAACTAACCCAATGAAAGTATGGATTTAGAAAACTTGCCTCGAGCGTAAGCTAAAATATTAAACTCATGTTCACCTAAACACAATATTATAACCATAACATCCATTAGAGATACTAATATTCACGTTTCAATATAAAACGCATTACTAGCTAAACTTGTTATTTTAACACAAGTCTTGTGTTACGCTTTACATTTCAGAATTCCCAAGTGTTAATCATCATAACACTTAACTATCGCTCATTGTGTAAACTATGTTATCACATAACGCATTTTCGATTTAATAATCATTTTTGCAACTTCGATCATACTAACCACAACTCACTTTGTTATGTTAACCTTAACATTACATATTTAACATGTTAACAAAATCTCAGATCATGTTATGACATTTTCCCTAATTCTGCGAAATTAGCGTAATCGACATCTCAAATCTCAAATTGCCATTTTTTTTGCCTTAGCACTTACAAGTAATTGCTTGTTCGTGTTCAGACAGACGCAGCGTAGCTCGGCTATGAATAATGTGAAATTTTAGCCCAACAAATACAAATTTCACCCAGTAGACAGTAATATTAACACTTATAATAAATACAACAATATCATAAACATGATTGCTCACATTTACAATCAACTAGCACAATTTAACACTAACAACAACTATTTTAATTTTTTAAAACTCATGTTTTTCAAACAAAAACTCCATTTTCGAGTTCCTTCACAAAATTGAACACTGGGATTTCAATTCTTGTCCAAATTACCTCATTCCAATTACGTTATACTCATACCTCATTGAACTAACATATGCAAGCCTCAATTTACAGTTTAATATAAGAATTGACCATCTAAATTGGTACTTTTAATGAACACATGAAAATATATATATAAAGATACACTGTCAAAACTTTTTCTTCCACCGTCAAACGAATTTAGCATACAATTGTTGTTTAAACATAATCTCTAGTCACTATATACTCATATAATCACAAGTAATCCATTGTAAAGCAACAATTCAAAATATGAAATTCACATAACATGAAATTTTGCCGTAAAAGCCATATATATATATATATATATATATATATATATATCTAATACTAATGTTGTGTAAAAATACCTTGAAGTTGCTTGCAATCCTTGTTAACTCACTGAAATTATTGTAAAATTCCTAGGTTTCTCTCCAATTCTCTCTCAATTCTTTGTATGTTCTTAGCAACTGACCAAAGCTCAACACTCAACTTAAAACTTTAAGGGTAAAACAAATATAAAACCGATATGACCTTAATTCACCTATTAAGTATATCACTTAATACATATAACGTATATATATTATAACTATATTATACTTATTATTTTATATATGTTATATTTATTTTAAAAATCTAGAAATTCCAAAAGCCATAAGGCTTGTTTGGCAAACCCTTTTATTTTAATAAAGAATTAATATATTAAGCCTTGTTTGGTAAACACTAAAATAAATTACTTTAATTTATTTTAATAACTCCTTATAATATAGTTATTTGTCACACTATATTTAATCAAGCTTTCATATTTATTTTAATTAACTAAAATCACAATTAATTAAATAAATCCTTTAATCACATAACACAATACAAATAATATATCATTTAATTGAAATATCAATATAATAATCATTTCCTTAATTCATTAATTATTTATTTAACAAATAATTCTCCAAATAATATTAAATCAATAAAACAAATATTCATTTACCGATAATCACATCCATTAAATATTTATATAACTCAATAAATATTTAAAATTACATTTAAAATTCTGGAATGTTACATCATTCCCTCCTTAAAAGGATTCTGTCCTCAGAATCACAATTCAAACAACCAAATCGTCACATTTTTCCCTACTTACAAAAATTTTGTCCCAAGAATTAAAGACATAGATTAAACAAATAACTTAGGGTAACTTTTCATCATTTCAGTTTCGACTTCAAACGTTGCCTCTTCGACATTGTGGTTTCTCCATATCACCTTCACAAAAGGTATCACTTTATTTCTGAGCACTTGTTCTTTCCTGTCGACTATCTGGATAGGAACTTCTTCATAAGACAAATCTTTATCGAATTGCAATGGTTCATACTCGATCACATGTTTGTAATCGGGTTTATACGGTCGTAACACCGAAATGTGAAAAACATTATGAATGTTTTCCAATTCTGGAGGTAGAGCTACCTCATAAGCCACTTCCCCCACTCTTCGTAGTATTTCAAACGGTCCAATAAATCTTGGGCTGACCTTTCCTTTCTTGCCAAAATGAATTTTCCCCTTCCAAGGAGAAACTTTTAGGAAAACGAAATTTCCTACTTCAAATTTGCGATTCTGCCTATGTTGATCGGCATACTTTTTCTGTCGGTCTTGGGCTGCTACCAATCTTGTCCTGATGAGTTTGACAACTTCAGCAGTTTGTTGTACCAGTTCTGGTCCTAACAGTTGGCGTTCAATGACTTCATCCCAGCATAGTGGAGTTCTGCACTTTCTACCGTACAATGCCTCGTAAGGTGGCATACCGATGCTCGCGTGGTAACTGTTGTTGTAGGCAAATTCCACCAACGGTAAATATTCATCCCAGCTTCCTTTGAAATCCATGATGCATGCTCTCAGTATATCTTCCAACGTTTGGATTGTTCGTTCACTCTACTCGTCGATTTGCGGGTGATATGCTATACTCATTCACAACTGTGTTCCCATACATTCTTGTAGTCTCTTCCAGAAGTTTGATGTGAACCTTGGATCTCTATCTGACACAATTGACACTGGAACTCCATGTCTTGACACGATCTCTTTAACGTACAGTTTCGCTAGCTGATCAAGATTAAATCTAATCTTTATTGACAAAAAGTGTGCAGATTTTGTCAATCTGTCCATTATCACCCATATCGCATCGTATCCTTTTTGAGTCGTTGGAAGTCCTATCACAAAATCCATTGTGATATGCTCCCACTTCCATTCTAGTATTTCCACGGTTGAAGTAACCCGCTTGGTCGTTGATGTTCAGCTTTCACTTTCTGACACGTCAAACATTTTGCAACGCATTCTGCAACATCTCTTTTCATATTCGGCCACCAAAAATGTCACCGCAAATCTTGATACATCTTTGTACTTCCTGGATGAATCGAATATCTTGTGATGTGTGCTTCAGTCAAGATTTCTTCTTTAAGCTCTGGTACTGCTGGAACCCAATTTCTTTCCTTGAATCGTAGTAGTCCTTCGGTGTCGATCTTGTATTTTACATCGCTACCCTCAATCACTTTCTCTTTTATCATTTCGTATTCTTTATCTTGTAGTTGAGCACTCTTCACTTTGTCCACCAAAGTTGGACTGGCATCTATCTGGAATAGTCGTTCATCGGATTCCTTTGGAAATTTTATTTCCAATTCTAGCTTTGCCATTGCTGAAATAAGCTCCTCCTGAGTAGTTATCAGCATCAACTTCTCCCAACCTTTCCTACTCAAAGCATTTGCAACCACATTTGCTTTGCATGGGTGATAAAAGATCTCACAATCGTAATCCTTTATCAATTCCATCCATCTCCTTTGTCGCATATTCAGGGCCTTCTGTGTGAAAATATACTTCACAATTTTATGATCTGTGTAGATTTCATATTTCTCTCCATAGAGATAGTGTCTTCATATCTTGAGAGCAAACACTATTGCAGCCAATTCTAAATCATGAGTCGGATACCATTTCTCATAATCCTTCAGTTGTCTTGATGCATACGTAATTACTTTGTCATTCTGAATAAGAACACATTCCAACACTTTATGTGAGACATCACTATACACCACAAAGTTACATGTACTATCTAGTAATGACAACACATGTTCCATGCTTAATTTCTTCTTCAAATCCTGGAAACTTTCTTCACATTTCTCCGTCCAAACAAATTTTACACCTTTCCTGGTCAAATTTGTTAATGGAGTAGCTATCTTAGAAAAATCTTTTGACGCCCCCAAAATTAGGTATACATCACCCATCTTGGGTCGCCAGATACATGGTACAGAATTCAAATACAACTGTCGTGTACAATACGACAAAACATAAACTGTAAGTTTGAATACAAATATTGTCTACTAGAGATTATACAAACTCAAAAGGAGTCCTCATTACAATTATTATCACACTATTTCACGAATAGTGAGGACTACTAATGCTATCCTCTCGACCATCACTCTTCTCCCAGACTCGTCCCCAAATATATTCTCCTTTCATTGAAGAGAATAAAAAAAGAAAGGGTGAGCTCAACTAGCCCAAAGAAGAAATATTATGACTAAGATAATGCGTAATAAATTATCATTAGCCTCCAATAATGTTAAACCGATAAAATATAATAGACATCAAGTTTAACTGCAATGAACAAGCAATCCATTAAAAGAGTCAAGTAGAAAATAAAATCTACTATCTTTTATGATTAAAAAGGTTTTTCATCATCATTATATCGCCGAGACTCAAATTTAATAAATAATCCACATCATCGAATCACCCCGCACTACTACCAAGGATATTCTTTAGTATCACGACCACAATTATCCATGCACTACGGGCCAAGAATATTTGTGTATTCATTAATGGTCATGATCATGCCAACAACTGTCCATCAAAGCACTACGGGCCAATGAGGACTTTTACCACATCAATTGTAACATTACGGTCATGATTACACCGAATAATCCCTGGTCATAATCATACCAAGTCCATCTATGCACTACATGCCACAGATGACTTTCTAAAATATAAACATGAGGATGATGACAATGATATAAGAATTCAATAAAACAAGTTCAAGAATTAATTTATCTAGGAACTGATAACGTCCAAATTGTCAACATGATACTGCTTTGTAGAGTAAAATTCAAGAATGCTGAGAAGAATATTTCCATGAAAAGATACTAGATGAAGCACAAATATCAAAGATATTCAACTAATTTCATGGGTATAGAAGTCAAAGTTTTAACCAACTGAGTATAATAAAGAATGGAATAACAAAAGAAATCACCATGCATGCGATGATCAAGACAGGAAGGTTATTCCAATGTAATAATAAAGGATGGAACCAGTCCCATGTAGAACGCATGCATAACAAGATATTTCGACGAATAATAAATAATAGAACCAGGTCCGTACAGAACGCACAAAAAGGATATTCCGACGAATAATAAATAATGGAACCAGTCCCAAGGCGTAAACACACGCATGTGATATTCCGGCGTAATAATAAAGAACGGAATATTAGAAGAATGTCACCATGTATAGGGTAGCCCGCGTATATAGGTTATTCCAACAGAATAATAAACAATGGAATAACAACAGTTCTCTTCATTAATAAGAAAGAATAACACCCCTTACCGTAAAAGAACTGAATATAAGAGTAGTTAAGTAGCAGAAAATCTTTTTTATAGTCTCTCTATAATTTCTCTCTCTAGAGTTTCAGTGAATTCGTAAGAAATAATGAAGGAATGAGCTTCTATTTATAGAAGAATGGATTGCATAGTAACTAATTCCTGAACGATCCAGATTAATTCACTTTTAATCGGTCGATCCATAAAAGTTTTAAATATAATATAATATAATATATATATATATAAAATAATAAAACTTCCTCCACCAAAATCCACTATCAAATATATATATATATATAATAATAATAATAATAATAATAATAATAATAATAAAACTTTCCTCCACCAAACATCCACTATCAAATATATATATATAAAATAATACAACTTTCCTCCACCCAAAATTCACTATCAAATATATATATATATATATATATATATATATATATATATATATATATATATATATATATATATAATAATAATGTTTATACTTCCTCTACGTGAATATCAAATCCCCACCCAATTTTTAGATTTCATACATCACATGTGGGCCCCATATGTGATCCCCACATGTGGGCCCCACCTTTATAAAAATTTTCTACTAAATATTTTGAAAAATGGGTAAATAAAAATCCATAAAATAAGCAAACTTTATGAAAACCACCTTAATAATTTTAACAACATTTATCATCTTTATTATAATTCACAATATTAATCGACCAGGTCGTTCCCAAGAAAGAGGGGGCTTTCTAATAAGGATTTTTTCCTATTGGCGCGTAATTAGGTGACCAAACCTCTCCTTGACAGAACTTCTAGACATCGTTAATATTGCAAATAATAATATTAATAACTTTGTCGTCTCAATTATTGATTTTAACAATATATAAAATATCGACAATAATTGAATCAAATAACGTGAGATACTATGCAACAATTACTATAGCAATAATTGAACAAGACTGAATTACTTCTCACGTAAGCATCAATAATTAATACCTCGTGCTACTATGCAACCACGCGTATTACTGTATTTTTACTACCGAGTAGTTCAACAGTATCAACGGTAAAACTTCCGCCATTCTTTTTATAAAAATACTTTTGTCGTTTTCTCAATCCGACAATAATTCTATTGTGGGGTCCACCAATGATTGCACCGTTGTACGAATATTCCCTACTCAAACGAATATTCTCCGACTAATCGAATATAATATAACAACTTGCATACTTTGCAGAATTTATAAATACTACCCACAACTATAACATTATATTAAATTTATTCCATAATATTCAAAATGGATAAATATAGAAAAATTCATCTTTATTCAAAAAGTTGGGGTCTTACAACCTCCCCTTCTTAAGAAATTTCACCCTCGAAATAAGGGTACGTACCTGGTATGTCGAAGAGGTAAGGATACCTTGATTTCATTTTAGATTCTAACTCTCAAGTCATTTCCTCAACATCGTGGTTTCTCCACAAAACTTTAACTTGAGGTATAACCTTGGTGCATAGAATATGTTCCTTCTTATCCAAGATTTGAGCAGGAACCTCTTCATACGTCAAATCTTCCGCTATTTCATCCGGTTCTAACTCAATAATGTGGTTCGGGTCTTCCACATATTTACGTAACATGGATATGTGAAAAACGTTATGAACACGAGACATACTTGGCGGTAAAGCGAGTCTATAGGCCACAGTTCCTACTCGATCAAGGATTAAAAATGGACCGATGAATCGAGGATTGACCTTTCCTCTCTTTCCAAATCTCGTAACTCCTTTCCATGGAGCAACACGTAACAACACATGATCTCCTATATCGAATTCCATGTCTTTTCAATGAAGATCAGCATAACTCTTTTGTCGATCTTGTGAGGTTTATATACGTTGCCCGATCATTTGAATCTTTTCCGTAGTCATACGTACCAACTTCGGTCCCAACAACGTTGCTTCACCCACCTCATCCCAGCATACTGGAGAACGACATTTTCTTCCATACAACGCTTTGAATGGAGCCATGCCAATACTTGCTTGATAACTGTTGTTGTAGGAAAACTCCACCAATGGTAAGAACTTGTCCCAACTTCCCTTGAAGTCAAGGACACAGAGTCTTAATAGATGTTTAAGAGTTTGAATCGTCTTCTCCGACTGCCCGTTCGTCTGAGGATGATATGCCGAACAAAATCATAAATCCGTACCCATAGCTTTTTGTAAACTAACCCAAAATCGTGAAGTGAATCTTGGGTCTCGATCGTAAACTATGGATATTGGCATACCATGCGCCTTACAATCTCGCTTATGTACATACGAGCAAGACGCTCAAGTGTATAAGTTTCTCATATTGGTAAGAAATGAGCGATTTAGTCAATCTATCAACAATGACCCAAATTGCATCAATGCCTTGAGAAACCTTAGGAAGACCAAGAATCTAAATCTATGGTAATGTGCTCCCACTTCTTCTTCGGAATTTCAAGTGGTTGCAATGGACCTTTTGTACTTGATGTTCGCCTTAACTCGTTGACACGTTAGACACCTTGAGATAAATAAACTATATCTCTCTTCATATTGCCCCACCAAAATGTATGTCAAAGATCATGATACATTTTGGTACTCCCAGATGGATTGCAAATCTGTGTTGTGTGCGCTCCCATCATGATTTTATACTTTAAATCGTGGTCGTTAGAACACAAAGTCCGAGTTAACTCAAGTATTCCTTCTTCATCGATTCTTGCTTCCAAAGATCGCACCTTCTTGCACTTTCTTCCTCATACGCATCACCCCGGATCTCAGAATTTGAGCAACCTTTAATTTTATCAATTAAAGTCGGCCTCTACTCAGATATTCGCCATCATCACGTGGGTCCTTGAGTCTTTATCTCTATCTCCATCCTTTGCAAGTCATACAAAATGGGCCTTTGCGTTGACAATATTGCACTCGTACCCGCATATGATCTTCTACTCAATGCGTCAGCTACCACGTTTGCTTTTCTAGGATGGTATTGGATGGTATGATCATAATCTTTCAACAGTTCAAGCCAACGTCGTTGTCGCATGTTAAGTTCCTTTTGAGGGAAGAAATATTTGAGGCTTTTATGGTCCGTAAAGATCTCCACTTTCTCCCCATACAAGTAATGCCTCCAAATTTTAAATGCGAAGACAACATCTGCTAACTCTAGGTCATGAGTAGGATAATTCCTCTCATATTCTTTGAGTTGTCGTGAGGCATAGGTTATGACTTTCCCATGTTTTATGAGAACACATCCTAACCCTTTTTGCCCAAGCATCACTTTGAGATGACAAATCCTCCTAATCGATGGTATTGTCGTAACAAAAATTGAAATGAGTCTCCTCTTGAGTTCTTGAAAACTCTTCTCACATTCCTCGCTCCAACTGAACTTTGAATCTTTCCGAGTCAGCTGAGTTCGTGGAGTAGTGATTCGAGAAAACCCTTCTACTTAATCTCCGATAATAACCAACCTAAGCCGAGAAAGCTACGTATTTCTTTATCGATTTAGGTTGCTCCCAGCTTTGAATAGCTTCAATCTTTGCTGGGTCAACAGATATTCCATGACTTGATACCACATGCCCAAGGAATGCTACTTCCTCAAGACAGAACTCATATTTCTTCAACTTGGCATAAAACTTGTATTTACGAAGCTTTTGGAGTATCAGCCTCAAGTGTTCCTCATGATCTTCACGACTTTTGGAATATATGAGGATGTCATCAATAAAGACGACCACAAAATGATCCAAATATTCCTTGAATACTCGGTTCATCATATCCATGAAGGCAGCAGGAGCATTAGTTAATCCAAAGGACATGACTAGGAATTCATAATACCTGTACCGAGTTCTGAAAGCCGTCTTTAGAATGTCATCGGTTCAAATCTTCAATTGGTGATATCCGGAATGAAGATCAATCTTTGAAAAGAATTTGGCTCCTTGCAACTGGTCAAACATGTCATCAATACGTGGCAATGGGTACCTATTTTTGATGGTGACATGATTGAACTCCCGATAATCAATAAAAATTCACATACTCCCATCTTTCTTCTTCCCGAATAGAACAGGAGCACCCCAAGGAGAAGTACTAGGACGAATAAAGCCAATGTCTAACAATTCCTGCAGTTGAGTCTTTAACTCCTGAAGTTCAATAGGAGCCATTCGATATGGGGCTTTGGAAATGGGTTTTGTACCGGGTTCAAGGTCGATACAAAATTCAATTTCACGCTCTGGGGGTAGGCCAGGAAGTTCTTCAGGGAATACGTCAGGAAATTCATTAACAATAGAAATATTATTCAAAACTGACGTATTTTTGTTTAGATCCATGACGTGGGATAAGAAAGCTTGACATCCGTTTTTCAATAAACGAATAGCTTTATGGCTTGAGATGACAGTGATTGATTTTAATGGTTTGGTTACTTGAATTCGTATAATAGGTTGATTAGGAATATGAAAGCTAACAACCTTACGAAAATAATCAATTTTTGCATGATGAGTACTTAACCAATCAATCTCTAGAATTACATCAAATGCAAGTATTTTTAATGCAATAAGATCGACAGGTAATGTGTGGGTACCAACTTGAACCAAATAAAACTTATAAACTGTGGATGTAATGAAGGTTTCTCCCAACGGAGTTTCCACAGATAAGTCAAAGTCTAATTTCTTCGGAGTCAAATTTAATCGTTGAGCACAAGTAGGAGAAATAAAAGAATGGGTTGAACCGGTATCAAATAAAGTATAGACTTTGCTAGAGTTTATGATAACCTTACCCGTGATGACCTCATTCAGGTTCCTTGCTTTCTGGGAGGTTACTACAAACGCTCTCCCTTGCACTACCGACTTTGACTTTTCTGGGACAGCCTTTGGTGCCTCCATCCTAGCTAAATTTGTCTTCGGTGAACGATAAAATAAGGCTAAGTGACCTTCTCTTCCACAATTATAACATGCTATGGACGGCATCGCGCAATTTGGACTGATGTGTCCCTCCCCTCCGCATTTGAAGCATATGATAGGTGGTCTTTCTCCTTCCTTAACAACGGGTGCTGATGCTGACGTCTTTCCATCATTGTTGAATCTCCTCTTCTTGAAATGTCCATTCTTATTGTTTTGGCCCCGATTACCACCGTGGTTACCATTTCGCCCGTTGATTCCTCCACGCTTGTTGTCACCGCTTCGATGATCGCTTCTCACCGGTATTATCATTTTGTCGTTTACCGCTTCTATTTTGGTTGCATTGACTCGTTATCGCTACTCCACCAATCGAGCCCTATTTACAACATCTCAATACAAACACGCTTTATGAGAAATGAGATGTTAACGTATCTCCAGCTTCAAACCTCTTAAAAACATTCGTGCCATTCTCTCTTCATTATCCACCAAATGGGACGCAAACCAGGATAACTCCTCAAATTTTGCCTCAGACATCACGGCTAGTCATATTGTTTTGCTCCAATTTGATAAACTCCACCTCCTTCATGTGACGAATACTTTTGGGAAAGTATTTGTCATTGAACAGCTCTTGGAACTTCTCCCAAGACATCTTGAGTATGATTTACCGATTCCCACCAGTAATCTGCCTCTCCGCGCAAAATAAAGGCGGCAAAGGGAACCTTTTGCTCCTCGGAGCATCCCAAGACATCAAATATCTTGGTGATCTGCTTTATCCATGCTTCCGCCATAAGTGGTTTTGGCTCTCCCTTAAACTCCGGTGGTC
The DNA here is from genome assembly GCA_020205605.1 of Panax ginseng. Taxonomy (NCBI): domain Eukaryota; kingdom Viridiplantae; phylum Streptophyta; class Magnoliopsida; order Apiales; family Araliaceae; genus Panax; species Panax ginseng. The sequence continues at coordinate 62,007,717 of CM035148.1, forward strand.
CCAGCTCCTTAAACTGTTTAGCGGTGACCGCCCGAGAGTTTCCAGTGTTTCCACCTACATTTTGGACAGGATTCGCTCTCGCCTGCTGTTGCATGAATTGCATAAAGCCTCTAAACAATCCATCATTCATCATTTGGTCAGTGTTGTTGTTTGCATGAGGATTGTCGCCTTCCTGATGCATATTATCCTGATTATTGATATGTGGAGACTCAACGGTCTCTTGCGCTCCATTGTTATTCTCAACATTTTCGGATGTCATTTTCAGATACTTCCACAAAATAAAGGTTAATTGACATGTAACATAACATATCTAAACTCTGACCAACCAATTTAAATACAAAATAAATTTAAGTAGGTCATACTAGCGAAGGAATTCCCCGTCTCTCCCCTCCTAGTTCTAGTCTCACATCTTTGCCAGGGATCATATCCCTAAGCTTTGATACTAACCGTGACGCCCCCAAAATTAGGTATACATCACCCATCTTGGGTCGCCATACATGGTATGTAAATTCAAATACAACTTACTAATACAACTGTCGGTACAATAATACGACAAAATATAAACTGTAAGTTTGAATACAAATATTGTCTACTAGAGATTATACAAACTCAAAAGGAGTCCTCATTACAATTATTATCACACTATTTCACAGAATAGTGAGGACTACTAATGCTATCATCTGGACCTTCACTCCGTTCCCCGACTCATCCCAGCTATATTCTCATTTCCTGAAGAGAACAGTGAAAGAAAAGGTGAGCTCAACTAGCCCAGTAAGAAATATTATGACTAAGATAATGCAGAATAAATTATCATTAGTCTCCAACAATGTTAAACTAATAAAATATAATAGCTATCAAGTTTAACTGCAGCGGAACAAGCAATCCATTAAAAGAGTCAAGTAGAAAATAAAATCTACAATCTTTTATGATTAAAAAGGTTTTTCATCACTGTTATCGCTGAGACTCAGCTTAATAAATAATCCACATCATCGAATCACCCCTGCACTACGGTCAAGGATATTCTTTAGTATCACGACCACAATTATCCATGCACTACGGGCCAAGAATATCTATACCCATGAAATTAGTTGAATATCTTTGATATTTGTGCTTCATCTAGTATCTTTTCATGGAAATATTCTTCTCAGCATTCTTGAATTTTACTCTACAAAGCAGTATCATGTTGACAATTTGGACGTTATCAGTTCCTAGATAAATTAATTCTTGAACTTGTTTTATTGAATTCTTATATCATTGTCATCATCCTCATGTTTATATTTTAGAAAGTCATCTGTGGCATGTAGTGCATAGATGGACTTGGTATGATTATGACCAGGGATTATTCGGTGTAATCATGACCGTAATGTTACAATTGATGTGGTAAAAGTCCCAACTGAGTATAATAAAGAATGGAATAACAAAAGAAATCACCATGCATGCGATAGACTGCACAGGCAGGTTATTCCAACAGAATAATAAAGGATGGAACTAGGTCCGACGTAAACGCACAGAAATGATATTCCGACAGAATAATAAATAATGGAACCAGGTCTGGCGTAAACTCATAGATAGGATATTCTGACAGAATAATAAATAATGGAACCAGGTCTGGCCTAAACGCACAGACAGGATATTCCGACGGAATAATAAATAATCGAACCAGGTCCGGTGTAAACCCACAGATAGGATATTCCGACAGAATAATAAAGAGCGGAATATTAGGAGAATGTCACCATGGATAGGGTAGCCACATATCACAAAGTTATTCCAATGTAATAATAAACAATGGAATAACAACAGTTCTCTTCATGAATAAGAAAGAATAACACCCCTTTACCGTAAAAGAACTTAATATAAGAGTAGTTAAGTAGCAAAAATCTTTTCTATAGTTTCTCTATAATTTTTCTCTCTGGAGTTTCAGTGAATTCGTAAGAAATAATGAAGGAATGAACTTCTATTTATAGAAGAATGGATTGCATAAGAACTAATTCTGAACGATCCAGATTGATTCACTTTTAATCGGATCTATCCATAAAACTTTTAAATTTATTGTAATATATATATATATATATATATATATATATATATATATATATATATATAATAAAACTTCCTCCACCAAAATCCACTATCAAATATATATATATATATAATAATAAAACTTTCTTCCACCAACATCCACTATCAAATATATATATATATATATATATATATATATAATAAAACTTTCCTCCACCCAACATCCACTATCAAATATATATATATAAAATAATACAACTTTCCTCCACCCAAAATCCACTATCAAATTATATATATAAACTAATAATTTTTATACTCCCTCTACGTGAATATCAAATCCCAACCCAATTTTTAGATTTCATACATCACATGTGGGCCCCACCTTTATAAAAATTTTCTACCGAATATTTTGAAAAATGGGTAAATAGGAATCCATAAAATAAGCAAACTTTATAAAAATCACCTTAATAATTTTAACAACATTTATCATCTTTATTATAATTCACAATATTAATCGACCAGGTCGTTTCCAGGAAAGAGGGGGCTTTCCAATAAGGATTTTTCCCTATTGGCGCGCAATTAGGTGACCAAACCTCTCCTTGACAGAACTTCTAGACATCGTTAATATTGCAAATAATAATATTAATAACTTTTTCGTCTCAATTATTGATTTTTACAATATATAAAATATCGACAATAATTAAATCAAACAGCGTGCTACTATGCAACCACGCGTATTACTGTATTTTTACTACCGAGTAGTTCAACAGTATCAACGGTAAAACTTCCGTCATTATTTTTATAAAAATACTTTTGTCGTTTTCTCAATCCGACAATAATTCTGTTGTGGGGTCCACCAATGATTGCGTTGTTGTACAAATATTACCTGCTAAAATGAATATTCTCCAACCAATCGAATATAATATAACAACTTGCATACTTTGCAGAATTTATAAATACTACCCACAACTATAACATTATATTAAATTTATGCTATAATATTCAAAAAGGATAAATATAGAAAAATTCATCTTTATTCAAAAAGTTGGGGTCTTACAAATCTTGAATAAATCGTCTGTAATACCCGGTCAGTCCCAAGAAACTCCTCACTTCCGATGGTGTTCTTGGTTGTTCCCAATTGATTACAACTTCCACTTTTGATGGATCCACAAAAATCCCATCTTTGTCAATCACGTGCCCTGCAGACGAAGGCATTACGATCTAGCCAAAATTGCTGACTTAGAAATTTTATGCATAACTTTTCTTTCCTTAGTGTTTCCAATGTCAAACGTAGGTGTTCCACGCGTTCTTCTTGAGTTTTGGAATACAATAGAATGTCGTCGATGAATACCACTACAAACTTGTCTAAGAATGGTTTAAACACCCTATTCATCAAATCCATGAATGCAGCAGGTGCATTGGTTAAACCAAAAGACATCACCAGAAACTCGTAATGTCCATACCGAGTTCTGAATGTCGTTCATGGTATATCCTCCTTCCTCACTTTCAATTGGTGATACCCACTTTTTAAATCTATTTTCAAAAAGTATTTAGCACCCTTCAACTGGTCAAATAAGTCATCTATTCTTGGTAATGGATATTTGTTTTTAATAGTGACTTTGTTTAATTCTCTGTAATCAATGCAAAGACGCATTGACCCATCCTTCTTCTTCACGAATAACACTGGAGCTCCCCACAGTGATACGCTTGGTTGAATATACTTTTTGTGTAACAATTCTTGCAACTGTATCATCAGTTCCTTCATTTTTACTGGAGCATTTTTGTACGGGGCCTTCGATATCGGTGATGTCCCCGGCACTAAGTCGATCACGAACTTAATTTCTCTGTCAAGCGGAAGTCCTGGAAAATCCTCTGAAAACACATCCTCAAATTCCCTCACCACTAGTATCTCTTCCAATTTCACATTCTTTTTCTGAGTATCGACTATGTAAGCTAAATAGCCCACACAGCCTTGACTCAACAATTTATTGGCCTGCATAATCGTCAGACATTTCATTTGTCTAGGTGATTTGCTACCATAGAATACTACGTTTGATGTTGTCATAAGGTTTACACATTTCTTTTGGCAATCAATTACCGCTCCATATTTGAACAGCCAATCCATTTCCAAAATAACATCAAACTCTCCCAATCTAATCGGAATCAAATCTACCATTACGATATTCTCCTTAATGTTCAACCTACAGTTCTTGTATACGAATCTAACAGGGATTATCTCTTTATTCGCAATCTCTATGTTCAAAGGGAAATTCATTTCTTCTCTAGGCAATTCTAAACTCTTAGCAAATTCATCATGGATAAACGAGCAAGTAGCACCCGAATCAAATAATACATAAGCATCAATATCATTGATTGGGATAATACCTGACACGACATCCTTTGATTACACAACATCTTGCATAGTCATGTTGAAGGTTCTAGCTGTGGGTTTGTTTGATGTTGTACCTCCATTGTTACCTCCATTGCTTCTGGTTGTCACTCCATCCTTCTTCTTAGGGCATTCACGAGCAAAGTGATCCTTAGATCCGCACGTGAAGCATACATTCTTCTTAGGTTGTGTGCAATTTGGGGCAATGTGACCCTCCTGTCCACAATTGAAGCATACTCGTTTCCCCATCAAGCACGCACCCTTATGAAACTTACCGCATGTAGCACATGCTTCAAACTTCTTGACCTGCTGGTTACCCTGTTGGTTTCCAGTACCCACGTTTCCATTCCACTTTCTCTTCAAGTTGTTGTTGCTGTTGTTTCCACCACTACCACCTCCATTCTTGATTTCCACCTCGTTCTTCTTCTTCTTCTGTTCCTGATTGAACTTTGTCACTGCCTCGCCTCCACCTTTAGCGAGTATTGCTTTCTCCATTACTGCTATGAAGGTCTTCAATTGAAATAGGGAAACCCTACTGTACAACCAGGGCTTCAGTCCCTGTTCAAACCTCTTCGCCTTTCGTTCATCCATGCTGACTTGATAAGGCCCAAACCTCGCCAACTCGTTGAATTTAGTGGCATACTCAGATACCGTCATTGTTCCCTATCTCAGTTCCAGAAATTGTACTTCCAGCTGACCCTTCGAACTCTTGGGAAAATAAGTCTCAAAGAATATCTCCTTAAACCTATCCCAGGTCATCATCCCTGGTCCTTCTCGAGTTTTATTAGCCTGCCACCAATA